>WAAE01016532.1:0-113424 GCA_013400495.1 Nicator chloris
TATATATATTTGCTTTATATATTTTGGCTTCCTTAGTTCTACTACTTCCACAGAAGATACTCAGTCCTAGGTAAAACTATGCACCCCTTTGACAGAGAAAAGGCTTGAAAAGAATATCCACCACAAAGAGTTTTAGTTATACCTATGAAACGACATGAGTTCTTATTGTTCCAAATCAAAAGTATTGTGGAGATGTTTGGGGTTTTTTTAAATGTTATTAAACCTCTCTCTGTTGGGAGTGTATGAAGCAATGCTGAAAAATTAGTTAGCTCTAATCCTGGGTCACTTATAATCAGCTGACTCTGTAATGCATAAAATTTCTCATTTCAGGGTTCAGTATAGAATTTAGTATGACCAATAGGTTTGTGTAAAAAATCATCTTCATGGCTTTATCCTGATGTTTCTTGTAGGCCAAAATGTATTGCATTCTTTAAAAGATTATTCAAATATTTGTTTTCTTCTTTAAGAGAAAAAATCAAGTCTTGCCTTATAAGAAACTGTTACTAGTTTTTGGATGCATGACTAATCAAAAAAGCTAGATTCCTTCTACTTGAACAAAGGGAGCAATTTGTAAGGGATGTGTATTGCTCTTAGAGAGGGTGTTCTGGAGGGAAAATAGCTGCTTAGATTTGAGCATTTTACCCTAACAGCTGGTAGCAAAGGAACTTTGGAACTCTTGATGCCTGAATTATTTACTATGCTTTTATAGGGATGAGGTATCAAGCTTAATCTTTTCTGCATGTTTTGCTGAAGCTCTAGTGGTATTTTAAGGACAGTTACTGGAGGTCTGTCACGATGTTTTTTGTTTCTGGGAATAGCCCCTTCTGAAGTTTTGAACAAGGTGCTAGTTCTTAAGAATGTTCTTATGGACGTGGTTAAACATGGGAGAAGGACTGTTCTTAACATTTTTCTCTCTGTAGTGAAAACACTGCATACATCTCTGATTCTTTCTTAGAGAAAAAAGTTATAAGTACTTGATACATTGAAATTTTAAATACTTTACCAAGGAAATGTAGGTAGGACTCAAGATTTTCATATGCAATACATTGAGCATGACTATCTGTAATGTAAGTTTGTGTTTTATGCAAGTTCTTGACTGGCTGCAGTTTTATTATTGCAATCTTTCTCTCTTCCCCCTGCCAGAATTTTACCCTTCTGTTAATGTAACTACATTCAAGAACCGATGTCACAGCCCATATTCATTCATTTAAGTTTAAAGTGGATGGAACTACTTTAAAAGCTTATCAGTACTACACCTGAAATGTGCAGAGAAACATGTTGATTTGTGTGACTTGCTCATCAGATGGTGAGCACAGAGAGAAATGCTGCATGCTCTCTCTTGTATATCATGTGTATATTAAAGCTATAAACATTGCCATGATACTAGTTCTTTTAAATCAGTGGCTTTGGAAAGCTACACTGTAAAGAGATGAGACCATATTTGCTACAGACTCAGTCATGATCTCTGTGCTCAACCCCAAAAGCTTTGCAAAATGTTCAGACATGTACACTTGGTTTGTACTAAGAAATGTATTAATTTGAGTCTCTGTTCATATGCAAAATAAGAATTAACTGGCTTTAAGTTTCTCTGGAGACAACTGTTAAGATGTATCAAACTCTTTTAGCACAGTTTAGCTTTCAAGACATGTCAGAACTTATTTCTGTGGGTTTTAGTGGCTGTCCAACAATGCACAGAAAAAAGTGAGAAAGCAATTAGAACTCATTCATCTGGAGAAGTGGTAAGGAATGGTAATCACCTTGAAGTCAGCCCTGCCTCTCGAGCTTTACAAAAGAGTCACTAAGAGTTCATGCTGAGCTTCCCCTGCCTCACACCTCCAGTGTCACACTTATATTTGTATGAGGTACTTTCTGCCTTACGTGGAATCCTCCTACAGGCCATGCACTGTTGTAGTACAACTTGCAACTCCCATGTGCTTTGAGTGTACTATCTAATATTCCATAGCTGTGCAATAAGACTATCTTGCCTTTTTTACACGTTTAGAAACTGTGAGTTACTGCAGAAGTGTGTTTGTGTGACTGTCCATTGCATTCTCTCTCACCTCTTCGTTCTTCCTTTGGCATGAATCATCACAACCCAATAGATCTTTGCAGGGCAAGTAATTTTGAGTCCCTGGGTGCATGGTAATTGACTGTTGTATTTTAAATAACTTGTTCTTCATAATTCATGCTACGCTGAAGTTTGTTGGTGTTACAGATTCTCATTTATGTATAGCTTATTATCTTTTTTTTTAGATGTTACAGTGATAATCTAATAGAAAAAATATTAGGCAGAAAGCCCTAGAGAAAGCACAATTGAAAAATCAGTTTGATTGTGTTTTAAAGTTCTCACAAAGAAATTATCTGTAAGTTGCATTACTGTAGGAGGCCACTCATTATATCCAGCTAGTCAAACCATTTCTGTATTTCCTTGGTAGAGAACTGTTGCATCCAAGAGCACTTGTGCATGTTTTTGAAAATAAGTATCACATCTTCTCTGCAGTAAAAAACTTGTGAATCCCATCTGGGTTTTGTGTAAGCTTTCTACCCTCTCTTCCTTTCTGTGTTTTCCATAATGAAGAAATAAAGAGGAGGACGAATTTTCTGTGCTGTCAGGTGAAACACTTGGGAGATGTGGAAAGGAGTATGGTGAAGTGTAGAGGAAACTAGCTGAGAAAGTAGAAAAAGCATAGACAAGAACAGGGAAAATGTGTCTTAATTCAAGTATCTTCATTAAAAAACAAAGAGAAGCTGAACGTAACGAACAGTTTTGATTGTTTTAATCATTCTTTACAGACTTCTTGAAGAGACCACTAGAGAGTTATGTGAAAAAATTAAAAGTACCTGTTCATGTGATTCGAATGGAACAGCGTTCTGGACTGATTAGAGCAAGATTAAAGGGGGCTGCTGCTTCTAAAGGCCAGGTCATCACCTTCTTAGATGCTCATTGTGAATGCACAGTAGGCTGGCTTGAACCTCTGCTGGCAAGGATCAAAGCTGACAGGTAATTATCCGTCTATTCACCCATGTTGGGTTTTTTCAGTTATTGAGAAATTTTCCAAATATTACAAAATAGCCTACAAGCAAATATCTGCTTTCTGAAGAGCTGCATAAATTCTCATTGGTGTAAGGATAAAAGGCTAATTTAGTCAAACTTTTAAAAGTAAAACTCTGTTTCAAGTGAAGTCTATATTGGGATGCATGGAATAATGTGTTAAATAGTGGGAGCAATGAATGAAATTGAGGAATTAGGGGAAATTGAGGTCTTCAGTCTGCAGCTTGGCCTATTCCTTCATGAAGGAAGATATTCTTGAGACAGAAATCAAGCCCTGGTCTCATGTAGCACCAATGTTGTGAACAGGAACTGTTTTCAGGCTCTCATTTTGAATTCTTTATTACATAATGGCTTTGACTGTGGAAATCTGGGCTGTGTCTTGATCTTCTGGGATGTGTTTTCTAAAGTTAGAACAATTACTGGAATCATGCTGGTCTATACTTATATACGCAATGGAAATTGTATTGGGGGCAAAAGAGAAGTAAGAAGGAAGAGAATTGTCTGCTCTATAAAATATTCATACATCTGAACAGTAGCTGTAGTTGTGCACTAGTCTGTTAGTGGACCACATATTAAATAAAATAAAATATGGTGCTACGCATCCCTAGTTTTTATTGTTATAGATAAAAATCACACAATTTGATGTTACAAAGTAGTCTTACATGATGAATAAGCTACAAATAATGAAGAATCTTTGTTTAGCTCTCTGCAAAGACAAAGTAAACTTTGTTATCATTAGTCAAGTTTTGTGAGACTATAATAAATATTGTTACAATTTGTGCAAATAACTTAAGTCCTTTCAATTCAGTTGCAAGCAACCTCTGAATCTTTTTACAGAGCTTCCCATGAGAGGAAGCCTGCTTGGGCATGGTTACTTAAGTGTCTTTAAGATGATTAGAATTGGTTTCTGTGAATATATGTATTAATAATGCCAGGACAGTGGACAATGAGGCCACTTTCTGTCAACTATGATGAAGTAGTTGTACATTGTTAACAATTACTATCATCTCTTAGTCCTGAGAGTGTATAAAAATCCTTACCCAGAGTTAATACCCAAGTTTTAATTTCAAAACACACAAGTTTCTTTGACCACTCAACTAGAAACAAGAACCTCTTGTTTTCTATCTAATCACTATGTAGCAATGAGAAAGTTGGGATGATTATTTCTGTCTACAGAGGGATGAATATTTATTACTGGTAATAATGCAAATGTGATTTAAAAAAAGATCTGGCATTGCCAAAATTGTATCAGATTTACAATTAGCAAGACAGAATTTTACTATGTTTCCTGTTAATAATTTATTGAATAATGTTGTTAAAAGATGGTATTATAAAAATTTCAAATGTGTGTGATAAAAAAATATTTTAAAAACCCTCAAACATCTTTTTTACCCTTTTGATTAATAGATTGTATTAATTTAAAATGTAATAATTTTGCTTGTTTCCTTTTCCTAGGAGGACAGTAGTGTGTCCCATCATTGATGTAATCAGTGATGACACCTTCGAATACATGGCAGGTTCTGACATGACCTATGGTGGATTCAACTGGAAGCTGAATTTTCGTTGGTACCCTGTTCCTCAGAGAGAGATGGATCGACGGAAAGGAGACCGAACCCTCCCTGTTAGGTAATGAGAAATTGTTACATTGGTTAGAATCTTTGTCTGATGTTTGCTTTTTATGATAAACTTGAAAGTAAGTACTTCAGGTTGTTAAGTACTTAGTCGAACATCGTAGCATCATTTTGGCTTGGTTGAAGGAACAATGAAGTTCTTGCGTGGATCGGTTGTTGGTAACTTTTGGTAGCAATAAAGGAATCAATCACTGTCACTTCAGAAATGTTTTTCAGTTCTGTGTCAGTTTCTGCAGAATTACTAGTTTTCGGGTAGCACTTACAATGATGCACAAGTTTTTAACAAAGCTTTTTTTATTTTTTAATGGAGCCTTATTTTTATCTTTTACTATAAGAAAGTAAACTATATTTTGTAAATACGCATTGAGTTTTGGTATATGCATGTGTCCACGTATATTTGTGTGTATGCATTCATATGCAAACTTTAAGTCTTAAAAGGGGGGATGGGAGGTGAATTTATATGTGGATGTCATGTAGGTTTGTAAGAAAGGTAATGAGGAAGATAGTTTGTGTGTAATGTGTACCTTTTAACAACTGCAAAAGTACATTTTCTGTCCTTTTCTGAAAACTGGGCATTATTTACTTACAGTAAAGCTCAGGATCTGGCCTTTGCTGGTTTTTGTTTGTCTTTAGTTTAAGAAATTAAGAGAACTTCTCAGGGTATGGCTAATTGTAATCCTTTCTTCCCCCTGTTTCCTTTTAGCAGAGGAAAAAACATAAGTTCTTAGTTAGCTTGTGACCTAGCTTGTATTTTATGTGTCTTTCAGAAAAAGCCCTAAACATTTCAGGAGGATAGCTAGTGATACAAAATCATTTATGCTAAAATTGTAAATAATTGAACTACAAAGTTATGTCATTGACCTAACGTGTAATTTACTTATTGTATATTTGTTGTCTAAAACAGTTTAAGTTTGGGAGATGTTTCTAAAGCCCTGAGAAACTACAAGCAGAGTTTATTTTTTTGCACCAATAAGGAATCTGTAAGGGACACCTGGATGTAACGCTGACTGTACAATTTTCTTGTATGAAGCAATAAAAGTGAAAGCAAGCAGGCTGCTTAATGGCCTCCCAAAACTGTTTCAGGAACAGTAGCCTGCAGTATAATTTTCCTGTGTGAAACTGGTTTCTTTCTTATGAGTTAGCAGCATTGGAGGCAGAAGTCTTTCTCAGTAATGACAGCAGCTGTCTCAGGACTGTTTCTCTGTCCAGACACCAGTTTGAAGTGAGAAAATAAGGAGAACTGCCACTGCCTAATTCCATCTCTGGAAAAATTTGAGCTAGCAAGTACACCAATGGTAACATAGTTTGAAAGGAAGCTTACTGAGAAGGAATATGTTAGAAACTTGGGAAATAAACAGGTATTTTGTCAGTGTAAGTGTAAAATGTATCTGTTTTTATAGTGTCTGATATGTTTTGTTTTTTTTTTACTCCCCTCAGGACACCTACAATGGCAGGAGGCCTTTTTTCAATAGACAGAGATTACTTTCAGGAAATTGGAACATATGATGCTGGAATGGATATTTGGGGTGGAGAAAACTTAGAAATTTCCTTCAGGGTAGGTATAACTCTGCAGTGCTTTATTAATCATTAATTTATTTATCAGGACAATGCATCTGGAGTTCCACAAAACACAGATGTTCCACCTGCACTAGTGTCGTCTTCTGTTGCAGCTGGTCCTTCCTGTCCCTGTTAAGTTCCTCCAGCAGAGATACACAAAGACTGTATTTGTCAGTAAAAAGTGCATGATGAATTGTTGGTAGAGCTTTGTGATTAAAAGATTAAGATGGTTATTCTGAAGAATAAGTGTTGGTGTGTTAAAAGGAATTCAGGTAGAAAAGCTGTTGGGGGAGCATCGTTTAAGAGTGATGTCATCAGTGCATTGTTTAATGTGTCAGTGAAATGTGAGCACCTCTGTTACAAACCCTCTCTTCTTGCTCTTTACTAACTTCATGATTTCATGTGTTCATTTGGTTGTGGACCTAACCAGTGTTATTCTCATTTTTGTTCCTACCAAATAGGACCATTTCCTTTCATTTTACTTGTCAGCAAAAAGTACATAGGTGAGGATTCTTCTGAAGTACTTCAGCTTTCTGAATCTGCCATTTTTCAAGATCCAAGATAAAACTGAAAGTGTTTTCAGACACTTGAGAAGTGTATGAGTTCTTTTACGTGGAGATTCTGTTTTATAATGGACTATTTTAGACACCTGTTCGTTCCTGTGTTTCATGAAAGCCTTTTCCTTCCTTTGTGGTCAGCTTGCCCCGTTCTTTAAAGTAATCTCTGGTTGATGAGGTATTGCTCTGGGGGCAGAAGTACTTTCATATGCTGCCTTGCTTGGGCTTGTGAGCATCTTTAGCTGTTGAGCAGGAAAAAACATGCAGCTCTCCTCCATGCAGTATGCATTTGTTGTAGACCTCAGCAAATGTTTTTTCCCCACCTTGAACAGAAGCAAATGATTAATGTTTTGGAACTTTTTTTAACAACTTGTAACTATGCAATAATTGTTCTATCGCTTCCAGATCTGGCAGTGTGGTGGCACGTTGGAAATTGTAACTTGTTCACATGTTGGGCATGTGTTCAGAAAAGCAACACCATACACTTTCCCAGGAGGTACAGGGCAGATAATCAACAAAAATAACAGGCGGCTTGCAGAAGTCTGGATGGATGAATTCAAAAACTTTTTCTACATTATTTCCCCAGGTGAGCAGGTCTTTGGTTATGAGAAATGCTTATTAAGAATTAAAATGTTGCTACTACTGGGAAATAACGTGAGTATTTGTATAAGTATATTATTACTTTGAAGTTTGTTAAGGCAGAACTCACTTAAGGTGTACAAAAAGTAAGGTCTTAATTGAAAAATAATTTTGTTAGCCAGATATGTGCCCTGAAGGGGTTTTTGTTTGTTTGCTTTATAACGTGAACATGATTTATGAATGAGCTTCCTGTGCAATAGAATTGAAGCTCAGTGGAACATCAAAGAGCTCAGCTGTAGTGCTGAAAATTAGCCATCCAAAGTCATATTGGAATGTGCTGAATTTTGGGCTCTTCCTTGTTGTAGGCATTCCACATTGAATACATCAGAAGTGATTTAAGTGGAACCCAGAAGTAGGAATGACAAAAGTGAATATCTTCTGCCTTGGTAGAATTTGTACTTCACTATCTAGCGTATAGGGGCAAGTTGCCAATACAATTAACTGTGATGATGTTTATTATGTTTCTTTATGTGGATATTAGCAAAACAAGAGGATGTAAAATATGAGAGAAAATTTCCCATGAACTCAGATTTTCTGCAAAAAATTCAGGAGAAGAAAGGAAGCCTGGGAAATATTGAATTATTACTTTCAACTGCAGGATATTTTTATTGTTGTATAAAAAGAGAAACTTCAGGTAGCAACAGCCAACCTTTTAAACACTTGAGACATTAGACTTTGTGTACCAAGTGGTAGTTCTATATGTCACATCTGCTTTTCCAAAGAAAATTCTTTAAAACTATTATTTCCATATGACCTGCTTATTAGACCTACGTTACTGTTGACATTTTAAAGCTGTAATGCAATGTAATATGAGTCTGAACAGTGTCAAATTTTAGATTATGGGTTTTACAGACGCTTGTGAGAGCAACTGACAGTGCAGATTTACGGTGGTTTTGTCTTAAAAGAATGTTTTACTCAAATGAGACTGTGCAAGACATTTAAAAAAAGTCTTGCTAGTATTCAAGGCTCTTTTAGGTGAAATCAGAAGCTAACTCCTTACTGTTATTGCCCTGTTGTGTAATTAATCGTTCATTATGAATTCAAACATGTATAAATATTCAGAAAAGTTGTATATAAATGGGTGCCGTCTTTTTCGGTAAAGATTGGGTTGTACTCACATGGATGCGTAAAAATTACTCTTATGCATCCATGTCAAGCTAGATTTTAAAAGGTACAAAGTTGCAGGAAGACCTAATTATAAAAATAACCAAATTCTTTTTAAAATGTAAATTAAAATGTAAATTACTGATAAGCCATGATAATGTCCTGTTACTTTGTGTATCACCTCTATATTCCTTCCGTTTTGTGTGGGAATTGCAAGCTACAAAAGGAGTTACACTCCGAATTTTGTAGGATTGGGGTTGTTTGGTAGGACTTTCACAGCACTGCAGTATTGTAGAATATGCATGCATTCTCCAAAGACAGTAAAAATTCTGAAGTGGTGAAAGTAAGTTAAGCAATTATCTGTAACTGCACTGTGTATTTTTCTTTCCTTTCAAAAGATGCATGCCTGCATAATTTGTATGCTAATGGCCTGAGTGACTGTTGGATAGGGATGTGCTCTAGCCAGGCTGCTCTCAGAGCATCTGCACCTGCCGCCTGTCACACACTCTCGTTTGTGGCCCCGTGACCGTATTGACCGGGCACTGAAGTTCCATACCAGAATTTTCAATGTCTCGAGAAAAGGATAATATTGTATCTGAATAAGCTGGGTTATTCTGAAATTGATTTGTTGCCTGGGGCTGTGAGGAGAGTGCCCAGTACTGTGGATCATTCTTTAGCTCTGATGAAAACCTGTTGTTCAGAGAATGAACACACAAATGTACTCAGAGCCACTCATGCCTCTCAGCCCCCCAAATCCACATAAGTTGTGAGAGCCAGTAGATATTAATTAACAAGGATGGCTATTTTGGGAAGTTCACAAACACCTTATTCTTGTAATTCTGGTATCTCCAGTCTTAGCTGAGTGTTGCAGACTGTGATTTTACCCATTGACAACAAATAGCATCAGTGCAGGTTTCAGTAAGTGTCTTGTGGGTGTTAGTTGTTCAGGAGCTCAGTGAATCTCTGCTAGTTTGGCTCACTTAGCTTTTGCAGATATCCTTCTAAAATAAAAATTTAAATGTATAGTTCTTACAGAATGCTGGTGTCGTAATCCTCAGGGAGAACACAGTGTGCAGCCTGTGAAACTGTTTGCTGTACAAATGTGTCCTTTCAGTATTACTGTGACAGTGTCACACGTCCTTGCAAGGGGCGAGGTGAGCATTCTTAGGCTGATGCTGGTTTGCAAGCCTTGGGTGCAGATGAATGAGGAAAACAAGCAATCCTCTGTGCATCCAGGATTTTTCTCACTAGTTGATACAGATGCAAAAAATTGGATTTTGAAGGAGATAATATACTGACAAGCATCACTGAACCTAGCTAACAAGACACTTGTTTCCTCCTTTATACTTTCTTTTCTGTTCCCCTAAGACAGTGAATCACAGAGAGATTCATCCAGCAAAGCAAATGTAAGATTCTCAGGTAGCTTTCCCACTTCATGTAATCTGTGTTGTCTGGGAAAAAAAGTCTTGCTACTTGAATTATAGGAACTCAAGAGACTTTTTACTATTGATGTAATGTAGTTAAATGGAAAGCTGCCCTCTTGAAAAGTAAGCCTGTAATCCTTTCCTTCTTTTTTAAGTACAGCCCAGCAGAAACTGCTACTTGTCTGTTTTAAGCTTGTGTGCGTTTTAGAAGCCATCCCTGTGCTTAGGAGTGGTTAGGTGCAGATGGAGGTTGGGCAGGAGCTTGTTGCAGCTGCTGCTCAGCCAGAGTCACGCCTGTCTCTTTGCAGGCAGCAGCTCTTCTCCCCCCAGTACAGGCACTGGCTGCTGGCCTTTCCCATGAGCTGTGAGCTTTCCTCGCAGTCCTGTGTTACACCAGCTCTCTTTCCCAGACCAATTTCTCTTCAGCTTTCAGAAAACAAATTCAGCATGTGAATAATCTGTTTCCTGGCTCCAGTCCTTCCTTCTGTGGGTTCTGCCACTTCTTTATTTCTAGTGCTGGTCATTTTCTCCAGGCTAAAAGATGAGGATTGTATTGTCCAAGGTGGAGAGCTCAGGATATGGGTGATGCCTGTCTCACCATCACAGCTTGCTGTGAGGGGAGTGCCTTCCTTTTCATGGCAGGTGTGCTGGGATGGCAGGTAATAGGGCTTCACCTCCCCTCACCTGCTGATCCTTCATCTGCAGCAACTGCTTCTATGACTTGCTGGATTTGTCAGGGTTATTTCTGCTGTGGGCTGGCTCCCTGGGGTTAAGTTAGAATCTGTGTCAGCACAGGAGGTACAGCAGGAAGCTGAAGGTGAGCAAGGGAAAGCTGCCCTTTTGGCAGCAGCAGCTGCAAAGCATGAGGCTGGTCAGCTTGCCCCGCAAAGGGTATATTCTGAGATGTATTTTGGGATAGACCCAGGAGGTGTTTTGCCCTGGGACTAAGTGGGCAGGCAGATAGCCTGAAAAGACAGCACTGTGGAATCACCTAAGCAGGAATCATCTAGACAGAGACAGGGTTGTGTTACCCTGAAAAGTGGATGCATAGGCCTCGTATCTAATCACAGCATGCCCTGGTCTCTAGCCAGGCACAGTAAGTCAGGGTTCAGTATGTAGAGCCTGGAAATGGAAAACATTATTTATGGTTGGATAGGATAGGACGGACAGAGAAGGGACTGAGTCCATATCTTGCAGTGTAGCTAAGCCTGTGTTCAAAGTATATACTAAATATTTCCATGTGGTTTTGTGTTCAGCTACTAGTCCCTATTAGCATTAATTGGGAATGCAAAGAATGTAACTATTTAAATTGGTTTTAAATTATTATTACTTATAGAGTTTCATAATACTAAATAAAAACAAGTTACATTATTTTTATCAGAGGACTAGATTTAGATGAAATAATTTTCATACCCTGCTTTTGGAAATGACTGAGCAATTTATAATCATGATGATAACAACATGCTATTTTTTTTCAAAGGAGTTTAGCATAAATATATTGCCACACATTAAACTTGAGCAAGGAAATCTTCAGCTCTTAAAATTTTGAGGATGGCACAGCTGGTGCAACGTGGCTAATACCGGTGTGACTGGATGATTTGAAGTAGATTTTTTTGCATTACCAATATTTATATTTTGAGTATATCTTCAAGCATGTATGTGCTTAAAGCATGTGATTGTCCCACAGCTAACACCAAGCTGTGTGACAAATAGAATCATCAGGGAGGCCCAAACTTATAAATGTAATTAAGGTTGGGGGCAGGGAGGTTGAGGAAAAATGTAGTTATGGTCAAATGAAGACAACAGTAGCAGGGTTTCTTAAATACTATTTCTGATTTGTGTGATGTGAATGCCCCATCCCTGAAAATGTTCAAAGTCAGGTTAACTGCATCTTTGAGCAGCCAGGTACAGAGGAAGGTGTCCCTGCCCATGGCAGAGGGGTTGCCATGAGATGATCCTGGGGCCCATTACAACCTGAACCATTCTGTGGTTATATGTTTCTGTAATGCTTTTGGGGTTCTTTTGTAATTGATCAAAGGTTTGAAAAAGCAAGTGGACGTGACAGTCCTCACGATGCACATACCTTTGGAATCTGGCATAATTGTCTCCTCGAAGAAAATCTGATCTAATTTATGTTTTGCAGTTTGGTTTTTGTTTTGCTTTTTAGCTGAGGCTTTGAAAAAATGTCCAAAACCCCCAGAAGCTTGTATGTATGTCACTGTTGTAGGTATACATATAAATTTTACTGGTCTGGGGAGGAAGTAATGATTTAAACCTGTACCTAATTTTTGGTATGCTTTATACTTTGCTGCAAGTTTCCTTGTTTTCTTCCATTCTTTTTTCCCCCAAAAAGAAAGTCCTCATAAGTGACTGGCACTGCACTGGGTAGAAATACTCAAGCTGGTTTAGAGTGATATCAATAGGGTACCAGCAATCTCAGAAACAGAATAATTCAGCCTTACTGGAGGACACTTCTAAGGCAACTCTACCTGTTCTGCTCTTCAGTCCATCTGCTAACCTGCTGCTAACTGTATCTTTGCATATGGTTTGGTGCAGACCTGACTTCAGAGAGGATTTTTTAAAAACCTTTCTGAATAAAAATGGCTTCATGGAATACAGTGCAACAGTGAAAAATCAGCTGGCTTTTTTTTTTGTGTGTATGTGTGGTGACATTTAAAACTACTTTAAGAAACAGCGTGCTTGTATGCTATTAAGTCTCATTTTGCATTTAATTATTTATGGATGTGACTTTAATTCTTATTGCCATTCAGTGATGTGACAAAGCCTTAACAGTGCTGTTTTTGGGAGGTCAGTGTAGCAACCTGAATATGTTTTGGGTGTTGTAAGGTTGTTGCAAGAGGGACATGATAACTGTTCCATCCATCAGCTTCTCTTTCACCACTGAAAGATGAAGCAGCTCCCAGTGCTTAGCTGTGGTTGGAACCTTTCTGTTCTTGCATTAGCTTTTGAGAGAGTGTTGCTTTTCTTGTAGAGCAAATATTTGCTTTCCTGAAGATAGAGCAGAATTCTGGGGCTGGGTTGTTTGTTTTGCTTTGTTTTTAATTTGTCTTGTATTTCTTGGTTCTGGGATTTCTTTTGTGACTTACAAGCCCAGACAGAAGTTTTCTGGGATTCTATACAAACAAGATTTCTTTTGCTTTCATTCCCTTACCAATGTAGCTTTCCAATATATTTGTTAAAATAAAGTCCTTAATTAAAAAAAAAAAAAGCCTAAAAACCTGGCTAACATTTTTTTCTTTCTGGAATATTGAAATTTTGTTTTTCATTGCCATTTACAGACAGCTGGTTTGATCCAATTATCTGTCTCAATTGAGTAGAAAGACACCATCTGCTGGCAAGTCCGTTTAATACACAGTATGCCAGCTTAGAAATGTCTCAAACTCTTTCCAAGGTCAAGAATTTTAAAGGTAACTTGCAGTCCTCCAAGTGGAGAGATTTCTGAAAAATGTGCAGCTGGAGATCTGTAGTGTGGTTGCCAGCTGAGCCATATTTGTAGTCTGTTGGGGAAATTAAATTGCTGGGGCCTGTTTTAGGTTTTTTTGTTTGTTTGTTTGTTTTTTGTTTGTTTGGGGGTTTTTTTGTCTGGGTTTTTTGGTTGTATGCTGCATTTGACCTGTGTGATATGGAGTGTGGTGTGGGAAATAGAAAAAAGATATGATGCTTGAAAAGTAGAAATTATCCTACTATTATTAATTATTACTATCATTGAAATATTAATGACAATAGTGCTGAATTTGGGTGAAGCAAAAGTATCTGCTGTTCATGCACACCATCCTCAACCCATCTGCAGATGGGACTTGCACAAATTAATTTTCAGAAGGAATAAAGCAACCATAAAGGAGTGGGAAGATACAGGAAGGAGCACTTTGATAAATGAGGAGCAAAGGAATAAAAAGGCAAGCAAACTACCACAAACAAAATGATAACAGTCATAATGGTGAACATACTTCCTGCAAACGCTGCGGTTATATTGAACAAATGCTAAATTATTTAAGGTTTAGTGCTCTGTATGAAGGCTGCTTTCTGCCTGCTTTTTTGTGCAGTTAGATAGATGATGAAGAGTCCAGCAGGGGGTACCTGGCTTGCAGAAATAAATTGGAATTCTGCTTGCTCCATGGAAGGAGACTGCTGTGTTATGCTGCATAGATACACATGCCAGTTACCAAAGGGGATAGGATGGCATTAATGGGTAAAAAAGTTTCAGTCTTTCTCCTCTGTTAACTTAGTAAGCAACTACATTCAAATTGTTCCACAAACCACAGATAAGAAATTGTCATGCACAGCCCAGATGCAGCAATTCTATCTGTTGTGGAAAATGAAGTCACAGGTCTTGACAGACAGGTCTTGTTCTCTCTGAGTATAAACAACATAATGCTATATTAAGCAAAAACCCCTTTGTATAGAGGTGACTTTTTAAAGAAAAGGCCTTTCATGGAAGTAGTAAATTATACTGATGGATTTCCTTACGAAGTGGAATTAAATTATTTTTATTGACAGCAACTGAATACAACTTCCATTTTTTTTCAGGAGTTACTAAAGTTGATTATGGGGACATATCGTCACGACTTGGGCTAAGACGCAAGCTCCAGTGCAAGCCGTTCTCCTGGTACCTGGAGAATGTTTATCCTGATTCCCAAATTCCACGCCATTACTTTTCCCTGGGAGAGGTAAGATTTTCACTTTTGTATTCCACTTCCCTATGTAAAGTACATTGTGCAGTAAGTTGTGTTTTGAACTGAGCAGTGCAAGCAAGTTGTGTCCCTCAAGGTTCAAGTGTCTTGCACCTGTGGTTCTGTCACATGTAGAATGACAAACCTGGCTTCTCAGTGGGGCAGACAACTGAACTTTGGTATACAGTACTGTAATTTGAATGTTTTCCTTTTTACTACTACAGTACAAAATGTCATATGAGTGGCTTTAGAAATATTCCTTCAGAAAGGTATTTGTGCATAACTTTCTGTGTAACGCTCTCTGCATAGAGTACGAGTGAAGTTTTGCTTGAAAGCTATACTAGGTCAGGCAAGGTCTTTGCCTGAAAGCTTTTCTGAACTTTACCCCCAGAACCCTCACCTGTGACCAGCAAATTCTAGTGACTCCTAAGCCTTGCTGGGCATTTCTCTTTTTTCTTTAACCTTTTTAACTGTAGAAATAGTACAGATGATGCTGTCCTATATAAGTAGGCACCCTCTCCTCTACAAGTCATGTTGAACTAAATACCAAGTTTTCTTTAGAGTGATTTTATACTGTTGATTTTAAAAGAAACACTTTTAGCAGAATGTGCTTCTTCATGACTAGCAAGAGACTTGCTATTTGTGCCTGCTTACTATATGGTGATATAGGGATTCATATTTTTGAAGGTTTTGGGCTGCAGACTCAATTGTCCATTCTGTTGTAGCTGAGTCTTTGAGCAAAAAGTGCCCCCAAGGTGGAAGGATCCCCCAAAGAAAGCGCAGAAACAATCATGGTTCTATAACCTGGTAGCTTGAAGATTTGCTTGAGAGTTTGAGTCTTGGACAGTATGCCTCATTGCTGACATGAGTCATTTATTTCACATAACCTCTGGTGTATCAAGAGAACAGGTTCCACTGTGGTTTGATATGGACCTAATCGTCTTCTCAAAATACCAACCCTTTTGGATGGGCTCTTTTTCCCTCCTAGATAAGAAATGTGCAGACAAATCAATGTCTGGATAACACGGCAAGAAAAGAAAATGAGGAAGCTGGAATCTTTAACTGCCGTGGAATGGGTGGCAATCAGGTGACAATTTTTAAAAAGGAATTTTCGTAATGTATTGACTTTTTTGAGACAGTACTGCTCATTGGGAAAATTCTTGGATGCTTTCAATACTTGGATATTTCATATATCTTCAAAATATACTTAGGAAACCCTCATTAGAGAAAATACCTGTAAAAGGAAATGCATTAGAAGATTTGGTGGTGGTTTCTGCTTGTATGTTTTTCAGGGCTGATTGCAATACATTTTAGATCAACTTTAAAGTCAAAAACAAAATCATGGGAGGAAAATACTACTATGAGCTAGAGTTCACCTCCTGTAGGTTCTTTGGAAATACATTCTGGTTAGAACTCCTGATTGGCATTGTTACCTTAAATAAAACCAAACATGCCTGTGCCTGAAATACATTTTTAATATATCTTTTTCTGGGTGTCAGTTGTGGGGTCTGTTTTTCATCTGTTTCTTTGTTCTACTTAATGATTCTTGATGAATTGTTTTCACATAAACAGAGATTACCTGTTTTGGGGGATTTTCCTGTTCCTTCACAGCAAGCAATCTTCAATTCAAAAAAAGTCTGTTTTGACTGAACAGCTTGTGATTGTGTTTATACTAATCCCCCCCAAAAAAATTTAGAAAATGTTTCCATGCCTCACTATTATGAAGGGAACAGAGAGCAAAAGAAAAAAATTAGTGGGAATAAATGAAGTAATGCACAAATGTTCCCCTTTCGCCTCACTCTGGGAATATCTTGGTTGAAGCAGTTCTTTTGCAGTTCCTCTCATTCTTTTTCTGTCCAGGTGTTCTCATATACTGCCAACAAAGAAATTCGAACAGATGATTTGTGTTTAGATGTATCCAAACTTAACGGCCCAGTAACAATGCTCAAGTGCCACCATCTAAAAGGAAATCAGCTTTGGGAATATGATCCAGTGGTAAGTCTTCTAATGACTTTTGACTGTAAAGTGAGACAACTTTGGCTTTTACATGACCTGCAGAGCAATGTATTCCAGTGTGGGACCACTAGTGGACAGTCAAAACAGGAAACAAAGTCAGGATTATGTTCCCTCAGTTACTAATTCACTGTGTAGTCCAAAGGGAACATCTGTGTTGGTTTAATTACCTGGTGAGTTTTGGGGGAGCTTTTGGAAGAACATTTTGCATGTGCTTTGGGACCGTCTGGAGAAATATTGTCTGACAGTGTAGTGTTGTGTTAGAATCAGATCAAAAATGGAGAATTATTCCAGTTATCTATTGGACCAATAAAAGAGTAATGATGTGGTGACAAATTTAGCACTTGGTGTCTTGTCTTGCACAAAGTTAAAAGGAAATACTTGTCTAATTAAAAAGTGAGCATTGCAAACTTATAAAGATGATTTTACATTTCTAATCATGCTATGTCTAAGATATAGATGTTTAAAACACCTTTATTTAAATCATGCTCTTTCTCCTACATAATGTTCAAATTTACTTTGAAGTTCATATGTTGAACTGCCAGATCTAGCAATCATTGTCCATTGATCAATTCATCATTAATTTGATTTGCAAGCTCTAGAAATTATTTAATGATTGAGTAATGCAGTCAAGAACTCTGACTTCATGGATAGTTAAAAAAAAAGTAGTCCTCAAGCTTATTAATTTAAAATCAGTTATTACAAAAGACAGTTGTGAGACAATTTGTGGATGAAGAATCTTGCCAGTATTTGCAATTTTTATTTTTAAATTTTAAAAAGAACTTTCAGATATTTAGCTACTAAAAAGTCATTTCACTAATTAAAAAGCAAGGTGGGGGTTGTTTCTGACTAAACACACTTGCTATAGACTTCAGTAGCTGAGGTGTTAACAAAGCCTGCAGCCTGTTAGACCAAGAGCAAGTATGTGTGAATGATGATTTTGTGATTAGGATAGCAGTTAATGTGGAAGACAATGGATCTCTGCTAGGATTTCTGCACATTGCTGGCAACTGTTGATAGGACACTGAAAAAAGCTGAAGCCTTGCAGGATTAAATTAGTCTTGGGAACCATTCATTCTTGTTTTTAATGTAGTTAGTTTACCTGACTTAAGCAGATAATATGAATAATATTACCACCTACAGTGATTTACCAAAGAGCAAGTGCTTTTCATTAGGTTTTTACCCTATCAGTTATAAGAAAAATGCATCTTTAGACACTTAATCGCAATAATCTGTCTTGCAGTGATTGTCACAGACTTCTCCTATGTTGGTCCTCAGCCATAAATTTGGTTATATGTGTTTTCTCTCTTTATTTTGTCAGTAGAAAATCTAGGCATAATCTTCAGAACATAACTGAAAGCTGGCTAATAAAGCATAAAAAAAAAGCTATAGGGCAGTTAAAAAGAACTCCTGCCCACATAGTTGAGTGATTTTTTTTCTGTTTGTTTTTTTCTTTCTGCCTCTGTTCAACTCCCTCCTTCATTCTTCAGCACCTCTATGAGTGCAGGAGATTGACGTGCTCAGGTTTTTGAGTTTAATTTTTTTATTTTTATTACCCTTTGCTGTTTGTGCACCTAAGGCCACAACTTTTCAATCATTCCAGTGTCCTGGCTGAGCAGCTGAATGAGAAAAGAAATACAGGTAGTAATGCCTGTGGTACCATAAACAAGTTGGTGCACTGAGGAGTATCCATAGTACAGTGGCAGGAAATGCAGCTTCTGAGGATCTCTCCTCCATGAGGATAGTGCTGAGGTGTAGATGGAGTGGTTTACCAAAGATTGCATAAGTGAGACTAGTAGGTATTGCACAAGATACACACTTATGTGAAGTTGCACATACTTTTCATAAAGGAACATACTTTTAAAAAAGAGCCCAGAAGGTGCTGAAAGGACATAGTGTAAGGTCAGTATTGTGTCCCCAGCTGAGGAAAAAAAAAGTACTTTTGAAAGCATATTCAGTGTGTTCATTCTGATCTGATAAAAGCTACTCTTATAACTAATAACTGAAGTTGTATATCTTACCAACCTGTAATTTCTAACTCTTCAAAGATCCCTGGCTGTATAGCCCGATTTAAGGAATGGTGGGTGTTGCTTGACAAAGAACATTATTTACAAGTTAAGACTGTTTTGTTTTTCATAAAGCACTGCTTTTAGTGTCTACAATGTCACATAGCATATATAAATGCTTTTTAGGATTGAGATCTGTAGCCAGTAACCACAGGGTCTTGCCTAGTTCCTGTTTGGCTATGGAAAAGTTTTGATGTCAGCTGGAAATTTTTTGGTTACCTTATGCCTGGTGATTTTTATAAAGCTAATTCCTTTTTGTTTTGTCTTCAAGAAATTAACCCTGTTGCATGTGAACAGTAACCAGTGCCTGGACAAAGCCACTGAAGAGGACAGCCAGGTACCCAGCATCAGAGACTGCACCGGCAGCCGCTCCCAGCAGTGGCTGCTCCGCAACGTCACCCTTCCAGAAATATTCTGAGAGGTTCTGAAGAAAAGCAAAGATTGCCTGGGCTACCTCGGCTGATACTTTGGCTACGCTGTTACGTAGCAACAGAAGAAACTTCTGCTCGGCAGAATCCACAGTTCCTCAGCTGTTAGAACTCCTGCAGCTTCTCAGTGTCTGTGAACCAGCCTTCCTGTGTAAGGATGAGAAACGACCACACATAGCAGTGAAACTGTGCCCACTGATGTTTACAAGAGCGAGAGAGTTTCTTCCAGCAAATAATTTAGAGAACCTTTGGACAGTGGAAACATAATCAGTGAAATAGTCTCTCTGAAGAGCTACATATCGTTTTAGTTTGCTTGCACATCAGTAACCTCTGCTGAAAGTGCTGTTGTAATGAAGAAAGTTTCAAGAATTCTTTTTTTCCTGGTTAGCAGTGGTAACCAGACTACTACATATAGATCCACAAATAAATGAAAGAGAGAGCTGGAAACCAGATTCGGTATCATGACATAAGAATTCTGTGGTTTAAAAGCAAAAAGTAAACAGGGTTTAATGAAACTAAATCAGAACTATGAAAAGTACAATTTGTTATAGTGAAGTATCAAATTTATATGTAGATTTTATACCTCAGTGGGGGAAAATAACCAAGTCAAAAGGCAATTGTTTCTCTTTTTCAATTGTGTGATAGTCCATAAATACTTTTTTTTTTTCCTGGTGAGTCTAAAATTATTTTGGGCGCAAACAAAATGATCATAAGAATAAACTGAGCTCTTGAATGTCAGATCTACTTTTCTTTTAATTTCTTGGCTGTTGGAATTGTATCTCTTTATTACTGTCTGAAAACTGGAGGTTAACATGCTGTCTAACTTTGTTTTTTTCCAGACCTGCCATTTCAATTTATACTTGGGTCAGTCAGCTTATGGACTTTCATGGCCAAACAAAAGATTTAAGTACACTTTGAAATTCAGTTAACTTCAGTATGCTTTAGCGCCCAAAACTTCTACTACTGTACTACAATTTTGTTTTCATAGCAATAAATCTTTTGTTCCTTGTTTGATTTCAGTCATCAGAAAGCCAGAAGAAAAGATACATGATTTGGGTAGGGGAAGATTGGCAAAACTGAAGGTTTTCTGGGATCCTTTTTCACTTCATATTCAGATGTGCTTCATTGTCAAGTGCATATTTAGATTAGACTCTGAATTGTAATGTTGATCTGCTGCTTTTTTCTAATAAAACCTAAAGAAAAATAGTGAAATTGGCATGGTTTTTAAAGTTAACATAGCCAAAAGCAATATGACTATGTCATTACATTGGTCTGCATTTTTTTAACTGAGTTGCTTTGTTTTGTTAAGAAAAATCTGTGTGAGCTGATCTTGAAAATGAGCCACTGAATGCTCAGACCATACATTGAATTTTCTTTTGGAAAGAAAAATGAGATTTGTTCAATGGGGAGGATATTTTTATGATAAATGTCATTGTTTGGCCTACTGTCCTGTAAAGCAAATTAAACCTAGACTCATGCAAAAGTTGTGTGAAATTATATTTGGCTGTTAAGTC
This sequence comes from Nicator chloris, assembly GCA_013400495.1. Classification (NCBI taxonomy): domain Eukaryota; kingdom Metazoa; phylum Chordata; class Aves; order Passeriformes; family Pycnonotidae; genus Nicator; species Nicator chloris. The sequence goes on from WAAE01016532.1 coordinate 20,677, forward strand.
CGTTTTAGATTTATTATCCCACGTTGCTGTTGTCAGTGTTATCTCCATTATTTCTGCAGCAGTACACAAGAGTTTTCATACAGAAAGCAGGAGAAAGGTTAACAACTTGTACTATTACACTGCTAGTTTAAAAAATACATAGGATGAGGCGATGTGGGTTTAATATTAGATAAAATATCCAAATATCTAACTATCTTTTATTGACCCCTTTGTTTGGATAGCCCTGCAAATCTTAGGAGATTGAAGTGGATTTATGAAAGTAATTTGTAAGAAATATATTGAAGTGTGCCAAGATGACTTAGAAAAAAGGAAGAAGTCCATCTTAATGGTTATGTGAGAAGACTTATTCCTTTCTTATGGTCAGTGAAGAGGACAAGGTGGGTGACAGTGTCATCTCTCTTTTTTTCAATCTTAGCAAACTAGCAAGTTTTAGGGCATGTTTGTGTGATGGTGCCTAAGAATGTGGTATCTTTTACTTCAGAAACAATTTCGCAAACACAAAACATCCTTTTAAAAACATTTCCAGCAAAGAGGCTCTAAACCAGAGTTGGGTAAGCTTTCATGGAACCAGGAGCATCAGAAATGCAGTGCTAAAGTCCCGTAAGTTTTAAAAATTTCCAAATTTGTTTCAGATTTTATATGCACAGAGCACATCACTCAACACACAAAACACATTTTCACTTTGTATTTTCAACTCTTATGATCCCTGCTGTGATATCCTGTTAACAAAGCTGAAGTGCCATGGCTTGGGAGGTAACTAACCTTGTAGGCAGGCCTCACAGTGTAACTGTGATTCTGCCCTTCTTAGTTCAACAAATCATTTTACACGACGGTCACAGAAAACTGCAGTACAAATAATTGCATAACTTAAAATGCATGTGTCAAGTTGTCAGCAAGCTGAAGGAGCAATCAGATTTCCAGCCTATGCATTGCCAGTCCTTACCTGCTGAGTGTGGGGAGGGGAAGCAGCAGACCCAGGAGTGGCTGCAGCCCCAAGGTGTTGGGCTCCAAACCCCCAGCTCAGCCAGTCCCAGGGTGGGCAGCTGGGGCTGGTTAGGGGCAGTGGGCTGTGCTTGGCCTGTCCATGCCTCCATGGCACCTGCCCAGCAGCTGTGCTGTGTTGGTGGACAACACAGGACTTCTGCAAAAAATCCCTGCACCAAGGTGCATTTCAAATATTCTGTCATATTAAGCACTTTTCACACAGGGCCACAGAACAGCTTCCCACACAGAGTTATCTTAGAGCTTCTCTTGCCACAGAAGCTCATGTCACCAGGGCTCCCTGCTGAAAGTGACCTTCCTCAGAGCTCTGCTCAGCTGTGGTCACCCAGCAGTGGTCCTCCACTTCCAGGCATAGTGCTTCTATATACCAGCTTGGAGTAGGAATATTAGTTGGCTCTATCAGTTACAGACATACTTAATTCCTTTCCATTTACTCTATGTTCTTGCACTTGAGTTTTCAGATAGAATTTTAAGAGCCTCTGTATGTATTTTTATTTAACCCATTCTGAAAAAAAACAAAACATTGCCTTTTCCTTATTGTGGAACACACCTGTAGTATGAGATGTATGAATACTTTCCAGTAGAAATGCCACTTTATTTCCTCAGTATTTATTGCTGTTCAGATCACATGTAGGAAGGGGGAAAAAAAAAGACCACTGCTGTCTTATTTGGCCTTGATAACAAATAGTTGCATAGTAGTGAAAAAAAAATCAGTAGCTATATTCTGAAGAGAATTGATAAGCTCTCTTGTTGTCCTTTGTCTGTCCTGTGCTCAGTGTATTTAGCATAAATTTCCTATGCATGCTCTAAAGGCAGTGTTCTGTTCTCCATCTCTTTTCATTTGCCTGTCTGAAGACATTTATTGAGAAACACCAGTGCCTTTTAACCGAGTTGAAGTAAATTACACATTATGATACAAACTTTAGATAACTACACTGTGCCAGGTCTGATTAGGTCATCTTGAGTCTCTTCAGATACTGAAAGTCACAAAAGTTACCTGTGTGTACATATGACTGACTATTGTCTCAAGCTGTCAGTTTGTTTTATCAGTATTAAGTTGTGTTTTAGTAGTGTTATTTTTATGGTAGTTCCATTCAATGGGGCTTGGCAGTCGCTTTTCATTTTATCACAGCAATGGTTCTCATCTGAGATATGTACTGTAAGCAAAAGAGAGAATCTGTGTTACAAGTTGGAAACAAAATTAAGGTGATCCTTTTTAATTCTTGCTTGTATTTGTTCAAGTAGTGTAGCACATTCAGAGAGATGAGCAAAAGGCTGGCAGATTTATTCTGCTGTATTTCCCCTTCAAGGTAAGTAAGGAGATGCAAATGTGCTTCAGGAGATTAACTAAGAATAGTAACTCAGAGCTTTCCTTCACTACGTTAGCTGTTCCTTCATGCTTTCAAATGAAGAAATGTAGGAAAACAAATGCTACAGAATAAATTTTGGTAGCTATAGGAGCCTTATATCTGATTTGAACAAATTGTAAACAGCAGAGATTTAGGGTAAGAGAGGAATGTGCAAAGTTTAAAGCTTGCACAGTGTCAGAGTGCTGTTTGCTCTCAGTTCTATTATAGCATTTCTTACAGTCATTTGAAAGTAAATAGTTCTCACGTTTGCATCTTACTCTAACCACTGATGATTGAGAATTGTTCAGCTAAGTGGTTGTGATACGTGAAGGTGGGTGAGCATGGTGTTTGGTACTTTGAACAACACAATAGTACTTTTATTTAGGATGTTTCTAATGCAGAAAACAAAACTGGCACGTAACTAATAAGCTATCTAAAGACTAGAAATTACGATATTGAGATGAAAACTAATTCATTACATTGTTCACTTATTTTCTTTATGAATCTTGGAGGATGCTTTTGTAGCATTTTGCTTGCATTTCATGCAGTGTTAGCTGATCCTTACCTTGCCAGGCCATTCAGCTTGGTGATGCTGCTCCACATCAGAATTGAATTCTGAAATGAAAGCAAACTACTGCTGCTTGTGACAACAAACCAAGTAATTGCCATAGCCTTGGTTCAGGGCATAGACAGTAACCTGCCTCTGAAACAATCATGTCTGGTTTCCTCACCCCCTGGAGTAAATAGCGTAAATAAGACACATGGAACTTCCTTCAGTTTTAAATACGTCTTCTTTCTTTCTTTCAGTGGATGGATATCATGAGGAGTTCTGAAAACTCTGATGTTTTTCATCATTACATCCTTATATAATGATGAGTTTTCATGAATTTTCATTCTTATGTTCTTCAGAAAAGCCTTTTGGCCTCACCTCCTGTTAAGTGTTGTATCATTTTCATCGCCTTTCTTTTTTTTTTTCCCCCAAAGGTTGGATTGTGATTTTTAGGATAGTGATGAGGACATATATATTGCCTTAGAGATGTGCATTATTTCTGTGTTATTTGTTAGGCATTCCAATAGTGCATTAAGTAAATGTTTTCAGGAAGTGATCCTCAGTGGCGTTTTAGTCTTCTGAATATTTATCTTATTATACAGGACTATAGAAGTAATTCTTTGTTCCATTTTGCATTAAGTCCAATTTAAAGGTTTTTGCTTTCTTTCCATGTATGCTGTTTAGTCACCTAGGTTATTTTCCTGTCTTAAATAACTTGGGACTTCTTCCTCAGTACTTAATAATACTCATTCAGTCACACATTTCAAAAACGTTCCCACTTTTGCTTTTCTCTTGGGTTGGAACAGACCTTGGCAGGTCATCTGGTCTAAACCTTTGCAAAAGCAGGGCTGACTTCAAAGTTAGATCAAATTGCTCAGGACCTCACCCAGTCAGCTTCTGCATGTCTTGAAGGATACAACCTTCTGGCCAACCCGTCTGACACCTCTTGTAGTGAAGAATCCCCTACCTCCCCACCAGTCCCTAGTCAAAATTTCCTTTCCTGCAACTTCTCTGTGCCTTTCACTGTGCATTTCAAAGTTCATCGTAAATCTTTACTTTGCAGATACAGTCTGCTCTGTCATTTTCCTGCTTCTGGGACTATAACCAGTTGGCTGTGTGTAGCTCATATACTGAGAGTGAACTGCAGTAGAACAGAGGCTAAACCAGTGTTTGCAGAGACTTCACCACTACTTCCTCTAAATTCTAGAAATATGCCTTTCCTACAAACTCAACTTTGGCAAGGAGAGGCACCTATCCTGTGAAGTGGTCCAAGAAAAACTGCTGGGTCCATGTCCAGTCCACAGGAAGTGGGAAAGAAGCCCAGCCTTTATTGCTGTGGTGACTTCAGCATTGGAAATATTCAGACCAAAGAACTTGAGAGTAAGTTTTGTAGTTGCCTTGGCTGCCTGATGAAGAGATCTGGATTGTTTCAGAGCAAAAACCTTGTTTCCAGTTCAGTGAAAACAGGAAGAATTTTCTAGCTGCTGTTTTCTCTCCTGGTTTTGATGTTCATGAATTGATGAATCGGGGTATCTAAGTCTCTAGTGGATCTTTTCGGTCTGAAAATGTTTTCAGGTAGCTAACCAGATTAGCAAAAGAGTGTTTTCAGTCTAGGCCAGTTAGATAGACACGGCTCAAATGACCAGTTCTGGTGGTAAGTATTCCATCATCCTGGGATATAACAGCTGTCACTACAGATGATCGCTGTAATAAGGTAAGTGATGGCTTGTTGAATGGCAATGACCCTTTGCCTGTGCTTTCTCCTGTACTCTTTTGAGTCAGGAAAGTGCTGGGAGTGGAAAGTGTCATTTCCATTACCCAGAGTAAAGAACCTCTCCCTCTGTGAAATGATGAAAGAAGTGGATGCTGGAGGCAGTGAGATCAAGTTGCACATATAGTTCCATTTAAATGTGGCTGTACTTTCATGGTGAATGAACTGGAAACAAATCTCAAACCCCAAAATCCTCTCTCACATTCCCAGATGCTGAAAACCACAGGAACCAACTCTATTACCCATACTTAGGGCGTGCTTTAATATAATACATCTCAGAATTACCCTTTATAGTCAAAACCAATCATTATTCTGATCTGGCCTGTTTTTTTGTGATCTTGAATGTGAATTACTGAATGCAAACAGAATTATTCGGTTACAGATTGTGCATGTGTGCGTATTTATGTGAAGTAGTTCAGACAAAGCACATTAAACTACTTCAATTGGAACTGAAGTTGAACCCGGCAGCAGGAGCATGTACACACAATCTACATCAAGAGGCTGTTGCACAACTTTGTTAAATGTTGCAGGCATGCTTAGCCCTGCCTGTCTTGTTTGGTACAGAAATTGGCCAGTGCCACCTCAGCCCTGCTCAGTCAGGTCCCTGGTGTGAGGAAACACTTCATTGTTCTCATTCCTTTCCACAGCTCTGTGCTGCCACGAGCCATCATGTGCCATTTCCACTTTTCTGCCTTGTACTTTTGCCTTGAAAAAAATGCGTTTCAACCCTACTCAACAGTGCTGGAATGTAACTTGGAGGAAACTGTATCTTCTGAGTCATGGCTTTTGTGGAAACCAGATCCATAAGGTCTGGGGTTTTTCTGGCTATGGACCTGCCGGGGCTGGGTCTCCTGATAGAGTGGTAGAATGGGTAGAGATCAGTTTCCTAAGGTATGCTTTGTTCCTGGACACTTCAGTCCAGTTGGATCGATGCTCTTCCAGCCTCATGCAGGCTTCAGAAGCCATTTAATTATAATCCATTAACTCTGTTGGCTCCTGAAGTCAGATTTATGACAAATCTGGAGTGGTCTTAAATGATCAATGACATTGTTAAATAGTTTTATTCAGGTTCCCAAAATTCCCAGCACTTGGTCAGCATAGAAGAGGTTTTTTGCTTTTGCCAGGCCAGTAACTGGAGCTGACTCTTCAGCAATGCTCAAGCATTGGCATTTTAGAGCTCTGGGTTCGCTGCAGTTCAGCACACCTGGTCTGACCTGTGGTTGGTTTTGGAAACCACCTGCCTGGGAGCACCTCTCTGCCTCTGCCAGCGTGGTGCTTCCACTGTGCAATGTGGGCATCATGGACAGGTCAGATTATTCTGGACAGTAAACAGGCAATGCCTTTGGCATGGTGCAGCTGACAGCACGACATAACCGGCTGGTGTAATATCCACAACACAGCAAGCCCTTGTGTTTCTGCTGTAAAAGAAAGCAGTGACCACTGCTTTCTTGGTGCTCTGAGCCTCAGATTTGCTTCTGACTCATTTACTGCATACTCTGAATATTCTGGTTCAAGTCACTCTATCTTGTGTGGGAAATATCAGAGGAGTATGTAATGGACTTTCTGCCAGACACGGGGTTATTTGAGTCTGCCCGTTAATTGTGTGTTTGACTTGGACATCAACAAGACACAATAATTGTTCTCATCCTGTCAGTGATGCATGGGAAATTAAAAAAGACATCCATTAAATGTGATTCCGGCGGCAGGACTGGAAAGGCTGATGTACAAGGTTCCTTCGTATTTCAAAGAGATGACAGAACTAGAGCCATAATAATGATGGCAATGTGGTTTGTTGGGGAGTCTGGTGTTAGTGGGAATGCCTTTATCACTGTCCCAAAGCTGTTCAGTGCTGTTGTCCCTTCTCCCAGATCCCTTTCTGGAGAACTGTGGAGCACTGTGCCAAAGGGTTCTCCAGTGCTTTATCCCAGGCGTGGATGTGAGACAACTCTTGGGATCAAACATCTCTTCTGCCCTGCAAAATACTCTCTCAACAGCAGAAACAATTGTACCACCTATAGATATTTGTGATTTTTAGTGGATTACTCTAACAGTCCCTAATATTGCTGGTTAGAGCAGTAGGAACTGGAGGAGGCTGTGGTTTGTCCTGTTTTGTGGACATCATTAATGTAAGGGGGTTTGGTTTTGTTTTGTGGCGTGTAGGTTGCTTGTGTATTGTCACGCTTTGATGTGTTAACACTTCATGATCTTACATCTCCATGAGGAAGTTACATGAGTCCTATGCATCCTCTGTTGGAACTTGTCTGGAGATGTCAGAAGCACAAATTCCACCGGAAACACAGAGAAGGTAATAGCACTTAGATAAGAACTCCCCTGCCCTGCACCAACCTTTACCCGAGCTTTTTTTGAGATCTGCAGTGAGGTCGTTAATTGTAAATTTCTTCCTATAGTCATCTGAGGTCCATCCACTCTAATTTTATATAAAGGTACTTGGTTTTTTTATTAAACCCTGCACCACAAAAGCTGTACTTCGAAGTATTGCCACAGACAGTTTTGCTTTAGTTAACAGTGTGAAGTTCTTTAGTTTCATTAGTCCCCACCTAATGTTTTCTGTAATATTAGCTGTCAAAGCTGGGGACCAGCCACCTCAGTGTCCTCCACCTTTGTGGAATTCTTCACTGCAGTTATATTATCTCTGGGTTTTCACTGTGTTCTTCCTGCCTCTCTCAAGGAGGTGGTGTGAGGGCATAGGGCTGACGTGTCATGAGGTGTTTGTGAGAAGCAACCCCTGACAAGCAGCTTTCCATGTGTTGGGCACTTCACATTAACACCACAGGTGGTTCCATACATACTTATTTTGAAAATAGAGCAGCTTAAAACTCACAAGTGGAATTAATCCACATGTCTTTGCTCATTTTCCTCTCTCCCATTCCATGAGAATCCCTACAATTTGTGGCTAAGAAGGAACTTAGATGGTGCTAGGCACAACTGTACCCCAAATATGAGGAGAGGAGGAGTCACTTTTCCCGCCATGGATACCAGAAATAAAGAATTGTGATATATATGCAACCAAGATGCAAACTGCAGCTTGAAGAAACCCAGTTAGAGGAAATCTCACTGTATGCAAACTTTTGTATTTTTTTTTTATAAACGGATAAAGTGAGCTCTGACTTCTGAGTGTCTTGATTATTCAGAGCATGAAGCTTATTGAAAGCTAAGCTGTTGTAAAAGGCTAATGAAGTGATTGTTCCTGCATCCTGTGGATGTAGCTTGATGACTGTAAAGTTCAGCTCAATTTTTTTAGGACGTGCCTGGACTAGGAATGTTAACTAGCTAAAACAGATTTAATACAGCTGTATATAATCAAGGAGAGTATAAGTAGAAGCTCATATTCTACCTGATAGTGTTCAGATTAAAAGGTAATGGGGTAGGAAGAGATTTGTTGCTCTCTGGCACACAAAAATGGAAGAAAAAAACAACACAAAAAAGCAGCAGCCCTGCTAGTTGCAATACTATGTTTCAAGTTTTGGCAGTTCTGAGGATAGTAGGAAAAAACCTCAGTGAACTTCAATGCTTCTCTGATTTCCTGAAAGATTACTGTCTAATGCTTCCCTACTTACTGAATGCAGGAATTTTCTCTTATAAAGTCCAAGCTGCTGTATCTTCTTAACCAGTTTTTGCTGTCTCTGCAACCACTGCAAATGAGAAATGTTTTGGGTCAGCACAGGGGCACGCTGCGCTTTCCCAGGAATCATTCTGTTGGTTTAAGTAACTTACAATAGATACATATAGCTGAGTCCTAGGAAAAAACAAATTATTTTTCTTAAAGCTAGGAGAGCCAAAAAGTGTCTGATACCTAGTTAAAAAAAAAAAAAAAAGATGTCTTCACAAGTTTGAGCCAAATTTAAACCATTAATTTACAATCCTTTCTCTGAAACAAGTGGCTGGGCTCAAGCTCACGTGCTTCTTACTGACAGGTGGTCTGTCACCTAATGCCTGTCACCTCTGTGAGGATCTACCAGCTCAGTGACATGTTCTATAGCAGATGCCTAGGGAACTTCTGCTTTAGGCTGCAGAGCACAGCCTGGAGACCTGGACTTCCCAGTTTTGCAGTAGCCACAGAGACAGGTTATTAAGAGACAAGATAAGAGGTCCATTAAAATGTGATGACAACTGGAAATGAACATGAAACATTGTGAACTGAAGAGGCTCACTCTGAAGATTTTCTCATCCTGACTCCTTGTCACTCGCATGGCATCACTTGTGTCTGCTTCACAGGAGGGATTTCTGGATATCCTGAAACGGGTGGGCATACTGAGGCTGGGGCAGTGTATTTCTAAGGGTCAAAGCAGCACCAGATCCAGGACTGGAATTTTGATGGCAGAGCTCAACAGTGAAGCACAACAGTGCAGTTGCTCCATGTCCTGTTCCGTTTTCATTCTCATAAGGGGTAGCCCACAAATGCCATCCTTCTCATCCCATTGAAAAGATTGTGCTTGTCTTCCTGTCCCTTTTCCTGTGCATGTGTAGAATAGGGTTATTTTTAAAGAAAAGGAAGCCTTGCTTAACATTCAAAGGATGTTGTTATATTCCCTTTTAATGAAGAGGGAGGGTGCAGGTATGGGGAAGCAGAAAGTTTAAAGATAATGTGTTTAGACTTAAATGTCTCTGGTGAATTGTGTGGAAAACCCTGCTAGTCAGGATTCTACAACTCTCAGCATGAGCATCTAGTTCACAGGAAAAAAACCCAATATATAAAGCAAATTTTTAAACAAAAATACCCAACAAACTAACACTTCTGCTGTCGAGAAGGCTGAGTATTTTGAAATCTTTACCCTTGAGGAAGAAGACATAACACACAATTTTGCAAAAGAATTGGCAAAATATTTTGATGATGGCAGCTAAATGAGCTCACTTTTGCCTTTTGGGGGATCTATTCTCCTTTTGTTAACACTGCACCGTGTATTTTCACTTTGTTTTTCCCCTCCCCCCTTTTCCTGACGGCCGAAAATGTATCTCTGTGCTTACATCCGAGGTGTAATGCTGGAGCAGAGCAGGAGAGGGCAGGTGTGGTGTCTTGCTGTTCTTTGGTGGTTCTGTACTTTCCTGGGTTGTAATTATTCTTGCAATTGTGCCTCCTGCCATTTCCGCTGTTACAGTCACTTCATGTGGCTTTTCCCTCACCAAATCAGAGCAACCACCCACCCTTCTCTTTCTGAACTCAAGCCAGGTACAAAAGACTGCTTCAAATTTCAGAACCTTCCCTACACAGTGTGTATCTCATGGACTTTATTTCCTCTCTGCTTTCCCTTCCTGTTGCAAAAGTGTTTTGTATCTGGAGTCTGAGCCCTGACGATCGATATCCGTGGCCTCGCTTGACTCCCTTTCTGACTGAATCACTGTGGCAGGCACAGCTAAAGTGTGGCTGCCGTGGCTGCCATTGGCCACTCAGCTCCTGCTATCCTTGCCACCTTCCTCAAGTGACACTCATTGCCTCAGATCACTTGACTGCTCTTGGCATGAACGGATTTTGTTGCACCTACCTGTAAGCACAGCCCTATTCAAAGTGGCAGCTTAAAGCCATGGCAAAGGCAAAATTGGTTGGTACTAGGATTGGTTGCACATGGCATATAAATTGCACATTGTTTTTTGACAACGTTTTAAAGGTGTGAAAACAAGAAACCCAACAGCTGCTTCTTTGGTTTTGTGCTGTGGAGGGTACCAGGGGTCTGGACAGAGGCTGTCAACCAGCAGCAAGGCTTTTGTCGAACTAGAAGTACCTATGAAAAGCCAGCTGTAAATCAGGGAACACTGACCAGCCAAAACTACATCTCTTTCTATAGCAACCTCCTCACTCTTGAGCTGAATTTTGAGTTTCTTCCAAGATGTTCAGTCTTTCTTTTTTTTCCCCTCTGTGTAAGGAAAACCTTTCAGAAAACTTCTGGGCACTGCAAGTAAAACTTTTTGTGTAGCAGCAAGGGATTAAGTCTTAGAGAAAACCATTAAACAATTGTTTTAAACATTTGAAGTGTTTGTATTGGACCACTTTTTGGCACCCTCTTTATTTCTTCTTAAAGCCAGGAGCATCAGTTACTCTGAGTACAACTGTGCAAGGCCACAGGCAGCTGCTAAATCATATGGAAGAAATGAAAATCTCTTTTCTGGGCCTAATAGTGCTGTAAATCCTGTGATTCGAAATTTTAGGAACTTGTAGGGTTAGCGGTAATAATCAGCAGTCCCGTCAAACTTTGTCATAGCTGGCTTAAAATGCAGGGGGAAGCCTGGAATTACACCTGTCCAAAGCAGTCTGCTTTGGGGCCTTTCCAAAAGCTAAGGAATACAAAGAATGAGAAAGCAAACCTTGCATGCTTATATCAAACAGCTTTCTAGCTGTCACTGAAATATGTGCAGCTGCCCATGTAAACCCAACCTGCCATGGGCACCACATTTTGATTCAGTGCACAATGGGTAAAATCTTCCCTACAGTTATGCATGATTTTTGTTAAGCTTGTAGTTTTTGCTTTGACAGACAGCAAGTGCCCTAATTTAAAGAGCAGAGGTGGCTTCAGTTTTTAATTTGCACTGCTGATAAATGATCTCTCTTGCACTCGACTGAGTAAGTAAATTGAAAGTATCTACGATAATTTTTCTCCTTTCCCCCCTTCTTTTCTTTTTTTTTTTTTTTTCTTTTCAGCTGAGAGTTAGGAACACAAGAATTTCCCTGTGATTAAAAAAAAAACCAACCTAATCTGCTTCTTTGGTTTTCAGCTTAGCTACATGGGGCTGAACTTCAGTCCTGGAGATCAGGGTGAGTACAAGTATTGTACTTTAACTCTCAGTTTTTTTTGTTTTAAAACTGAATAAGAAATCTGCAGAATCTGATGTCATTTTCATCCTGATTTTAATGGTGGTTCCTGGGAATTTTCCTTTCTGTGCTTATAGTTTACTGTGCTTCAAGAATGGGCCTAGAATTGACTTGAACTTTAATATCACTCAGCTGAAGTAGGCAAGCAAGCTTTCAATTATTTCTAATAAATTGAGAATGCTGAAAAGAAGCATTTCAGGATTATTCCAGGATTTGAATAAAATATTGTGGCCTGCTTTTAACTTAGAAATAATAGTGCTGCTCTGAACATGTAAGTGAAGGTTAAAGAAACACCTCTGAAAAGGGCTTTGGTTTTCTCCTGTGACACAACAGGGCTAATTTCCTGATGCACAGCCCTACCAGAAAAGCTTCTCTGGGCTATAAATGTCATCCTCTGCAACTGTGCCGTGTGCTGAAGACTTAAGATGGAGAAACTGTTTCAGACGACGAGTTTGACTTTTTTTAAACTTAGATCAGGCATTTGCAGGAAGTTCCTGAGCTGAGTTTGGATCACAGCAGAGTTCAAAACAGAAAAGTGAGGGGGAAGGTGCTGAGCATGTGGCTGTGCCATCAGCCTCTAGTGCATTCAGGGCCACGAAAGTAGCACAAGTGTTTCTTCTTCATGCTTCCACTTTCTTAACTGTGGACATGTGGACTTAGTGTGCTGGCTATGGTTTAAGTAGGTTGTTTAAAATAATTACATTTCAGAGACCATTACTTAGTAATTTTTACTCCTGTTCATGTCACAAGATGATCATCATCTGTTTGAAATTCAGGCTTTGTATGGAAATAATCCAGAGTGCAGTAGCTGAGTTCTTATTTGGGTGTGTTTCTGTTATTTTATATACATACAGCTCTGTCAAAAAAAAGAGATTACAGTAGTATTCGGGGTATTTCACTCTCAGAAGCCACCCACAGCTGACTTCAGTGGAAGCCTGACCACGAGCTACCAAATAAACTTGCATTATTGTTCCTCTGTTTAAGCAGCACTTCCAGCGGACTTTCCCTTCCCTTTTCTGCATTGTGCTGATACCAGCAGTTTGCTCCCTGTGAGCCTCCCGAGCTCTGTCAGGCAACGTTTCCATCACACTGCAGATGGTTTTGCATGAGGGGTTTGGCAAGGGAGCACGCCAGTGCTGCCTCCCAGGAGGCAGGATGTATTCTCCGGCTCTTTTCTCCCTCCTTGCCCTAGCTCCTGTCTCTGGGTACAAGGAAGAAAACATTGCACAATGTGAAGTGTGAACAAAATTGTTATCTTGGGGCTGCGAAGGGTGGATAGGTAGGTTCCTGAGGGAGGTGGTCCCCACAACACATCCAGCTTTTCCCAGCTAAACCCAACTTTGCAGGTTCTGCTGTACAACATGACCTCCCAAGACTGCACCTGGTTTTACCATTGGTGTTCACATAGTTTGCAAGTTGCTTCAGGTGGCTGCCTGGGCTTGCTACTGAAACAGCCTTATCTGTTTATTGTAGCACTCTCAAGGCTTTGGTTGTCGCCAGAGGCCTTTTGGGGGAGCAGGAGTTCTGTCCTCATCCTCTCTTGGCATCCTCCTGCCCTGAAATTGAGGGTGGCTGTTATCTCCCAATGCACACTCCTCTGACTGGCAAGCTGGTGGGGTCACTGCTGTCTGAAGTCCCTGGTGTCCCCAGAGGATGTAGGCTTCTGTTGCAGAAAGTGGAGGTGGGACCTAGAACCAAAGATTTTGTTAGAGCTTTCTATGAAGATTTATCTGTCTCTCATATATCCATAAAAAGCCAGCTGCTCTGAAACCAGCTTTCAGTATCACAGCCACCCTCTCATTGACATTAAAACACTTTTTTTACCAGAAATCTGTTATATTGTGGATCCACTCTAAATTTAGATCTGTCCTAAACACGCTTTAGCCTAACATCCATTATCAATTGCTGCTTCATTATTCAATACAGTTCCTATGTTATGAAACTTGCTTTGTTTTGTGTTTTCATTGCCTTTTTTTTTTTTTTTTTTTTGATGCTTCCTTATATTTTAGCCAAATGTACTGTTCATTCCAGAAGGAAAGTATTTGGAGTGTAAAGCTTGGTAAGATGTAATTTTGTATGGTCATAACCAGGTCTTCAGGGTTTATATATTTAAACAGTTGAAATTTTTCTTCCATGCTGCAGCAATGAGAAGGTATTCCCATCCTTTATCCTGTAAAGGTAAGGTAATGTTTTCCTGAGCACTGTACAAATATTCTCTTCTTCATTAATATTGATGGTGGTTCAGTCATCAGCATCAAGTTTCCTTTCTCCTATTATGGGACAGACTCTTCACAATAAACCCTGACTCCCTGACAAATTTTCAGAGTTTGGAACTTCTTTTTCCACTTAATACTGTTGTTTCTGGCAACTGACTTGTAATTGTGTAATGGTGTCCAGTTGAAACTTAATAATATAATTTGCTTTTCAGAGTGCTTTGCAGCAGACTATGGACAGATTGTCAGTTCCCCTTAGCTAGCAGTGCTTGAAGTGATCATTTTTGTCCACTGTGTGTTTGCCAAAAACGAAGCAATCCATCGTATGTATTTTTCCTCCCCCCACATCGTAATATTATCTTGACCTGTGGAGATGAGCACAGCTTGCCTGACTGGTTTTAAGCTCAGCATGGCTTCCTGCTGCAGGATTTTGGAGACAGACAGTCCTGACAGCAGCATCAGAGCCTGTGCTCCAGGTTGTGTGCAATCTTCAGAAACTAAATTGATTTATCCAGGGGTAAGTACAGGCCTCCCCTAGGGCTGCTGCTTTGGGCTCCCACTACAGTCTGATTCCTTTTCAGGCACTGACAGTGTCAGAGAGGCTGGTCAAGATCATCCCTGGATCTGTCACAAACTCAAAACTGCATTGTTTTCTCATTTCATCCTGGATCCTTCTTATTACCTTGCACTGCCTGCCTCCCTCATCTGGCAGTTGCTAAGGGTACGACGTACATCCCTCTGCCAAATGACCGAGCTCCTCTTTGCTGCTTTTCACCTCATTTGCTGCCTAAATATTTCCATTCCACTGGGTCTCTATGTACTCAATATCCTAACATTCAACTCCTTCAGTCTTCCAGGTGTGTGTAAACCCAAGCTATTCTTTCCATCAGTTCTTCTTAGGGCCTGATGTTTGAGGACTTCACAGGGCAGAAAGTGCTTGGACACCTGGCTTTGGTGTCCGGTGAGCTGGTCCTAGGGCACACAAGTGGCTGAAAATTAATTTCTGCCTGATGGACCCCTTTGCTTAAATCAGGCCTCTAGCAGGCAAACCACCTGCTTGTGGACTTGCCCCTGCCTTCTGGCCACTGTGCATGGATTCAGCTGCTGCTCTTTGAGAGGAATAAGGTGGGAACAGTATTTATTTTGCAAGCACCAAAACCATTGTTGTGTGCAATGAAGTGCAACAAGTAGTTACAGCAGGAAATAGCTGTAGAACTTCTTTTTAATATAACCCTCTGTGTGCATACTAAATATGCCTATATACATGTAAAATTAATGACAGTATATTAATATGTGTCTACATGGTGATTTTGGTGGGGTATTTTACAGAGGAGTTATGGTCTGTGGACAATATTTTACAGTTAGAAAAAGACAAGCCACAGTCCATACTTGTTGATGAGAATTGTATGCTGGTAGGTGACATTATTTTTAGGGTATTGATAAATGGCCTGCAAAATGAGGTATTTCCAAACAGGCAAACTGCTGTGTATGGACGTGTTTAGGTGCAGTCTTTGTTAGTCCACTTGTGTGTTGGTGTCATTAAATGTGCACCTTTATGTTCAGTTGCTGTTGCTCACACAGACAAAGAAGCAGATTGAGTATAATCTCTTTGTCATTTACTTTGCTAATTGGCTGTTAATCAACGCTCTCTGTGTATTTGGTTCATCTGTGGAGTTTAGCCGTGACATTTTATGTGTTTGGCAAAGCAAGGTGCATTGTTTTGAAGAGCCAGCTGTCCTCTGTTCCTTGCTGGCCCAGCTGTGACCGACACTGGGTGCTGCAGGGTCCAGCTGGGCACCAAGGCAGCAGCCAGGACAGGCAGAAAACAGCCTCTGCTTGGAGGCTGGGATCTTTTGCCCATCAACTTCAGTCTTTCAGCAGCTGAAACTCACCCATCATGGACTTTTTTGTCTAGGAGTGTCTTTATCCACCAAACTTGATAGGGTTTTTTGTCTGTCCGGGCAGATCTGAGGTTTTTTTTCAAGCAGAGAAGACATTCATAAATTTTGGGTTATCATACCTGAGGAATACAAGGCAGGAACTTCATTTCTCCAAGTTTGGGTTAGGACAGTGTGATATCAGTGGCAAGCTGTGAAAGATCATCACTCTTTGGAGAGGGAGGATGCTCCTGTATTCTGCATAGAGACACTGAGGGGAAAAAAAGGTGAAGGAACTTCTTGGATTCTCTGGGGACTAGCAGCAATAGAGGACTCTCTAGACAAACAGACTTATTTGCAGCATTGAAGCCCTTTTTGTGTACCCTGAGCTTCACTTCAGGTTGTGTGCAACTTGCAGTAAAGGAATTGCCTTACCAAGGGATAAATATGGTCTCTTGGCAATCTCTCTAGGTAGTCCCTGTCAGTAAAGGTTTCAAGGCACCTCTGTGCTCCATTACCCTTCCTTCTGCCTTGCTCTGCTTCTCCACACTCTGGTGTTTGCTACCATGGAACTGATTCGTTGGTGGGATATAAGGAGTCAGGAAGTGGGAGTACCTGAAGTGAAGGCAGAGGGATGGCCAACCGGCTTAACACTTTGCTTGTCTTGGATCTCAGAACACTTTTTGTTTTCTCTGTTTCTGTAGAAAAGATGGAGAGTCAAGAATGGCGTTATAACTTTCTCTGGATTATAAATTGTTCTTAAAAAAAATCAGAAAAGCAAAATCCTGGCTAAAATCAGGTTTGCTTTGATATTAGCTTCCCAGTGTTTTTTCTCTTTTCCTACATGTTTAAATTCAGATGTTTACTGGTTTGAACTGAAATCACACCTTCCCTTTGCTGCCCTTCTTGACTGATTACATCAGTATCACAACCTCAGAAGACAGGCTGTCTCCTGGAGGTAGGCACTGGGCCTGAATGGTGTCATCCTCCTCCCTGTGCCCTGCAGCCTTGGAGCTGCAGTTCCTTGTGGTTACATGCCAGAGGCGAGTGCACCACACTGCTCTGATTCAGGGGTTGTTGCCAGGGCTCAACAGAAAGAATTTCAGCTGAAGGAGCAGTTACTGAAACCCGTTGGGGACAAAATTAAAATGAGAAAATCACCTGGTGTCTTCAGTACTGTGTGATTGCAGGGGTGTGCAAAGAGGAAAGATTCTTAATTAAAAGCTTTCCAAAGTCTTAATGAAATCAGGTGTCTAATCCTGGAGGTAGAGCTGCTTTTGACTAGATAAGGCATATTGGCCTTGCATGAAGAGAAGGAACTCAGTTGAAAATCAGCTCTGGTTTCACATTAAATGGAAGTCTCCAGAGATTGGATGGGGTTTGAATAATAATAACATTCAAAAATAGCCATAGTTTTTTGACCGTGCAGTTGTATTACGAAAGCATATTTTGGATTATATTGCCTCTATCAATGCAAGGTCCAGATGTAAAAGTCAAAACCTGTCAGCAGGTGAAGCAGGTGCTTGTCTCAAATGCACATTGTCTGCTTTGTGCAGGGAAGGATGGATGGCTGGGCTCATCAGTCCACATTTCTGTTTAGCTATTGTGCAAGCCCCACATTTTCTCTCCTTTCCTCCTCCCCAAACAACCTCCACTACTCTGATTTTTGTTCTTTGAATGTTGGAAACAGTAAGTTATAGGTGGAAAACCAAAAATAGTAATTTCTTTGTCCATTTTACTTGATATTCTGCTCTCTCAGGCCTTACTCTGCAGTTTGCAAATTCTTCACCCTGACTAGATGTTCCTTCACTTGGCTAAAAGTGCATGTTTGTATCTTGTACCTGCCAAGTATTAGCACAAGTCTTTGAGAGGGCAAGAGGCATAAAAAGGGAAAGGAAGCTTAGCAAACTGGGAAAAGAGTACCTGTAGGAATAGAAAAAAAAAAGACAGACATATCAGGAGCAGGTTTAGTGCCATAATTTTAGTTCAGTTTTGTTTCAACCAGCCAGATTTTAAGTTCATTTCTTCTGAAGCAGTAATGTGCAGCACGCTGGAAGGGACATAATATCTGTGTATCACACAGATTTCTGCAGCAGCCAGTAGTGCACTCACGTTTATGGATAAAATTGTCAGTTGTCATATATAGGTGGAATTAGTCCATAGAGGCTTTTTTTTTTTTTTTTCTTTTCTGTTGAAGTAGTTCAGAACTTAGTTTGGAGCAATCCCATTTCTACAGAATTTGTGGGTGGTGGTGGAGCACATGAGATCACGGAGAAGCAGTGACACACTGTGCATCCTTCATGTCTGTATTCTACTGAGTAGCTGTTGTTAAGAACAAACCAAAACAAAAAAGCTCCAGAGGTCAGGAGCAGTGTTGACTTGTGTGTGTGAAAGTCCCTGGCTTCCTGCCTTCATCTTTTTGTGGATCAGAGGAACAGCCTCCCTCTTTCTCCATTTATGCCCCTGTCTTGTAAGTGGTGTCTAATGGGGACGCTTCATCTGTGGAAACACAGAGCATCAGGAAGAGACAATACCCTGAGCTCATGGGGACAGAATTGCATTAGGAGAATGTCTTACACCTAACTTCTCTGGTGTGGTGTGGTGTGATGGATATTAGGAAAGTTTCTGAAAGTTTGAAATTTGCTTAGTTTCATGGTAGAAGGTGATGTGCTCCAGAGTTTCAGCTGGGCACCTCCAAGGGCATGAAGGGCATATGGGATCTCTTCTCTCATCAAGGAAGGAGCAAAAGTCAGAAGCAAACACCAGACATGACTCGTATTTTTGTAGATGAAGAGGAGAGGAGCGACCAAAAAATCTGGGATGAGCTGGTATTACAACACAGGCTTCTAAAAGTAGTTGTTAATCAGAGCTAATCTGTTTAAGGAAGTCAAATGATGAAAATATCCTTGGCTTGTGAATGGAAAGTGTCTGTTATCACCGATGTAACTCTCTATTTTAATTTAGTAATTCACACTCTTTCACCCCACCCCTTACCCCCAACAAAATCTGTGGATCAAAGGAGAAGAAAGTTGTGGCTCAGCCTCGCTGCTGCTGAGGCTTTGAAAGAGTGAGTGAGCTGTCAGGATATTGCAGTGCACAACCACATCAAAAAGCTGTGAGGATATTAACAGATCCTTTCTATCTAGGTTTCTAGGTAAGTATTTTCCAGGGTTTATCTAGGATGGCACTGGGCACCAGCCTGCTCTGACCTGTTCCTTCATTCATCTCCCAAGAAATTCCTCAGAAAGTATCTTGGCTGCTGAGTAAAGGGGAGTTTGTGTAATTCCTTGAAGGGGAATGATAATATTGCTCCCACATAAATTTCATTGTGGTAAGGAGGTGCAGTGGGTTTTAGGTAATCATTAACTTATGAAAAGAATTTATTGTTGGAATTAAACAGATGGACTTGGTGGGGGTTTGTTTGTGGGGGTTTTTTGCTGTTTTTGTGTCTCCTCCTCCCACCTCCACCCTCCCCACCCCTCAAAAGTCACAAGTTCATATGGAATAAAAGGTGTCTGTGTCTTGGTGAAAAGTTCATGCTTCTGGAACGAAGTATCAAAACAATTTTATGTGTAGGGAGTACCTGTGATTGCTGTTTCAGATGGCTGAGGAGTAACTGTTGTTATCTCTGACTCTCTACACTGAAGTTAATCTATAGGGATTGAAACAGACCTGAAGGTGCAAGACATTAACTAGGACACACCAGTCAATTTAACAGAATCACAGGGTGATTACCTGTGTTGCAATGAGTAACAGGCTTTGTAAATGGATTATGTGTGTAATTCTAGCTCTGACTCTTGAGATTTAATGCTTGTGTGCTTTCTTGCCAGCCTCTCCTCAAAATTCCGTACTGATATATGTTGATAGCAAATTGTAGGTTGGCATACATAAATTACACCTAGAAAATTTCTGCAACCTTCACAGTCTCTGGGATAGCAAAACCAAAGCCACTAGATTCCAGTTCACCTATCCGGATTATGGAAGACTGAGCTGCCTACCAGGTGTCTGAGAATGAGACACCTTATGAGCAGGGTGTAATGTAGCATGATCCTTAGGTATGGAGTTAAAGAAGCTCTTGAAGGTTTTACCAGAGCTGTTAGTGTTTTCTTAGTGCCAGACATCCCTTTTCCCATCAGTAACCTGGAACTTCTGCCTTCCAGTATTTGCAAGGGTCAATGTTTCCCTCCTTGTCATCTTTGATGTTATCAACACACATAAAAGGCAGGGTTTAAGTCCTTTACTCTGACTAGAATTACCCTTCCAACTGCGAATTGGCATAGGAGAGATTTAATAAACCATTGCAAACAGCTCCTCAGTTTTGTTCATTCTCTGTTACAAACTCAATGTAAAACAGATGAACAAGTTACTGCGTGGTTTTGGCATTTTGCTGGAAGAGTTGAATATGCAAGGGTTTTTATTGTAGTCTGCATTTCCTGCTGTTTAAAAATATGTGATGTAAAGACAGGGAGCTTAGAGAATATTTTACAGATATTTATAAGAGAGAACACTGTTCTTGCGAGTGTCTCTATCCTGCTCTCCCAAACAGTTCTCTAAATCAAGAAAACAAAAATCTCAGTTAAACCTTTATATGGTCATATGAATTGAATCCCAGTTTGTTGATGGCTCTTTCCCAAATGATGTGTTGTTTTCCTTGTCTCTGCCCTAAAACGTGAAGGCCAAGATGCTGTCTTTTTAGGATGTTGACAGAAATAAGTGTGGCTCCACATTATTCAATTAGGATGAAATGCACTGTGGAGTATTAACAGCATATTCCTTGTATTTTGGCAAGCAGCATGTGGTAAGGTTTGCATTCAGATTTTCCTCAAGATCTCATGGTGAGCTCCACTCTGTGCCATGTATGATGGAACTAGATTACCCAGTCAAAGTTATAGAAGTCCTCTGAAATCTTTGAGGCCTGAGAGTGAACCTCCTTACCAAGCAGATTTGAATCCATCACAGCCTTTAGCTACTGCATTACCAACATGCTGCATTCATAATATGTGGGGGCTTTTGCTGGTTCTGTGGCATAGTGGCCTCATTTGAAGATGATTGCAAAATTCATAGATTTTAATGGTAACAGGAGGGGCTGCTTAAGGGGACTATGTAAGCCCTTCCTCTGGTATTGGTCCATGCTCTTCGTGGTTCTCCGTTATCCAAAATCTGCATCGTAAAAATTATGCAGAACACAGCTTTGCCCAGTCCTTTCAGAAATCATTTATATATTGTCTGTGCATGTGTTTAATTACTTTTTTTTTAGCTGGCTGATACTATTAACTTCCACAATCTCCTGTGGCAACAAGTCACAGAAGCTCACTACCTTCTGTGTAAGAAATAATCTTTTGACTTTTTAAAGCTAGTTTCCAGACAGTTTCCTTGAGTGTCATCTAGTTCCTGCAGTATGGGATTTGGTGAACAATGATTTGGCAGACAGCATGGCCACCAGCTGTCAAATTATGTCAGGGTATTGATATTGCACTGCATGATATCCCCCAGCTTTTCCCTTTGCAAGTTGAAGAGTTCCAGTCCCTTACTCTCTCTCTTTTTTGGGCAATTTCACTGTCCCCTTAAACACATTAGTTACCCTTCTTTGTACTTTCTTTAATATCACTATGTCCTTCTTGGGATGCAGAGACCCGAGCCACCATTTTCAGATATAGGCTGACATTTTCAGGATATAGGCTGACAACTTCTTATGTGGTGGTAAAATGTTCCTTTCTGTCTTTTTCTTGTTGCCCTGACTGATGATGCCGAACAGGTTGTTTTCCTTCTCTCTGATGAGAAGTTGCTGAGTGACAACCTGAGAGCTGTCAATGATCACCCCAAGATCTCTTTCCTCAGTTGTAACTGCCTTTTCCAAACTTCACATCCTGTAGGCACAGGTAAGGTATTTTTCTTTAGGTGTATTTCCTTGCTTTCCTTGACACCAAATCCGACCTGCCATCTTTCTGCCTGCTCAGCTCTCCTGAGCTGCTAAAGTTCAGAATGGCATGTGGATCAGAGTCTGTAAACAGGAGAAACTGCTGATGAAGTGTGTAGATAAAGGAATTGCAAAATGTTAGTTCTGAGTGTTGACAAACATGCCAGTTGAGTCTGTGCATCGGCTGTGCTTGAGAAACACCAATGGTTGAGTACCACATCTGGGTTTGTCACAGAGGTCAAGCATAAATAACCCTGTACAGTAGATAGGGAGAGTTGGGATCCAGAGCCAAGAAGTATAAGAGGTCCCAAGGCACACCTAGCTGCCAGCCCTTAGATTAACTGGCTTCATAATATACCTTCTGGAAATTAAAATGATTTTTAAAATAATTGACCTAAATGCACTTGCAGTAAATCTGCAAATCTACCTGCTTCTTAAGCTTGGGCTGCTGTGGCTGCACCATTAATTTCAGACCTAGCAGTAAACTAATGAGGTAAATTACCCAGTTGGTCTCATGTGACTGCAGGGACCACCCTGACACAGCAGCCAGCTTTCTTACTTTCCCTAGTGTCTCTACAACAGCAGAGCTGAAAGTCTGGCTTCGGTATCTCTGCATTGCACAGAGTCTGCAGTGTGATGTTGTGTGTATTAATGAGTCCTCAGAAAGCTGGTTGTGATTGGGATAAATCAAACAAAATCTAGCTATGGCAAATATGTTAGAACACATTAACTGTTTAAAGAAACATGTTTGGTTGATATTGTGGACCAGTAGTGGGGGATTTTGGAGATGTACGCTGCTGCTACGCATTCTAATGCCTGGTGCTACAATGTGCTAGTGTATGAGATTTAATTGTATCTTAATAAACATCAGGTGATTAGGCAAGACTTGTGATATGTAAAGAAGAATCAAGCTTTTGTTTGCAGTTGCTGTAATGCTGAGAATCCCAGGCTTGGCTGTGGGTAGAAGAACATACAGACACCAGACTCAGACTTGCATTGCCGAAACCTAACACCAGTATCAGGGCACACAAGCCGCTCATTTCTTTAAAGGCATGGTGACATCCCCAGCTGCAAACTCCTTTTCCAAATGAAGCTTTAAAGGGCGACCTAGGAACCACATGGCAGCGAGTCTGACTCCCAGCAGAGGCAAGACAGTAGATAGAGCTGACAGTAAGGCACACTAGCACTGCACAGGTAGATACAAACACAGCCTGTGGGAAGCAGCACAGCTATGTTGAAGGGCAACCCTACCAGTGTACCTTCCTGGGTCCTATTGCAACTTCCTGGTGGTGGTGTCACTACGTGTGGGTCACTAAGATAAGGAGGGCTCAGGAGGGGGTCATACGTGGATTTTCAAACAGCATTAGGCAAGGGTTCACACCAGAGGTTAGTAAAAAACTAAGCTGTTGTGGAACTGGAGCAAAGACCCGGTAATCTCTTTTTGTTAATAGAATCTATTTATAGGATGAGATCCTCTCCATTCAAATTTTGGATGCTATGAAAACGAAGTAGAGTCTAGTCCAAGGCCACAATGAGAATTCACATTTTAGTCTCCCTGTGAGACAAAATGCTTAATGAACATTGTGTGGGACAGGCTTTTGGGTGAACAACCGCTGGGTGCAATGTCATCAATGGTGAGTCTGTGGCCTCTTTCTTCCAGGACTTTAAGGGCATATTTATTCAGAAGGAAACTGATGGCCCATGGACACGCAGAAGCCAAGTACATAAAATGAATGGGTTTAGGCTGTTGGCCCCCTCACAACTGATGCTGACCATGCCACCCAGCCCATCTGTGAAACAGAGGGATGAGACCCTGCAACTGAGCTATCAGTTAAAAAGATGTAAGGAGAGCACAATTTCCTTTCTTTTATTTCTCCTTCCACTATATCCTAAAAGAAGCCCCTTCCTGGCCATTATTCAAACTCTCCTTCCTCCAAATAGCATTAATACAAATGTTTCTGAGGTAGGAAAAGGTGTGTATGAAACTTCAGCCCTGAGGAAAGATGTGACGTGCAAGTGGAAATTACTTTTTGCATTGGAAATGTTTGTTCAGCCTTAATGGTATTCACCAATCCCACGAAACAAAGCAGGGAGAAAGAGCAAAGCTGAGTGAATCCTATGCAAGTTTTGGCTGTAGGGGTTTTTTTTCCTCTTTTATTCAGAGTTGAATTTGATCCGTTTTCTTTTATTTGCTGTAGAATAACAATGATCCTCTGCTCCCCCAACAGTAAACATTGCTGCCTGTGAACATCAGGGTTCAGCAAGCAAACTTTGAAAAATCCCTTTGCAGGGTAAATGTCAGGCTGTTTTCAATTAATTATTTTTAAAAGTGAATTCACATGCAGCAGTGACCTTTAACTGCGCTCCACACACACCGCTGCTTTTTATGATCTCATTTGATGTTTCATGTCTTGGGCTAATATGAGGGACTGGTGGTCTGCACAGCAGCAGAAGAGATGCCTGCAATGCTGTGGTGGGGGCAGAGATGCTGCCTTCACCCTGCTGCTTTGGGGGATGGGGATCAGTGAGAGCCCCAAACTTCAGAGGGGAATCTACTCTCCCTCACCAGACATACTGGGACCACCTTGGTCTTGGTCAGAGTCACCTGGGCTTGGGGAGGGGGTGAAGTGGCTGATCCCATCTTGTATCTTGCCTCCTTCTCACTGGTGATATCTTCTCTCAGCAGCAAATGATTCACGGATGGGGCTTGTACACTGAAAGAGACAAAAATCTGACGGGGTTTGGAGTCCTGCAAATGGGACTGGGCTGTCTTGACCTCTCCATCTGGCACAGTTTGTTGTCTCACCTGGTGTCACCTCAACATTCAAATGAGAAAATAACAATTCCTCTTCGCAGGTGGACTGAGAATGGCTTTCTTGGCAGGAGGCGTACATGTGCATCCCAAGGGAGCAAGCAACCAGCTGGGAGTGAGTGCTTGGGTTTTGCAGGTTTTGTCAAAAAGGTCTGGATTTGCCAGTCCTGAGAAAATGTGCCCAGAAGCAATAAGAACATTCACCCGAAAAAAATCTACTTGAATGAAATTAACGGGAAACACCAGTGGTGGGGTCTAAAGCAGTTCCAGAGAGGTTTAGGGCTCTTGCTTGTGCTGCAAGAAAATAATCAATCATCCTCACCTTGCACTACAGCTGCTCTGCTGAAATCAGAAGCTTAAAGAAAATCATACCTCACTGGAAGTAAAAAAATATTTTTTTCTTAACTCCTGAAGCTACTTCAGCAGGTGATAACATTAAAAACATTTTGATATCCTCTCATAGATGCATGGAAGATCACCAGCCATCATGACAAAGAAAGAGAATGACGGTAGGAGCCTGGAGTGCCCTGTTACACACGTGAGGAACTGCTGGAGCTCCAAGCTGCTGCTGTGCACTGACTGGAGACCCAGCAGACTTGTGTTTATTTAAGTCTATTTGAGTTTTCCACAACTGACACCCTTACTTGGCTGTTTCAATTTCCCAGATTCTACCAGCTTCATATCACCAGCTTTTGGTTCCCTTTTGCTATGAGGCAGAGACTTTTTTGTATAGGTACCACACTTTAGCAAGTAGTGTTTAATGCTATGGAAACCCTCTACCTTTTGTGTTCTGAAGCATTATTATGTTTTCTAAGACAAGCTCAAATGTGAGGTTTTATCTCAAACGACTTCTGTTTGTCTTTCCTGCTTTGCTCTCCATCATTCTCGTTCATATATTGTTCATATGATAGACACAGATCCTAGTACTTACTGTGCAAGCAAAAAACAGAGGGAGAACATCCAGATGCATATATGCCCTTTGATCATATTTAGCCCTAGTGGTCAGCTCTTTCTTGCTTGTGGCATGTATAATCTGAAATTCCTTAATCCACTTTAAAAACGCCAACCAAAATAGTGTAAATACTCAAAAATACAATTACCTTATTTCTTGCCATTTGCACTGAAGAGAAAAAGGAAAACAAAATGCTAGTGAAAAAAAGAGCAACACCTGCAGAATGAGAAGAGTTGGAAAAGGTCTTCCTGTTGATGATGAGCTTGACATTGTATGTATGCATATGTATATTTCAGATACAGGAACTTTATTTGTGATTTTTGAAGGACCCTCAGTATAGAGTCATTCAGTGTTCACTTATTCTCTTTTAAGGCTGGGGTAATTAAATTCAGATTCAGATTTGTTCTTATGTTTAATGACACGCTAAAAGGGCAATTTTTTTCATTTATATTAGACTTATGCCTAAATTTGTGTGTGATAGCTCAGGGCTTGGGTTTGCCCTCCTGTGAAGTCAGCACCTGTGTACATTTAGTGGCATGATGATTATTTTGGCTCCCAAGTTAGGTTCTCTTTACTAAAACCACTGCCAGTTTTCTGGCAGGTGAATATCATGGAGGTACCAGAGGGCAGCTGGGAGTGGATGGGAGCTAAGACCCTCAAAGCAGATGTCTGTGAGAGAACTTCCACCTCATGTGTGCAGTCCTTTCTGACTTATTGAGCCTGATGACGGCAGTCCCTCTTCCACTGCTTTTGTGGTCATGCAACACCATCAAGGGGTCAAAGTAACTGTTTTACCAGCTGTTAAGGATGATAGTGGAAAAGGTTCGTGACCAACACTTCCTTTGAATCTTATTTAATTGAAGAGCAGAGAGGATCCTTGCAGTAAGAGATACTTAGTATGCAGAGCATCAGTGCCTGGGTCCATTTCCTTTCATTAGCCTTCCTGGAAGCACATTCCGTGACTAATGTGACCCTTTTATACAGAGTGGGGTCATGCAGTTTGGATCCCCTGGCAGCACCTGGTTTCTGAAGCAGTGCCACAGCAGCTGTTGCCAGCAGGATGAAGGGGGGCCGAGGTGGTGAGGCTGAAGGAATTGGGGCTCATCTCCCCAGGGGTCTGGCAAGAGTGGGGAGAAAAAGCAGCTCATAGGTACAACACCAACTGACTAGCTTAGGGAAAATGTCCAGTTTATATCCATCTTTGTGGAAACAGGGCCCATTTTCTAGAAGGTGGTACCAAGTGGAAGCTAAAACATTTCCACTTCAAAGGAAGATCTGGCTCCCCCCATGCCATCCCCGCAGACGTGTTCCTCTGGGTGTCTGGGTGATAAAGTGTGCTAGCAAGAAAAAACAAACTCCTATTGTTTGCCACAAATTTAACCTGGAGACCAATACAATACCTTGATTTTCTGTGCTCTCAGAGTGACACTTTGAAGCCACATTGCCCTCAGAAGAGTCTGCAGACCCTGAGCTAGAGCTCCAGGGCTTTTCTTGGTGTTTTTGTAGAGCCTCAAACACATAATACAGTGTATCCTCAGCCTGAGTTTTCTCCTGAATTGGACTGGTCTTGGTGCCGCTTCAGAAATGTCATCAAGGTAATTAATTTAAATGCATTTTAAATGACCATTCTCCCTTTCAGCTTGTTGAAGCTATCAGAAAAACATGTCTCTGCTATTGATACCTAGGCTTGAAAGGCAAAGGTCTTGTCTCAGGGTTACTCCTCTTGGGTGCTACAGTGCTGAAGTGCTGCCCTTCACAGAAGATTTTCAGTCAGTGCCAGGAATAGCACTTTTCTTCAGGTCAGAACACATTTTAAAATTAAAATTCAGCCTCATTAGTTGGTCACTGGGTTTGTGCTTGTGCACAAAGACTAACTACTGATGTTGATATGGAGAAAAAATCTTCTGGACAGATTAAAGCTGGTTGTAGTGCAAAAACTGAACATCTAACACAGTGATTTTCTTGTCCTGTGATGTTTTTCATAAAAACCATCTTCAACTAAGAGAGTCTGAGAATACCAACTCGGTCTGGAAGCAGGGAGGGATATAGGTCCAGGTTAACCATGCAGACATGGAGAAGACAGACAAGAAGCCAGATATCACATCACAATAAACTGAATGTAGCAAGGGTTTCCAGTGGTATTAATATTAGATGATAATGTCAGAGCACAGCTGGTAATTAGACAGGACAGCTGCCAAGGCCAGTCATTAGGAATGTTGATCTACTCACTTGAAAAGCAGAGCAAAGGTATTGCAGATGTTTCTCTGTCACTTTGGTTTTGGCTGTAATGGACACGATAGCTCATTGCAGGTAAAAAGTTCACCTTCCTGCGTAACAGTCTTGGATTGCTTGAGTTGCCACAGGATATTCTTATTTCTTACTTGTTGTGTTTGGCCCAGAACTGTAAATCACAAACACCAGGCTGTGTAATTCTGACTTTTATTACGCTAATGTATTTTAAGAGCAGGAAATCTATAGACTCTTGGCTCAGCGCAGCAGAGGCAGAGCATGGTGGGTACTCTGCGGTCAAGAATGTTCTCAGAAATATGCCTCTTGCTGAAAAGGTGACCTCAAGATAATCTTTGCTTGGCTTCTGGGCTGGGGAAGGAAGGACATCTCAACCTCTCAGCACAGGTGTGAGCTGGGAATTGGTTCTGGGTGGAGGAGTAATTTGTTCCCTAAGCATAAGGAGAGAGGAAGGGAAGGGTGAAAAATATGATGTTAACTTCAGTGCTGAGACCAGCCTGTGGATGCAGGATTCTCTTTGCACAGGGTCATCGCAATTCTCTTTGTTGCATAACATCAACAGCATAGCTGAGATACCAGTGGGAGGCTCCTGATTCCCCACCCTGGTGCCTTTTCTACTGACCCCAGCAGCAGCTTAAGCTCTACCTGCAACCTCTTCAGGAAAAAAAAATAAATCCCCAAAGTGCACACATTGGTAGCTGCACTGAAGTGTTTTCCTCAGTCTCTTTCTAGGTGTTAAGCCATTTGAAATAAACCTCATATGTTTTGGGAAGCTCTCCTCCAGCCCCACTGAGTGTCCATTACGTCACAGCATGCAAAACTGATCTGCATGTTGTCAGAAACTGGAAAAGGTGATCTGTTTTGAGACCTCCTGGAGTCTTGGAATGAGTGGCAGGAGTGGGTCAGGCCTTGCTCTGGTGAGGTGGTGCCCTGCCCCAGAGCCCCAGCCCCAGTGTCTGTCAATCATGGCACATTGGAGGCAGCCCCAGTGTCACCTACCCCAGACCCCAAGAGGCTGAGAGACGAGAAATCTCTCCTGGGAAGAAGGTCCAGGATGGGCCAAGGCTTTAAGGAGCCTGACCACAAGGTAAGCACATTGTCCTTTAACCCTATCTTCACCTTGGAGTTTTAGATCACTGCAAGCCAGGACTTGGTAGCTATGTGTCTGGTTTTTTGTATCTTTCCTGTCTTTCTGTTTTTCTCCCTTTCTTCTTTTACCTCTCTTCTCATGGAACATAGCATCAAATGGCTTTTAAGGTTTTCTGTGTTCAGTGGGCTAAGTCTGTGCTGTGATAAATGATATGTTGTATTTACTCTTTTGCCAATGTTCATTAATTTTCTATTGTCTGCCATAAAAAGAACTTTTTTTTTTTTGCCTCTTGAGAATATTTGTTGGAGTTTTCTCCTTTGAGTCTACCCAAAATAACCTTGGTTTAGCCCTAGGTTTGAGTGATCGACACGTAACACATGTGCAGCAGAAAAATCCCTCAGACTTGTGGCAGGCTACCACCAGAATCCATGTTCTAAATGCAGGTGAATCCACTAAGGATCCTGGTCTTCACCCTGAGTGTGTCATTTTCCACTCTGCTTTTGCACAGCTGTTTTAACATGGGGAGAGGGAAATCAGAGAATCCAGATTGCTAAGCACTTGGTCTGCAGGGCCAGGACTGCTCTATCCATTTAGGGTGGCCTCTGGGCCAGACTTTATACTGCTGTGCCTGGAGAAAAAATTCTTCCCTGTGTGAAGAGTCTAACCTGAGAGATCCCTGTCAGTGGCGTTCAATGGGCTGTGTTATGTCTGTGAAGTTGCCGGTGAATACAAATATTTGCAGGAGAGAGGTTCAACAAGCATCCATCTTTTCAAAGACATAAAAAGTGGATTGCTCCTTTATTTTATTGCTTCTGAATATCCTACCCTGAATGTACTGCTCTCCTTCAACTGTGAAAGTGTGCTGGAGAGTCTTGAACATAAGAGTCATGTTACAGCTCTTGATCCTTCTCATCCGTGGGTTCCCTGCCTGCTTAGGAATGCCTCAGGTAGGTAGTGCTGAGCTGCTGGGGCAATTATATCACTGGGATGCCTTTTAACCTTTCTTTTAGCTATCATACACTGGGAGAATTACACTAAACCAGGTCATAATAGAAATGTTATGAAATGGAAGTCGAGATAAGAGAGATGTGCTTCAGTGAAAGTGAAAGTGGAGAGCGAGTGCAGCGAGGGGGAGATTTGAACTGCATCTCCAGGCTCAGCCTCTGAAGAGGAGAGGTAGTGGAAGCTAATGCAGTGAAATGAGCTGTAACAAAGCCACACCAGGAGTTATTCAGCTGTTCACAAGAATTTTAGAAGAACTGTAATTGGGAAATGATGTGAATATCAAACAAAATGTCACTTGACTGGAAGCCCTGAAAAGAGGGGGAAAGAAAAGAAAATGAAGAAAAAAACCTACATTACATGTCACCCTCTTAGACACAATCCAAAAGAGTTCTCTGCTCTCCACTCAGACCTTTTGGCATGCTATTGTGTAGCATTGTGTACTTCCGTGTGGGGTGCTTCTCCTTGAAAGAAATTAAAATGATGGGAAAGCTGACATGTCACGTTAAATAACATCACATGTTTTTCTATTGGCAAAGAAAAAAAAGGAAGAAGTACTATGCTGAATTCCAAGAAAATAACTAATGAGGAAATGAGTGCAGCAACCAGCTCAGATCATGTCCCTGGAAAATAGCAGCCAGGCCAGCACAGGGAAACATGCTCTGTATCCTGGCAGTGTTCAGAAATAGGCTTGAATTTCTTTTGCATGCTGTTTGCTGCTAACCTGCACACCAGATTGTCCACATCTCTGATCTCTCCCAGCTGCCCATAATGATTTTCAAGTTCTAATGTTAGATGGTTTTCCCTAAAATTTGAAATGTGTGTAAAAATATCAGGATTGTTGACCACCATTTCTGCTCTTGTTAACTAATACTCACTTTTTCCTTCTAAATTCCTTGTCTGCCATTCTTTTGTGAGAATAAGGCATCTTGAAAGCACTTTGGTCTTTTCTTCTTCCTCATCATTATCCATCACAGGCAGAGAGCGCCACTGGGTTGGGTTCTTTGGGCCCCTTGATGTTGTCCTCAGCACCCGAAGAAGAACTGGCCTTTGGGCGACCCGCAGCTCCTCTCTCTTTAATTTAGTGTAAGTTTTTGTCTGGAAACACCAGGAAACCACCTGCTGCCTGTAGAAACATAAGGACCCTGTGGGCCACTGCACCCACTGCATGCCTTGAGAGGAAGGAGGACTAGGACAAGATTTCCTTTGAGGTTTACCCGAGTGAAAAAAATCCTCTTTTCTCCTGAAAGGAGAAGATGACAGCACTGTGGAGAAGTAACCCATCCAGAAGACAAGAAGAGCACTCTGATTTTGATTAGATAGAATTTCTCAGTGGCCTCAGGGTGCTCCTTCTTGTCTCAGATCTTCTGCAACCAGGAGATTTAAAAAGAGTACATGGGTTTTGCATGCTTTGCTTGCTGGGGCTACATGGAGAAAAAGGGGTGATACAAGACACTGCAGTAAGACAGCTGTCTGATAATAGATACAGTATAATATTATGCACATAATATTATATACATTAAATGCATTAGTAATAGATACTACATTTTTTGTCATGTTGTTATGCATCTGTCATGATTTGATAGGAAACCCTTCAGGCAAATATTCTTAAGGGGCTGATGAAACAGATATGCTGATTTCTATCTGTAAACTGCGGTGATTTTGATGGAAAATTCCCGACTTGTTCTTTAAAATAATGCCTCATGTACAGTAAGCATAAGAAAAATCCTGCCTTGAAGGATCGCAGGAAAACAACAAAACATTAATCCCTGTTGCACTTTTTCCTCACCTTCAAGTCTTCACTATAGAGCTGGGAGACACTTGCCAACTTTGAAAGGACGACAAAAAGTAAATTCATTCTTTTGCTGTGGATATCAGAAAAAGAGGTCTGATAGTAATATTTTTGGTTTCTGGTCAATATCTTCTTATTCTGTCTTTGAATGCATATTTGGGTGTTTTGAAGTTTGGTTGGGTTTTTTGGATGCTTTTTTGTCTGGTGTTGTTTCTAATCAGTGAACCATCATCTCTAAAGGCAACCCCCCTGCTCCTCCATCAGGCTGTGTTGGGGAAGAGTTAAAACATATGTGCAAGCACAGGTCCACAGGCAAGGGAGTGTTTGTATAGCCTTGAGGCAAGGCTGGTAGAGAACACTTGGTTGAGCCCAAGCAGAAGTTACCAGCTGCCATGCCAGAGGGTGGCAGGCAATGGTCCCTGCACCCCACCATTTGCCCCTCAGGCACAGAGGGAGGGTGGAGAGATGACAGGAGGTGATTTGGGCTGTCATCACTCTGGGTACTTTACTCCCAAAGAGAGAAGCCCAGTCAAATGGTGCTGAAGAATCAAGTCAGGTTTAAGAGGCTCCAAGACATAATTTATTTGGGGAAGCTGCTCCTGCAAAAACAAAGCAATAGGGCAGCTCAGCCCTAAAAGTCAGCCTCATGTAACCTCTCAGCAGAAGGTTTTGGTATTTGCATGTTTCTCCCTGCTTTCTTTCCCATTCAGAAGGATGCATGAAGCAATGAAGGTGATTTGTGGCCTGTTCTTATTCCTGCTACAGAGAATAAGTGCTGTTTTCAAGCCTGAGCAGGAGCAGGTCTTGTATCTCCCTCGGCTGTACAGCTCTCAATTGTTTTTCTCTCCTCACTTAAGGATCTCACAGAGGCACACCTCAGGTGTACTTGTGCTTTTATCTTTGGTCTCTGTTATTAACGGGTCTAATAGCTGACATTCTTTTGGATGAGACCTTATTAATCAGACTGTCTGCTCTAGTAAAGGCCTAATGGTATTTTAAAGCTCTTCTTCCAAAGGCAGAGCTTTGCCTGTGAATCCTTAACCAAAGGTTCCCCCAGGGCTCTCTAGTGTGTTGTCAAGCACTGCCCCCTCCCTTGCAGGGATGGCTACTTTTTGGTGGATCTGAGATGCAAAGGGCAAAATCAAACTAAAATATGAGCTCCATGTTTAAGTTAAATAACAGTGCTGCTGCTATTCTGAATTCAGTAGCGTTCCCTGAAATAATTTCCTGGGAAAGGGTTTGGCAGACTTTACTTTCCAACTCATACAAATATGAGCTGTTCTTGCTGCTTTGGAGTGACTGCAAGGAGGAGGTTTGCACACTGTGGTGTGTTTTTGATTTCCTTTTTTGCTTTATTCCTCTTTTTTTTTGCATTTAAAAAAAATCATAAAACACTATTAACTCACTTGAAAAGCACTGTGGTTTTTTTCTCTGTTATGCTATACAAAGTTACACCATCAAATATTAGCCTTCTGTGGGGCTCTTTTCTAGCTGGCTGCATGGCAATGCAATTGAGGGCTTGGCAAATACCAGCAAGTAACTCTTGATGTTGCCACAATGTTCTGAAAAACTTGTATCAGGATAAAGTGGTTTTCAGCTATGTTTAACTGCAATGCAAAGTGAAAAAGAAATATTGGAGTACGACCAAACGGTTCCTGATGGTTTTGTTCTTGTGCATCGTGTGTGCTGGGGGGCAGAAACTGTTCAGTTTTCAGTGCTACTCTAATGGCTCCCTCTAGGAATGTATTGGACATTATTGCAAATTGAATGGCAGCACTTGCACTTGTGGATTGAAGCTCTGCACAGCCCCCGTAGCAAATCCAGCTACTTCATATTCTTGTTGAAAACCTGATGTGATGGTGGGGGAGCCCAGGTCAGCAGATTCCACCTGCAGAGGAGGGCAAGAAGGCAGTTTTGGGGAAAGCAGGGGAGGTGGTCTGGGCCCTGGGGGTGGTGGGGAGCAGCAAGAGACTGATGGTGAATGCAGCAGGCTGCCTTTTGTCATCTGCCTGTCTTCACTGAGCTGGTACCTTGGAGAAGGAGACCTGAAATTAGGGAGTGAAAGGGTGGATCTTTTAGCAGCCTGTTTCCTATCTCCTGCAGTGGGGTACTTAGAGGGAGAGAAATGGGCCTGTAGTTATCTTATTCCTGCCCCCTGCTCTGTCTGGCAACCCAAAAAGCTGCCACTTCCCAGACCAGTGCAGTTGGAGCCCGGGCATCTTGCCGTAGGAGACAAAGACCTGCCTTTGAGTGCCCGTAGAAAGACACTGAAAATAGCTGGAAGCATCCCAGGACAAACAGCTGAAGTGAATGTGCAGACATGGAGGTAATATTATAAGAGGATTGACCGTATTTATCCAAGGTATGAAAAGCGCTCTTATTCCCAAACAAAGAGGTAACCTGAGGAAGCTGCAGCTGTCGAGGAGCAAATCAAATGGGTTCTCCTCCCCTTTATGCCATGACAAAATGTGCCAGGGGCTTTGTGAGCAAATAGAAGGTAGGGCCCTGAGGCAAACAGCTAACAGTTTAAGGCTAGACCAAACAGTGTGTGTTTGCAGGTAGCAGTCTGCAGGTTAGGGAAAGGGGAGAGGAGATTAGAGAGGAGATAATCTACACTCCCTAAGGGATAGCACACAGCCTAGCCAGATCAGAGGGTTCAGCTATCACAATAAATCCGTTTGCTGTCTATCTGGATTACCGTGTGCATTTTTGGGATGGCTACTGCCTTTGCTTCTGGAGCAGTCTGACCCTCGAACACCCCTGCTTTACAATGTGCTTGGAGGTGGGACAGCTCTGTGTGCTTCGCTTAGCTTCCTGTAGACTCTGACCCTAAGGGAGCCTGGGTCACGTGCAGAAAACGTTAAGCCCTGGGTCTCTGATCTAGAAATGCTTCTTATCACCTTATTTTTGGAATAATATTTGCACATTTAAAAATTATTTTTGACTGCAATGTTTGATCTTGTAGCTGAGACCAATCTTCTGGTGTTTTTTGCTAGGCTCTCAAGTCACCCTTGGAGCTGGGTCATTCAGGCAGGCCACAGGTAGAACAATGTTGCCTGTGTTCAGCTAACCTGGTGTAATGCTACAAGCTCTAACCTGTAATGCAATGCAATACCCTGCAGCAGAGAGGGTTTTATGCTGGTGCAGTTAAATCAATAAACTTGGTAAGTTAGGCTGGTACAGATATTTTTAATTGCACTCCCTAGAGACAGCCTCACAGTTCCAATGTCTAATCAGAACTGCAAACTGTTCAGAGGAGTTTTCTTTGCAAATAAGGTTATGAGTAATCAATAGCTCAGTGTATGTGTGTGTGCACAAATACTCATTTAGTAATTCTGGCCTGTGAACACATTCATTAACCTGACTGCCTGATGTTACCCCAGCCTCCCTCCCCTCTTCACAGACAGGAAAAAGGAATGCATTCATTGATTACACTGCTTTAATTTATTTGCCTAGTTCTAATCTCTGCACAAGATAAGACTGCTAAGAATTGTCAAATTGCATGCTTTGGAGAATTGAAAAGGCCATTTCCTCTCTATTTCCTACGTTATATGATAATGCAAGATCCACGGTAGCATTTTTGCTCTCCATGCAAAACATTGGTTAATGGATATAGCTTTTAGTGCCACTGTTTTGTGCTAGTATGTCCCACCATTTATGCACAGAGAAATTAAATAAATAGTTAATACCAATGGAATACAACTGGACTTTGAGTAAACAAACAGAATTACCTATCAGCCCTTGTCTTTGGGAAAGGCTGGTCCCAATTAAATAAAAACAGATTGGTCCTGTTTGATGTATGTCATTTTGACTATGTCATTTTGATGTTGAAGGCTTATTTAATTACCCTTGTTTTAATTCTGTCTCCTGTGAGTTATTGCTGTATTCCTGCCCCCAAACTGCTTAGTCCAGCATTGCCTCTCAATGACAGATTGCTCTCTGCTTGATGTGCCTGTTGCTTACTCGTGAGAGTAGAAAAACCTGTGGAGCAAAACTGCCCCTCAGGGGATGTTGGAGGTGGTCTTTGTTATCAATCCTACAGGAACTGTTGGTAAAGCAGCTGCTGGCTTTCACGTGAAGAGGATTCAGTTTTTATTTCAGCAGTGAGGAAGGGAGACAACACTGTCAGTGCTGCAGGTGCAGAGCTGTAGGTGAGTGTGGATCTAATGACTTGCTGGGCTTCTGCGCTGGAGTGTGGCATGATGCCCTCTCCAGAACCACAGCACTGACAGGCCAGCCAAAGGCTTACATTGCAGAGGATAAATTACAGGGAAAGAGACACCTTGCAAGAGGGAAAGAGAAACCTTGCAAGAGGGAAAGAGAAATGTGAGCAAAGAGAAGGAGATGAAGTGATGGGAATGTGCAGACAGAGAGAAGAAGGAGCAGCAACTAAGGCAGCAAGTAGACCTCAATACTCCCAAGAACATGGAGTGCCCCAGGGCCCCAGCCTTGGCACCCACATGGCTCCAGGCACCTGGAGATGAAGGTGTGGAGGCAGTGTTGTGCTCTGTCCTCCCTTGGAGGATGATTTGGCATTCATTTCACTGTGGGGAGCATTGTGGTGTGGCTGGAGAGCTTCCCCCTTCCACCCTGCCTGCACCATGTTACAAACTGTCCATGAGGGCACTGATGTGGTGCCTCAGCTTATTCCTGCAAAAACCTTTTCCTGACTTGGCCATGAATAGGCCCTGCCCCTAACCTTCCCTGATGCTGGGGTTTTCCCAAAGCCCAAGGATTCCTAGTCAGGGTCAGGGGGAAAGGAAGGGGGGCTTAGTGCATGGTGGAGTCATAGCAGTGTCCCTCAACTTGCTTTTCTGTCTCCTCATTGCAGGTGCCTCTCATCATTCCCCTTGGTTTTTGCCCCATGGATCTGAAATGAAGTTTTGTTTCCTCTCTGGAAATGATGAGGGCTGGCTGTTTCTGAAGTGGTGGAACAGTGCTGCACATTGTGCTGGTGGGACCTGGGAGCCTTTCGTCAGGCTGGGTCCATCTGGAGAGTTGATGAGAGGTCCTGCTGAACCTTAGAACCCAGGGAAGAGACTTTCTGCACTGAACTAATGAGGAAGCTGAAATACCCACAGGAACTCTTTCCTTATCCCCCTGAACTGCACAGGGGTCAGAAATCAGGGGCTTCATTTCTGGTTGACTTCAGTGCTCAGACAAGAGTACCTGCATGCAGAGAAGTGCCACACTGCTGTGATATGGGAGATTTATTTGTCAAAATTGTCCTGCGAATTTCTCATCAACAGCCCTACAATTATTTGGGGGTTTTGTTTTTTTGCCCAAGTAGGGATAAAATAAAAATCAAAGCAGAAAGAATGTCTCTCTGCCAACACTTGCTGTGGTCAGCCCAGGTGCATGATTTTGAATGTACTGATGGCTATGGTATGTGACAACCCCTCGTAGCCTCAGAATGGCTGCGTGCTCTTGGGAAGCACAGCTTCCTCCTGAAGGCCATCAGGAAGGAAAGGGGAAAGAGAGGGGGGGTGTTGCAAACACCATTTACATATCTGGGAGATGAGCTCATCCTCTTCTGTACAAATGGGAATCAAGAGGATCCGTGAAAAAAATAAATTCAGTTAGTGTTTTCTGAAAGGTGAAGAAAGCACTGCTTGCCTCTGGTAATGGGCTTAGAGGAGGAGGAAGCTACATTGCTAATGTGCTGCGAGTGTGTAAACATCTCTCTGGTTTCTTTCTTTAAAGCAAAACCTGCAAAATTCCCGTATTTCTGAGTTTCTAGCCCCCTGATCAAGGTGTGTGACTTCAGCTCATTGATTTCCACTGCCAGCTGAATGATAGATACCCCCTACATTTGGGAACACACACCCACCACCAGCCAGACACTTGCCTGAGGAAGGAAATTGTTAATCTATGAAATAGCTCCTCTATTTCCCTCTACTTGCAGCAACTCTGTGTTGGACAGATGGCCAGGTCTCTGCATCACGTCAGGGAAGTTCTGCTTGTTTGTCTGTGCACCTAAACTTTATTACAACTCTTCCAGACACATTTATTCTAAGTTAACTTTGACCATTCTGGTGCTGCATCAGAATAAGACACATCTTCACAGCAGCACCTCCTGTTTACTTGCTGTGTCTGTAAAAACCTTCTTGCTCCTCCTCAATCAGACTTTGCTTGATGTTTTACTCCCATCTAGTGCTTTTTATTAAAACTGCTGGTGCTGTGTTTCTGACATGGCACTAGTCTGAGCTGATCAAACATCACCTTATTTCTAATGTAGGTGCTCACCAAATTTCTTTCTATCTGGCTATGAAAATCCACAGCTCTTTAATCCTCCTTGGTGTAGTGGAGGTACAGGAAGGAGGGAGATCCCTGCAGAGTTTTGCTTCTGTAAAAGTATTTTCTGTCTTTCATGTACAAGACACTTCTTCCGTGATTGTTTTCTTGTCAGAGGAATCTTGACACTTATGTTTGTTTGAAGCAGGTTTCTTGAATACATTCTTGTTGATATTGATGGGAATGGGAAGGCTGCTATATGAAATATGAATGATGTACTTCAGTGGTCTCTATTTGGGACCAATGTTATTTAATATCTTCATTAATGACATGGAGGGATCAAGTGCACCCTCAACACATTTGCAGATCACACTAAGTTGAGTGGTGTAGTTGTCACACCTGATGGATGGGATGGCACCCAGAGGGACCTAGATGGGCACAAGAAGTGGGCCCATGGGAATCTCAGGAGGTTTAACCAGACCAAGTTCAAGGTGCTGTACCTGGGTCAGTGAAATGCCCAGTACCAGCACAGGCTGGTGATTGAACAGGGGGAGAGCAGCCCTGCCCAGAAGGACTTGGGGGTGCTGGTGGATGAGAGACTGGACATGACCCAGCAATGTGCTCTGGCAGCCCAGAAACCAAAGGTGTCCTGGGCTGCATCCAAGCAGCATGGCCAGCAGGTGAGGGAGGTGACAGATGTGCCATGTGCCTGTATCACTACAGGCAGGGGAAAGCCCCGGGCTGAGTGAGCTGCTGGGCCCAGAGGAAGCTGCTCTGTCTGTCTCTGCATTCAGTGTGAGACTCATATGAATAAAAAACCGTGAAGTCTTCCAGGGAGTAGCTGATGACCAAAGATGGGTCACCCTCTTCAGGCCAGTGTGTCAGGGTTTTCTGTTGGTAGCACCCCCACGTGGGAGGGAGGTGAGCATCCAGGGCAGTGAGGTGCTGGCATGGTCCCAGTTGTGTGTCATTTGTGTGCTGTTAGCTCCTTCCTGTAATTGTGGTTTGTTCCTGATACAATGGTTAACACCTTAATTAGAAGAACATTAGAGGAGGTGATCATGTGGTGGGGAAACTGGCAATAAAGCCAGACTCCTCAGGTGAAAGGTGCTGTGTCGCCCTGATTTTTAGCCTTCTGATGTTTATGGTTTCTGAAATTCTTTTCTCATAGATTTGGCTATAAATAAGAGAATTGTTTGTGTTAGTTTATCTTTGTTTGCATCCCTTTCTAGAGGAGGGAATCTTTTGATAGACATCTGCTTTAACCAATATGATTGAAGAGGTGTTAACTTTACCTACCTATCATTAGGCTTGTTTAAAATACTATATAAGGAGTCAGATTCAAAGTAAAGTAGATAATTAGCCTTCAGAATTTTGGCAGAGTCCATCTTTCATTTCGTGTTCTATTGTGACAGGTGCTGTGTTTTGAAGCAAAGCAGCTTCATATGAGTTAGTGCTGACCTGGTGGGGATCACAAATCCCATCTTGACCCTGCTGCCCAAGTACTGACATCCTTCCAGGCTGGATTCCTCTCTACTCTGTTCTCTCCCACCCTTTGTTTTCTTCCTTATCAGGGCTTCATGGAGCAGGCTGAACATGGAGTAACCTGATGTCTCCACATTTCTCTGACATCCCCACTTGTGGCCTCTGATAGGTCTGCTGGTCTCCTTGGTGTTGAACTTTGTCACGCCAAAAATAAATGGTTCCTCATTTTGCAACCATTGCTGAACTGCACTGAGAGGTTTTGCTTTTCCCACTGAGTTTCTGCAGTCTGTTGCTCACTTTCTGTCCCTTGTGCTGCTTATATTACCAATTGTTCCAGCTTGGATTGATCCAACCTCTGTTTTTTGCTTAGCTAGCAGCTGTTTTTGCTGAGTGCTTTGTTCCCCTCTGGCACCCTAAAGACCCCTCTCTGCTACCACAACCTCAAGCTCACTTCCACCTCTGGGTGCTGCCACTGCACTGACCCTAAATTTTCTCCTCATCTTTCTTTTTCCTTCTCCACATTCCCATTTTATTTGTCTTCCAGCAGGATACCCCCTGCTCTGTTTTCATTCCCCTGTTCTTCCAATGAATATCTAGACAAAGCTGTTTTGCTGTCTACATAGTATGACGTGGTCTGCTCTCTCTTTTTTTTTACCCTTCCTTCTCTCTCTTCGTGGTCAGTTAAACCATATCAATGAAACTTCAACTCTATTCCATCTAGGAGCAGAGACCATACTGCTTAAAGCTGTAAAGCTCTGTGCTTACTTAGCATAGCAAAGATAATTTTTACAAGTAGGTGGTGAGACTGCAGAGTAAGAGTAGTTCCAACAGCAGAAAATGCACACAGGCAGGAAAAATATTAAGGAATGTTTATAGGCAGATAAATATCAAATACAATGCACTGATTAATATTCCAGTGGGATGGACTTTGATATACTGGCATGCTATTCTGCAGGTTTTATTTTTAACAGATGGGAGAGAAAAACAACATTTGGTCTAGAATCTCTGTCTGTCTGAGTGAGGTTTTGCTCATTTTGGGGGCTGCAGCTATTCTAAACATGGCAACTTGATTTAATTAGCTGACTAGGATCCTGCTTTGTCAGTGGTTTTTTGTTATTGTTGCTTTGTTGATTTTTTCCTTGTTGATTTTTATTTTTTTGCCTAAATGCACTTTTGCAAAACTGACAGTACCCAGACCTCCCAGGCTTCTCTGGCCAAGTTTCTGTCTGGAATGTGCAAACAGAATAGCTGATGAAATAATAGACATGTCCATACTGGAAACCTCTCTCTTCCCTTTTTTAGGGAAAATTGAATATCCATTGATTCATCGTTTCTACCAGATGGGGAGCACAGCAGTAATTCCTTTGTGTTTTTGAAAGCAGTATCTTTCGCAGAGTTTGCTTTGGTTGACAAGTTATTTTCTCTCTGATTTGAATCTGTCTTTAATGTGTTCTGTTGGGGTATTGACTACACGAACAGACAAGCTCTGATTACAGCCCTTGCATGGCTGCCAAGGTCCTGCAACGAGCAGGGAGCTGATTTAGTCTGTTCCCCTTGAAAGCTCAAGACTTCCTAAGGATGGAATAAAAAGCTCTAGGTCCATTAAGCAGAGAAGCTGATTGTGATGCCTAGGAGAGATGCAAAGGCAGTCAAGCTAGACAACAATGCCATGTCCTTTGTGCATATTTAAGTGTGGCACCATAAAAGGGCTCGTGCCAAGTCCATCTGAAATGTTTGAGGACGGCCTTACTGAAAATGGTCTGTTGTCTTAATGAGGAGTTCCAATTACGGCACAAATCCAACATTATGGGTCTTCTTCTTCGAGCATGTTGCTCTGAGCTAAGCTGATGGGGGAGAAGATGGGGGAAATAACCTGGGCTTACTAATTTTATATTACATTCATCATGCAATATCAAGTGGCAATATCAGCATCTGCCCAACTATGTGGAGTAGATACCCACATGGAATGTTGAACCAAAGGAATGGTTTGGGGAACCTGTCTGGCCAGTTCTCCCAAGCCTTGTGTGACACATATCCCTGAGTGTCCGTCCTTTCTGTTGGCTGGTTTCAGTCTCATTTGAGATGGACATCAAAATCCCCAGACAGGAAAGTCCCTGTTGGTGGTCTGGGACCAACCAATGAAAAAAAATCGAGAAGGTTTCAGCAGTGCCACAGTGTGTGATTGCTGGCCAGCAGGTGTTTTCACATCAGCTGCCACAGATGTTTCACTTTCTTAGGCAAATGAGAGCAGGTAGAAGCAGTTACTGCACCTAGAAGGAGAAGAAACTTTATGGGATATGTCACAAGTCCATTGGAAAGAAAGTTCAACAATGTCTGCTGTTCACAGACCAGCTAGGGTATTTGGTTACTTTTTTCTTTTGTGAAAAATCTGAATTGTCATGTTTGTGTGTTTTTAGTTTTCTGGTTAATTTATTTAAGGCTAAAAGTTGTTAGAAAAGTCAAGCAAAGCAGAATTTTTGTCCAGTGGTTTTCTGCTTTGCATATTTCCCAATAGCCCCCTTCTCCTCTGAAGTGTTCCCAGTGTAGAAACCAAGGCAAGAGGTTGCTGGCTGAAGAGTAGATTTTCTGCAGGGATTGGAGCCATGTGTGTGAACAGTGAGAGCTACAACAGTGCTGAACCTGAGGAGAAGGTCACAGCAGCCCCACAACCATACATTGCTCATTTAGTAGTTTCAGACACGGCCATCCTGCCTACACTGCAGTTTTGTAATGCACTTGAACACTATCATTGCATATATTTGCATACATTTACACATGTATGCGAGCATATGCCTTGTTTCCTGAACATGGGGGCATTTATTGCCTGGACTCATGCTTGATGGCAGAAGTACCTGAAATCCACTGCCAACATCTGGCTGGTACCAGGAACACCAGATACTCAAGTCAAGTGTGGGAAGTGCCCCCTTAGCTCCAGCACAAAATGCTTTCTGTTCAGGAAGAGGGGTCATGCATGTTCCAATTCCTGTCTGCATATCCACGCTCTGGGTGACTCTTTTTAAAAACCCAAGGATCTCCTCCGACCTGTGCACAAATGAGGATGGGAAGAATGTTTTGGGCTCCTGGGAGTTAGGTCAGAGAAATATAATATAACTGTAACTTGGCCCTTTGTATGCACAGTAATTAGACTTTAATTAAAATATCATGTTCTGTTATTTTTTCTGCAGGCAGCTGCCTCAGTAGGTGCCCAAGAGAAGTGCAGAAGAAACTAATGAAAAGGAACAGGACTGTGTAGTGAAAGCACTTTCTGTCTGGAGAACTCTGGCTTTGCTTGCTGGAGAAGGCTGCAAATGCATAATGAATGAGGCAGGATGCTGCAGAAAGACATAAAATGGTCTCAGAGGGGATGCTTGACGCCTTTGTGGAGAACTAGATGCTACAGCTTATTCAGCCACAGTTGTCTCTCTCCCATAAACAGAAAAATTGACCACAAAGTGCATGATTCTCATTTTCTCTATGACCAAGGTAAGACATACAGCAGTTTTGGGGTTTTTTTTAAGAAGAGCTAACTGCAGAGGCAGTTGGTGGGACCTTTGCCTGGTTGCTGAGCTATAAGAAAGCTCAGTACTCTGGAAAATGGAGGTCTCAGGCTCATTATTCAAAATTTGCAGGTGTTGTTGTTAGCCCTATACTGAAATTTTCCCATCTCTTAGTCCTCTGTTGGTAAACTGAGGAAAGTAATTCTTAGATATCCTAAACAAACCACAAGGACTTCTTGGTATTCGTGGAGTGCTGCAGTGGGAATAATGGAAAAGAAAGCACAAATATTTTTCTGAGGCACGATTTAGATGATGTAAAGTAAATAAGGATAAGGGATGTGTGTTATAGCAGCAGAGCAGAAATAAATAAAAATACCTAGCCGCCCACTGAGGAAGACAGGGGCTTTGTGTAAAAATATCATCTATAATCACGTAATTAAAGACTGTATTTTAACCCGAAGCTGAAGTAAGCAAGCTGCGTGGGTGGTTTTAGCTCTTACATTTCTTAGTCACTGAGTTTCTGCTTTAATAGGTAGCTTTTCAGATGTACTTGTGTTTGTAATGGCATGCTAATAACTTCCATAACATAAGCTTTATGTCGCATTAAAAGCACATATCTTGCTTTATGCAGCTCAGTAAACAAAATAATCCACTTCTCTTATTGAAACTCATCTCCTTCCTAGATCCATCTCTCTGTTTGTCGCCCCTGTGCTCTCTGGGACAGGACAGGTGGGCCAGGGTCGTGGGTTTCCTGCAGCTTTATCCAACACCAGTTTATCCAGCTGGCACTTGAGCCTCCCCTCACTGCCTTTGGACCTGCACAGCCCCTCACAACAAATGTCAGCTGACAGTTTCAGAGCTGATGCTTCTGTTGCCAGTCCTGGTCTCTCCTCAGCTTTTGAAGCCTCCACA
This sequence comes from Nicator chloris, assembly GCA_013400495.1. NCBI lineage: Eukaryota > Metazoa > Chordata > Aves > Passeriformes > Pycnonotidae > Nicator > Nicator chloris. The sequence continues at coordinate 64,202 of WAAE01016532.1, forward strand.
GCATCCAAGGGTTGCACTGGCATGTCTTTGCTGAACTTTATGTCTGTCAAGTCAGTACTGAGTACTGGCATTGATTGTTTTATTATTTTATTTTTGCTTTGCATCAAGTGCTCTTGAATTCTCCCATTTAATCCCACTTGATTGGGGTTTGTGTTTATTTTGTGTAGTTTTCTTGGCATGCATTGCCTTTGTCCAGCTGTGGTTCGTTACAATGATAGATGATTTCTCTTTATTTCCCCCGCAGGGAATAAGGGGTGATGAGGAAACAATGCTGGCCACTCACCACTACCCCCCTATTGTACTTTTCAAGGCCATGGAAATGCGTGCACCTGCAGAAGGGAGCGGTGCTAAATGCAGAAAACCTGAAGCCAGGTTATGTTTTAAGCATGGCACTTAAAATGCAGGATCATAAGAAATGTTTGCATTTTAAAATGTTTTATCTTATGTTTAAAGGACAGTGTTTCTGACAGGGGAAAAAATATATAAGGGCATTATATTGCTTTCTTTGCAGGCAATTAAACAATGAAGCCAGTATGAGGCATTTAAATAATTGTAACAGATGTTTATTGCCTAGTGCAGTTTATTGCATCCTATTATTCCCTTTACATACAGGAGAGAAGAACACATGACAAACTATACCGTAAAAGAAATTCTTTACTGCTTTGTGAGCAATGTGGCTGTTTCTCTGACTTCTTAATTGAATCACCTTGGGAACGAGTTGGTAATAAATAGTATTTGGAGAGCAGGCAAGTGACTAACTGCCGAAGGAGCAGCAGCAACTGGTGTGCAGAGACCTGGGGCTGGCGGTAAATACCTCTGAGTAAACAAACTGCAGTGGGATTGCTCCAAGAGTGATGCTTGGCTCACTCTCATTAAGGATTTCAGTGCCTCCCAAGGCTGTGTGTTTCTGGAGACTCTCCTTGCCTGAAATCTCTTTTGTGTGCTCCATTGAGAGAGGAAAGATAAGATTCTAGGTCCGTGGATGGACTTTTGATAGGACATTCGTAATCCCATGTTATTACAAACCTGCTGTGGGGCAGGTTTTATTTCCTTTATTTCCTGCACCCAAGGAGACTGGGAAACATTTCAGTCTGCCCAAGATGTCACATCCAATGTAGAGGTGGATGTCTTCAGCCAGGCCAAAGGTGCACAGAGCCCCACTGCCCCACTGCCCACCTCTGGCAGCAGCCTCTGGAGGATGACTAGGAAAGATGAAGGACAAGTCTGTGGTTGTTATTTCCCCCAAATACTCTCCAAATATTTATGTTGCAAAGCCAGATATGTTTTATATGTGTTTAATAATGTATTCATTCTACCAGATAGTTAATCTGTGTATTTAGCAGTGATTTTTTTCCCCCCATTCTTCCCTTGAAGAGTGTCCTGCAGACATTTAGTGTTCAAGGCAGTCTGTGTGAGGCTGTAGGATAGTAAATGCCCTAGATAAACTCATAAGCTTCCTCAGCTAGTAAAAAAAGGCTCTACCTTCTCAAAAAAAAAAACCCAAAAAACCTTCATCAACTCCCCTCCCAATCCCAAACTCCCAAAGTCCTGTAGACATTTTAACCCTGCCTACTATCCCTTCTGTTGTCTTATCCCTGGCTTTGACTAAAACTTGAGGGATTTTTCACTGAGTATTTATTTTCAAATTTATGGCTCAGTTCAGCCAAATATGTTTTGTGATTTCAGGTCAAATTTGAGAATACTCAAAAGTCTAAAGATGTTTATATTTGGGTTTTTTCAGGAAAATTTCAATGCTTTTAGCTTACATAATATTTGGACACCAAGTTTTGGTGCTGTGAATCACGAACGAAAGAAAACCTTTGTTTGCCCAGTGCCCTTTGCAGGGAGGAAAGCGGTATCAATGGTTTCTTCCTCACTCCATTTTCCCTTCCTTTTTTCTCCCTCCGCCACGTTTGATTTGCCATTTCAACTCTAATACCCTTTTAGACCTTGCTCGTTTCTCATGGTCTGCAGCTCCATGTTATGTTAAACTTACTATATGTGTTGCCTTATATGTGTGTTAGATCCTTTGTCTTGTTCCCTTCCTTACCCCTAGAATGAGTTTTCTCCAGCCCCAGGCCTTCATTCTTTACCTGGCCATTGGTGAGCTGTTTACAGCTGTGGGATCTCCAGGCCCAGTCCGTGTCCCTTGTGTCATCACCCCATGGCAGCACTCCTCTATAGCCCCTCCAGTGTGTTCCCCTCTCAAAGGCTCTGCCCTCTCTAGTGCATCTTTACCTTGGAGTGCCACATATCTCATTCTTTATGGAAAAACTGTTTGTTGCTGTGATCTGTCTAAAATTTCTCTAGTAGCATGCCAAGGTAAACAGAAGTAAAGCAAATTGTCATCAGAGAAATTGCCATTTGAGGTGAACTGAGCTCTAAAGACGTTTCTGAATTGCTCTGGTCTGCTGGTACCTGCCCTTTCCTGGCACAGTGTTTCATCCTCAGGCAAGTTGCTGTTACGCGTGACCTTCCCAGGGGTCTGCAGCAGAGACACGGCTGGGTGGAATGAGGGTAGGGCAAGGAGGAGCGGGAGCAGAGGAGAGTCAGCCCCAGCTTCAGGATGTGGATCAGTGCCTCTGCTTCTCAGGGTAACCAGAAGCTTTTCATAAAAGTCCTGTCAGTTTGTCAGAAACCCTTCAGCAGGTTTTGATCTACAGCTGTCCTGGCAATGTAAGTGGGTAGCAGATGATAGCTGAACTGGGAGTGCGTAAAGTTTCTTTCCTCTCTCTCTCTTGATTGTTGAAAGCAGCCTTCACAGGAAAAGCTGAATCGCTTCCCAGATGTCTTTGGAAAGACCATATTCTTTTCTTAAAGCTAAAGAAATCCCAGTGTAATGTCTCAGCTCTGATTTGGGGTCACTCCTGGGTGAGCCACTGGGCTTCCTTGAGAAACAGAAACCACCCCACATGAATAGGGATGACAGTAAAAGGACTGATGGAGACTGACAGGATAATTTAGAGAGGAACTATCTATTTAAGGATGAGGACAAGCTGAAAGGCCTCCATTTGGAGATTGCCTACACCCGCCTGTGCAGCTCTAGAGGGGATTCTCTTCATTGGAGATTCTTGCCCACAGCTTCTTTGGATACATCAAGCAAGAGCCTTACCTGTGTCTGTATCTCTGGATCATGCCCACAAACAGTGTGACACCTCAGGGAGAGGTGAGTGGTGTGTGCAGGTCTCAGCTGTGCTGAAATCAGAGCAAAGGTTCATGCAGTGGTGGAACCTGGAGTCACATTCAGAGCAATTAGGTGAGCCCCGGTCCCACCTTGTCTGACCAAGCTCAGTGGTGGCACCTGGGGACCAGAGGGTGAAAGAGACATCTTAACCCTTAGCTTTCTCATCTCCACCTTTCCCATAACTTGCTAAAACCAGCCTTCTGTCGTTTCTTTCCTAAGTGAGACTTTTAGCAACAACCTTTTGATATGTTAGAAAGCAATAATCAAATCAGTCTGCCTTCCCGCTGAAGCAGAACAAATCCATGGCTGTGTTCCCAGCTGTAAACAAAGGTAAACAGATGTGGGACTGTGGTCATCTCCTTCCCAGCAGGAGGGATTATCAGAAAAACTCTATAAATAATGAAAATGTAAATGGGGCATAAAATTCATTTTTAGATGAAACTGGAAGCCCTTTGTACACCCCCTATCCAGTTTAGGTAGAGAACAAACCCTGGCTCACCTTATAAAATTAATTTTCTTCTTGGTGAATATTTTAAAACTTTGAATTCTCAACAATTCCCCTGTCATATTTGTTTGTTTGTTTTCCCCTTGTTTTGTTTGCTGGCTACTTAAAATGAAGACGTTTTCTTACCAGTGATTACCTTTTTCCCTTCCCTTTTTAAAATATTTGTTTCCTATTTAGAATGCTTCTTACTTTGCCAGATCTCTCAGCTGCACACTATCCCCTTTCCCAGATTGTATCCTAACCTTTTAGGCACCAACTTATGCTTGTATTTGTGTTTTCACAAGCTGTATCAGAGTAGCAGCCAAGAGGGAAATAGAAAATAATATAAATTTGAGGCCAATACAGCTGCATTCTCAGTTCATGTCTCATCACTGGACATAAAAAATGGTATGTGTTATTATTTCCTATGTACATTGTTTTAATCATTGCCATTTGCAGACTATTTTAGAGACTGAACCTGTCTTCAGGGACAAAAGAACCAACAAAGCAGAACAACCCACCCTCCTGCTATACTTCCAGTCCCAACACGAAATCTGTTGTGGTGGATTTTATAATGCAATAATGACTGCCCTGAAATCAAGGAGGGGCTGTGCTGTGGCTGAAGTGCTGCTGGGTGCCAAAAGCCTCTCTGGAGAGTGTGTCCAGAACCTCTCTATAAACTGTGGGTCCCCTCTGGATTTAAGTGATCTGGGAACTAACTGGGATTCCCTCACCTGCACAAATACACTGCCCCTTGTTTGGGATGGGGAGACTGCCTGAGCTTCTATTCCTGAGCTTTAGATGAAAATCCTGTCAAACTGGGGATGCTTCTGCCACATGCCAACACAGCAGTAGAGGTATTTATTTAGTTATTTAGTTATTTAGTTATTTGGTTAGTTGTTTGTTTGTTTAATTATTTATTTACTTATTTAAACTGAAAATTATATCAGGGAACTCCTGATGACTGAAGGCAGGTCCCAGAAGGTCTCAGGCTAACCTTCAGGAGGAATCTCTGCTGGAAGCCAAGAACTGGGCAAGCAGTTAATGTGCTTTAAAAACAAGCCCTTGAAAAGCATTTAGGCTGCACTCAGTGTTGCCATAGCATGAGGCCCTCACTTTATGTGAAAAGAGAAGGTATAACTGCACAGAAAAGCTTGGTAAAGGTACCTAGACCCAAGGCTGCTGTTGTACACGCATTGAAATTTGTTGGGGGATGATGAAATAACAGCCAAAAGGCCACCCCACCACATGTCTCCTTTTAAAAAGAAGTCTTAGAATGAGATTTCCTCTTTCCCATGAATGATGTGGGTTTCCACTTGCTTGGAGGGTCAGCAGTGGGGCTTGCTGCTCACAGGCATCACTCCTTGGGCACAGGAAGCTCCCTCCCTGAACCACCAGGACAGCAGGCACCACAGGAGTTCAGAGGCATGGTTTGTGTCTGCCCAGAGGTGCCTCCTCCTTGTCATGGCCACAGATCTGCGCTTGCACGGCGCTCTGCCGTGGCCACAAACATCTCTGCTGGCCGTCAGTCTGCCCCAAGAGCACTCCCCATAGCTCCAGCAGTTAGAACCTATCATAATCCTCCAGATGAGAAGCATTACTGCCACACTTCTACTGCAGAGTTATGGATTATAGCAATCCTATCCCTTAGGAAATAGTTCCAAATTTATTTTCTTTCAAAACGGACGGAAAAGTAGAAAATTGTGACTATTTCTGCGGAACGCAAATTAAAGAAAAAGAAGTTTGGAAATACCCGTGAGTTTTGACATTATCAAGTGGTTCGATTTTTGTTCCTTTTTTGGTCGTGTCCAAACACTAAATGACATCATGTTTTATAAAATAGGTATGCTCAATTTTAAAATATGACAGCAAGCAGAATGTAGCCCAATAATCTCATGAATCCAAATTATATATTTAAATATTATTGAAACAAACTGTGTCACTTGAATCTGCACCCCAGCCCCCATCCAAATTTCCTCTTTCTCCAACTTATTTGAATGTAATGTTCCTGTGAAAATATCTTCATTAAAAAAAAAAAAAAAAGAATTTGTCTATTTTTTTGAGAAATCTTATCTGGTTTGCTTAAGCATCCATAGTACACTGCATTTTACATTTCATCTTTACAAAAACTGGTGAGGATGCTGCCTCTGGAGGAGTCATGCCCTCTCATAAGTGAGTAAGGAGAAAATAAAAACCAGTTTGATCCAGACCAAAATGACAAAGTTCTATTTTACTCCGAGTGAACTGAAAACCATTGATTGCAGCCTGGAACAAAAAATAATTTAATTTTATTTCTATTCTGAGCATCCCTTGGTAAAAACAAGACAAATGCAGCAAATGCTGGGTTTAGACTCATCTTGCAGGTTGTTGTGGGTTATGATTGCTTCTTCACCCATATAACTGAATGTGAAGTCACCTCTTCTGCTGCTTAGAGCACTTGGAGAACCCCTCACGAGTTGAACCTCATCTTTCATGGGAGATCATTTGCACCCTCAGGTCCCTGGAAACTCTCCTAGCAAACACCATGCATTAGACAGTGTCCTGGGGTGGAGCAATGCCATCTCTCCAGCTAATGGTTTCCAGTATCTGTAAAACAGTTTAATGTTTATTGGAACAAAGTCTGGAACATAAGGGTTTCTCCTCTGAGCTGAGTGCCCTCACCAGATGACAACTGATCTGGCTCATTGAATGTTTTAGTCTTTGTGGAAATTATATCAATTCAAGCAGCAGGAGAAAATGAAGTAAATTTACCCCTTAGTGCCCAGAGCTCTGCTGGTAATGCTGCTCTCTTGAAAAGCTCTGGTCCAGGTCCCCTCCTCTACTCTGGCAGACCTGAAGCCAGGTTTGGGGTTATGCAGTTATTGGATTTCACTTTTTTGGATTTATCGGGGCAGTATGGGAGAGACAGAAAGGACTCCCTGATATTTTTAAGGGAGAAGCAGGGGGTTAAAAATATTGCAGTGCTGGCAGGTATTTGGTCTACATGCAGTCCACAGGGGTTTCTCCTTCCTCTGATGCAGAGACACAGTGGAACTCCCATCAGGATGCACCAGTCCTAGACCCTTTCCTTCTACATTTCTGCATTCTGCTGATGCCTGGGTAAGCCCATCTCTGCAGTCTCTTTAAGTGACATGATGAAGAGGGTGATGAAGTAAGGTTTGGTGCCAGAAAGCAAAACAGGTAAGAGCTGATTTAATGTTCCCAGGCCCTGTCATGTTGAGCCACAGGAAGAGAAAGTGGAGAGGAGAGTTGCATCCCGGGGATGAAGAGTCGTGGTGCTGGTGCCAGTGCTGGAGGGGAGTTGCTGACTGGAGCGTGACTGATGGCTAATGACTGGCATAAGGGGCTGAACAGACCAGGCAGTGGTGTTCAGTACACACTGATAAAACTCCAGGGACCTGACCTGCATGGTCCTGTGCCATTTCTTCAGTTTGTGTCTTAGGAGGTGTGGAGGGAGAGGGACAAATTATTTGTGTGTAATAATAAAAGCTTATTATAGTACTGTGGATTTACACACTGCTTTGCAAACTTAGCTATGTTCCTTACCCTCTAAGTCTTTCATAGAAAATCCATTGAATAAACTCAATTAATTATTTGGAGTGGAACAGCGGTAAGATAGGAACCATCTAGCCCTGTCCATAGAAGTGATTTTACAGCTACATGAGGTGAATTTAAAGCATGATGCTTATTTGCTTGCGTGTCTAAAAAGCTGAGTTTTTTCTTTGCTTTCTTACCTTAGACATGGAATTTTTGGTGCCAGAAACTGTGCTGTTGTCGGGATCTGACCCCTGATCTGTCTGACCAGTAGGTCAAGTAATTAATTGCTTTCCTGCACATAAAATGCCTTTTCTTGTCTGCATGCTTCTTGTTAGTGCCTCATCTGAGAGAAACATCGGCTGCTTGCTCAGTTTCCCACTTGGACTTGGACCTCCTTCTTATTCTGACTCAGGTAAAGAGGAGCACCTCCAACACCTCTGTGTGCCCAACCCCTGGATGTTGCCTGCCTGTGGGTTTGAAAGTGGTGGAGCAAAGATCATGGATGTGAGGTGGGCCTCACCTTTTCTCTATGGCAGTCCTGGATGTGCATCCCCTGGGGTGCAAAGGCCGCTGGAAGGGAAGTTTGGCACATAGGAGCTTGTGCAGTCTCCAGCCTTCATTCTCTGCCCTCTCACCTGCTGTTCTGCTGTGTGACCTTTCCTTCCAGCTATAAGAAAGGGCTGATCATCCTCTCTCCTCCCCGCTTGCCCGCAGTGCTGGAGTGCAAGTTTTGGCTAAGCACCATGGCAAACCTCTGCTGGGGCCAAGCAGGGAGGAGAGGACCTAGCAGATGTACTCTGCAGGATTCCGTTTTACCATCCTCAAGAACACGGGAAAACAAGGCCTGGCACTGAACTTTAAGCAGTGATTATTTAGCATTTGTAAGGCTGTTGCCCTAAGCCACCCCCTGCTTGGATGGTGCCAAGGAAGGGTCTCCCTGTACTGCTGAGAGGCCATTGTTGAATACTAAGGTCCTCAGCAGCATCAAGCTAGCAAGACCCCCAGATGTGACCGCAGAGCAGTCATGCTGTAACGAAGCTGGACTTGGCTTCCCTGCTTACAGAGGCCTTTCCTCTGCCTTTAATAGAGAGGAAGGGATTTGTGTCCACTTAGGGGAAAGGCATATTAGCTTGGGGCCACCTTTGTAACAAGTTGCTCCCAGATTTGGGTCTTGTTTTGATCCAGCAGCTAACTTTGTATTTGGAGCACACCTGTAGCATTAGTGGAAATGTTTCATTTAAAACAGCATGGAACTGGCTAGCAATGCTTGTGAGAAACATCTCGTGCTGTTAGCAGGCACTGGTCCTGCTGGGAAGGGATTCATTCTGCTGGCTCTGGGAGGCAGGGAGCTCATTGCTTTTCTGGAGTAGGGAAGTTACAGAGGAGGGGAGTTGGCAGCCAGACAGAGACAAAAGTCTTGTATGTGAACTCACAGGTCCTTTTGAGTTAGCAGTGTGGTTGCAGGGGTGGGAGGATTGGGGTACATGCTGGCTGGGGCTGGGCACAAACAGGAATTTAGAGCCACCACCACCCACATCCAGCATTTGAGCTCTGTGTCCAGACATCATGCTCCAAAGACACCTTGAGCCAAGGGTCTGCCCAGTTAGCAGAAATAGTGGTCCAGGTGTGGGGGAGCTCTGTGGGGTCCCTGGACTGGACTTGTGCCTGCCCACCTGATGCAATGTGTTACCAGGCTGGCTGGTCCTGATGCTGGTGTGAGCTGACACATGGTGTTAGCAGCAGCAGCAGCAAATGTTCCATTCTTGTCTTCTCCTCCTGGAGTGGTGGCCCTTGGGTTTGAACCAAAATTTCTGTAAAGATATCGACTTTTTTTTTTAATTCTGTCACTCTAAAAGATTTTATATTTTAAATCTGTATTTATAATGCATATAAATCTGTGATTTATATAAATTGAGAGGTATATCTTCCTAGTGTTCTTTCTTTTCTGTCTTTAGGGCTTTTGGAGCTACATTACAGCAAAAAAGAAAGAAAAGGAGAGACAGACATTAATTTACAGGAAAAAGTGGTCACTAGAATCCTGACCATACATCTTTTATGTGTTTTTCCTGTGTCCAGGGAATCTCTGCAACAAACAGAATCGCTGCTTGTTTAATCGCTGCTTATTTGCTTGTAAAACCAGGAGCTAACTCCAGAACTGTGCAGCAAGAGATCCAGAATGCATTTTCTTGAAGTGGGCTCTCTCCCCAGGTACATGCTATTCAGTGAGTTTTCACTCCTGGTCTCAGCATGCATGAGCTCCAAACCCTGCAGAGGTCAGTCCAAAAGCTGCCCTGTGTGCAGGGGCTGATGCACCAAACAGTGCCTGAGTGCTGGGGGTGAAATTTGCTGGGGCAGTTGGGTCTGTCACATGCCTTGTTCGTAACCCCTTTGAGTTCAAACCCTTGGATGTGTGAGAGCAAAGAGAGACTGTGCTTCTGAAATTACTGAGGAGGCTCCCCATAGTCAAATGCTGGACTTTCTGTCTCTCTCGTTGGCAAAGAGGTTACCCTTGCTATGCAATCAAAAATTGATCCAGAGGGAAGCATTTACCTCCCTTTGACTGTTCAGTATTTGGTCCCTAGACGATCTGATTGATATACAGTGTGCTGTATATTTTATTAGGTGAAAAAGTACCCACTGAGGCATAGTATCATTTCCAAGGGTGACCTTGTGACAGCGGGAGGCAGCAGCGCACATAAAAATGATAAAAGCCTGGCCAAAATCCCCGGCTGCATAGGTTGAAAAGGTGGCTCAGAAACTGTTGATAGATGGGTTAGATTAACTGATCTGCCTTGGCTCAGAGGTTCACTATTTAAAAAAAAAAAAGGTAAATCAGGGAGAGAAATGAATGCAGATGAGCACACGGAAAATCAAAGGAAAGGCAAATGCAGCAGAGAGAGAAGGAAAAGAGGAGAAAGGTTTCGTTTTTTTTTAAATAAAGCATCTTTCATGAGGAAATATGGTCAGACTGAGGTGGCATGTTGCTTTGTGCTGCAGAGGGAAACTGGAGTGTAGACTGTACTAAATTGCACATGAGTTTCTCTGTCACTATTAAGTTCTCTCTCTCTATTTCACTTGGTTATTTGTGGTGTGTGTTTGTCGTGAGTTTTCAGGCAGTGTAGATAAATTATCACATTGATTTTTCTTTCTCACCTTTTTTTTTTTGGTGAGGGGTGGCCGGAGGGGGCAATGGGAAAGGTTTCTGTGTGTTATATAGAAAGCAGAGTGGCTGTTAACAACCTGCTGGGTTTAGTATCCACTGTGCAGGAGAGGCACTTGAACCAGAACTTGGAAACCAAATATCTTAAACTGCAGGGTAGCTGAGGGTCTGCATCTGAATTTGCCATTCAGGACCATTTCTACTATCCTATACAGGAATAAAAAATTGAATACTAGCTTCCTAAGACTGTATATATCACAGCTGAAGACAAGGAATATCATAACTTGATGCATTCAGTGATTGATGTGATCATGGTCAATGTAACAGAACTGATTGTTTTTGCAGCTATCATTGCAGTGGGAGTATAGAAGTAACATTTTTTTGTTCAGCACCGCTTCAGTTTTCAAGCCCTGCTCTGCCAAGACAGAGATATTAAATGTGAAGAGTGGAGAAAAGGGTTTTAAGCAGTCAAGGGAAGAGAGAAGAGATTAATATTTCTGCCCAGAAGCTGGAGATGAAAAGGGAGAGTTGTGCTCATGACAAACATTACCTTGAGTCACTCACCATTGACAAATGGGTTTGTGGACCAGAAAGTGTCATTTCTCTCTGTGGAAGCGTGGCTTAGATGGGAGATTGGTGGCAAGGAGTTTAAGTGGATTTGCCTTAGTTAACTTTCAAGATGGTGGGATCTGCTAGCATGTTGGGAAACACAGAAACTTAACCTTCCATTCTGCAGACTGTACGATGTCCCTTAGAGGGTGCAGGAAATAGTGGAAGTGATCCTCACTGGAAGTGTTTATTTATTGTCAGCATTTGGCAAACTTATGCATCTAATAATTCTCTCTGAGTTTGTTGCTGGCAATGATGTGACTCCTATGCAAGTGCACCCTGAGAAACAAAAGTGCTGTTCATAGCCAAAATGTTCATCCAAAAAGTAGTCTTAGTGCATTGTCAGGTACATTGGAGCTGTGCCATGTTGGTTCAATGCAGTTTTGGTGGCTTCAGCTCGTGTTGCACTCCTGCATCTACTTGTGTTTTCACCTCTCTGCTCTGGGGTGTTAGATATCCATATTCATCATCTTTATAACTTGGGGTTATGCATGCCAGGGTTTAGGGTCAATCTTCATAGTGCCCTCTGCAAGCACCAATCAGGTGTGCTAAGACCACTCTGGGATAAGCCATCCTTACCTGACTTTGTGCTCACTGAAATGATGATGAAAAAGGGGTAGGAGTGTGAAAGGACAACAGCAGCAAGCAGAGGGCTTGCTGCTGGGGAAGTTCATGCCTCCAGCCCTGCCAGCCATGAGGTTGTCCCAGCACCCTGGCAAAGTGGCACACGTGGGACCTATAGCTAAGGCCAGCTCTGTTCCTGAGAGCTCAGGAGTGCTGCTGGCTCCAAGGCAGTTGTGCTGGAGAGTGAGGTTGGGATTTCAGGGGGCTGGGAATGGAAATGTCTGGGGGTGGCATGGCAGCAAGCAGGGCTGTCAGGTTAGCTAGAGTAATGACATGATCCTATGAATATTTACTTCCAACTATTTATAGGACCATGTGTTAGATGTTCTTTATGGTTGTTTTAGTAGAATTAATGCTTAGGGGAAATTCTCCATGAAAAATATTTCCCTTGAGTGAGTCAAATCAAATAAATAAATTTGCTGCTTGCCATAAAATAGCAAAGGTACACTTAATTTTCCTGCTAGGATGACATCATTTCTGTGGAGATGCTAGCAAAATATTCCTAGTGCATACAGTGCTTTGAAATGAAAATAAGTAGAATATAAAGTATTTTGAGTGCAATGAAAAAACTACTGTGAAGGTTGAAAAGAAACATGTACCTTTTGACTTTGAATTTTACTTCAGCTTTGGAATTGTCTGAATTATATACAGCCACCTCAATCAAAACTGTTGCAGAGTAATTAACATTTCTATGTACATATGCCAAGGAGGTTGAGGACAATAAGAATTCAGACACTGAAATGAAAGCCATCCCTTAAGAAAACATAGGTTCATTACTTGATACAATTGGCACTACTGCAGAAAAAAAATGAACTGCTAAATGAATATTCATTATGGATAAGGGAAGGTGCTTTGTCATACATTTGGGAGACACAGTGAGAATGAAATTCAGATTTGAAAGTAGCTAATGAAAATGCTAGGGAGCCATTGTTAACAGTGAGCATCTTAAAATTTACATGACCAAATAAGTTTCACCCAGGAGTTCAGAAAATATTTACACAAGAACATCGCACATTGTTTGTGAGCAAACTGTGAAGAGCACATCAGAGAAGGGTGTGCTCAGACATGAACTTGATTGCATAAGATTGTACAAATTTTTTAAAAAGATACTTTGAAACAACAGGTGAATAAAGTTTGATTTGTCTAGCAATAAGTATGGTCTAAAAAAAAAAAGAATTAGAGGAAAAGAGAAACAGGAAGAAAACTGATGCCTTTCAAAATTGTTTTTATGGAAAACACATCCTGTGGAACTTAGCTTTTTGATGTGATTATAATTTCTGATGATGCCCACATGATGTGCTTCTCATCATGTGTCGGGCAACAGACTCAGTGTCACAGAAGATTCTAATTAAAAGTTAGCAGTGGATAAACTAAAAGTAGCACATTTTAAAGGGATTAAGCCATCTCACAAATAAATCTCAAGTAGTAATCCCCAAAGGTTCCCCAGGGGTCACTTCTTGGCTCAGGTCCGTTTGTATTCCCCCAGTTTTTCGTAAGAATATGTAAAGTCGTTGTTAATAAAGTTTGTGGGTGACATAAAGGTGAAAAATAAGGATAGTCTAGTTCTATGGACTGAACTGAATTCCTTGATAAGGCTGTACTTTGTTGAGCTAAATCCTTTTCAATATCTCCAGATTCAAGGTCATGCAACCAGAACTGGAGAATTTAGATCACGCTTACAGGAGTAGAGGCTGCTTCCTGATAGATAGCAAGTGTGAAGAAGACACATGGTAGATAACCCACCAGCCCCTGTTGGGATCCTGCTGCTGAAAGCTGCTTTGACTGAGAAAATTGAGACCTATTCCCTATTTATAGTGTCAGGTACAGGATCAGCAAGACGGTGGAAATCTGCAAACAATTCCTGGAAAATTCTGGTGAAGCAGGAGTGATTTATAAAGAAAAGGACAAGGACCGGTTTAAAACTTGAATTATACTCATTTACTGTTATTCTTTTGTTAGTTCATTTTTTTGCCCTGCTTATTTAATGTACCTGTTGGGCAAAGGAGAGGAGGAAATTAATCTTGGGTTTAACAGTGTTAGCTTCTTTGTTGTTCAGCAAATGATAAATACAATTGCAATGGATAAATACAATTCCTATATCTAATTCTAAGTCTCCATGACTGTACACACAATTATTCTTTTTTATCTCCAGCCTCTCTCTGTAATACCTACTTTGCCCCTCTTTTCTTAGACTGGGCTCAGGGGTTGTTATCTGCTATAGAGAAGCTGAAAGTCCAAACCCTCCCAAACAACCAGCAGGAGTTTTGATGCCTGTCATAACCTGCTGAGGAGGTTTGCTTCACAAAGTCTACCGGATCATAAGAACTAGAGACAGGACAAAGAGACAAAGGATGCAATCTCCAGCTGAGTTGCAGAGTGTAGCAGGGTGTAGTTACCTTCTGAACGTTGTGACAGTGCAGTGGAAACTACACAAGTATTGTCACTTCAGTGCTTTTGTTACATATGGCCTGAACCCAGAGCAGGCTGGGAACAAGCAAGAAAAATCAGAGCTGCAGCTAGACCTGAGTGCCCTTACAACCCACTGGTGACTTGTGATGCTGTCTCGATGAGGAGAGGTCTGGTACAGCAGCAATGCACCCAGTATAGCACCGGTGTAGCTGGTGCTGCTGAGTGCCAGAGGAGTTGGGTCTGTATGCTGTGCTCGAGTGCAGAGCAAGAGAAAGAATGGCTGCTGTGGTCGTTTAAGGGCATGGGGGAAGTGGCACTAATGGGACAGGGTCTGTATGTCCCTAAGAAAGGAGACGAATAAAAATGGTTTCCATTAAGGGTAATGAAGAATAAAAATAATATAATGAAGAATAGCAGAGATATAAGACAGGATAGCACTTCTATTTTCCCTGTTTCATGAAGTGAGAATGATAAGACTAAGGAGGTGGAATTCTGTACTGAAAAAATGAAATACTTACTTTCTCTGCCTGCTTATAAGTGAACTACAGAGCAGACTGCCATAGTATGAATACTGAAATAATTTATTAAACCTTTAGTTTGAATTATTATGCTAATTACTGTAACTTGTGCCACATTCTCTTGAAATCCTTATGTCCACCTATCCAGAACATCCAGAGCAATCATAATGACCACTGATAAAAGCACTGAGGGGTGGACAGATCTCTTAACCCTCCTGCCTCAGAGCTAAACCAATCTTCAGGTACCAGAGATGGTGTGGGACAGAACATGGCTCACAGGAAAACTGTGGTGGATAATGTGCAGGTCATGGCTAGAGTCAAGGTATGGGACCATTTCATCTTGGTCCTGGTTTAGTGACTTCAGTTCTTAGTTTTGAACATGCCTTGCTTGTTTCTGATTCCTCATGTGGTGTAAAGTGGCACAGGGCTTTTGGTTTCAGCAGTATGTTGCTGACTGACACCATGCATAGCCTAGACATAAATGCATCAATGTAGTAATTATCCTGCTGCATCAGTCAAACATACAATCCCTTTTCCTGATACCCTGAGAGAGTTTACACTTAGAGGGAATCTCTCATTCTTTTTCCATCTGAAAAGAAAATAAAATCTTCCACCTGAGGTCTAGGAAAAAGGTGTTTCTAGTTGGATTTCTCTTTTTCAACTGAAATTGAATTGGCATCCTGTGGCAACCAGGCAGAGAATTTTGGTCCTGCTGTGCAAGTCTTACTCTACAGGTGCTCACTGGCAATTTGCAAGCACTTCTGAATATCTTCTGGCATGTGAGCTCTCTCTTCTCTGGATGATGTTTTTTTTGAATCCTTGTATTGTGCAAATGCTCTTGCAGGTGGCAGACATGCTGCAGATAAACCTTTTGATCCTTCAGAATCACCAACCTCTTGTAATCATGTTTTCCAGCTTTGTAAATGTTACCCCCAACTCATGCAGTATCTTGTTCCTCTCAGATCTTTGCCCTTACTTCTTAATTTCAAACAGCATCACCGTCTCTTGCCTCTCAATGTGCCGCATCACATTTCCCCAAGAAAAAGAGAGTCTTCTTGAAATGATCACTAGATGGCTACACTACCGCGCAGGATTTCACAGCTCTGCTTTTCCAGACCTTCAGACCGTTTCTCTCAGTCCTCTAGTTCACAATATCTATGGTCTGAATTGCATTTCAGCCACAAAACGCAATTTCCATATCTTCAATTTTCTTCTCAGCAGGTTGCAATATAACTCCACACCGTTCAAATTTATTGTACAAAGAAGTCGCTGGGGCTTAAACGGCATCTAACCTCTGAAGCATCTGGTATTGTCCAGGATTGGAAATAGGATCCTGGACTGCATGCCCCTTTAGTTTGATCCAATAAAGCAACTCCTGTCTTTCTGGAGTCTGTGCAGAAAGCCTTTGGAGTCAATTTGGCGCAACCTAGTGTGTCTATTGACCTGGCTATGGCTGAGCAGCTTCAAAAGCCCAGAGATTTGGGATGAGCATCAGTCCATGACTCAAACATTCACCAGTCACCACTACAGTTTCAGAGGATTGAAGGGAGTTTCAGAAGGAGGGGAAAAAATTGTGCTTATTTTCCTGTTGTAAGCAAGAGCAGACTTTAGGAACAAGAAGTGGCAAATACTAGAGAAGTGTTTGTCTTCCTCACCACCTTTTTTCTGTCTTTCATTTAAATCAAAGACTAATGCAAATGTTAAACTTTCCAACAGAAATAATTTCTTGCAATAGTTGCCAGGAGGGACCTAAAAAAGACACAGTAGTGTTAATTTTTGTCATATATATTTGTGTTCAGATTCATGCAGAATAGAAATGCATTCCTCCTCTGCTAAAAGTCCCTGTTTGTGCCTCTACACAAATCCTCCCACGTTCTTGTGAGTGGTTACGCTAATGACATTTATGTAGTATTACTGGCTGTTTACAGCTGCGTAGTCTGAACGTGAGTCTGGATATAAATAATGTGATCGTCGTCTCCTGCGAGCTAGAGAAATGTTATCTGTGTTTTACAGATGGGGGAATTGAGGTAAATGGGGGTAAGTGAAATGAAGTGAATAACTGCTCTCGCCTGCAAGCTGTGGCACCCTGCTACGTTCATGAGGGATGCAGGATGCGGACAGACAGTCAGGCAGCCCTGGGATGCCAGCAGGCACTCGATGGTGCCAACAGCTGTGCTGTCATGGGGACGGGAAAACAGGGCAGGGAGCATTTTGCAGAGAGGAGTCTGGTGAAAAGACCTGTTTTGAGAGAACCAAAACAGCCGGCTGAGGAGTAAGGTGTGTGGTGTGCCGTGGCACCACCCCAAGGAGCCAGAAGGGTCTAGAAGGGACACAATTTTTCAATTTAGTTTTGTGCTGGCTGCTCTGAAAACCGGGGCTGTAGATACATTTATCTTAGCATATTTTCAATGGGAGTTCATGAAGGAGGAGAAGCATCAGAAAAGAATTAGCAGAGCTCAAGCTGGGTCTCCCCTGCCACATGGCTGTTTGGAGCTCAGGGAGGGTGACCTGTCCTCCCTGCCAGGCTGCTCTGCCTGGGGACCATGGAAGTGATTGCTGCTCACCAGTAGCCTTGGAGGCACTCAGTAGCTTAAAAGGAGCAAAGTAAACCTGAATGGCTTGCCTGTGAGTTCCCCATAGAAAAAAACGTCCCCATTTGGCAAACATTCAGCCTGTTGTAAAAGGTAAATTGAAAATGCAAAACCCCTTCATAAGTGCAGATGAACTCTAAACCGTATATTCAAAAAGAGCATCTCAGCTGTTTTCTCTGGGTAGGCTGGAGACAGGGATGCTGTTCCTTTGGCTCTAAAAGGTGTCTCAGCCATTTCAGAGGTGAGACAATTTGGAAGATGAACTTCAAATTGTCATGGGCTGATTTGCTCCCAAATTTTCAGAAAAATACTAAAAACACTATGGTTGGTGTAATTATCAGATATACAAATGTGTGCATGAGAGTTCCTGGGAAACAGGGTGAATTTGTAGGGGAGAGCCAGTAATAATTTCAGACAGTAATCTGTAGTGACAACAATCTGTTTTCAGGGAGCTGCTTTGCAGCCTGTGCTATTGAAATTTAAGGGCAAAGGAAGTTATTGATAGGAACCAATATCTCCAATACAGACATCTCAGCAAAATACCAGATATGGTGATCAACATTGCAGCAATCATTTTCTTTTGTCAGCACCAAGCTATGAATCAAGAGTGGCTAATGAGACACCAGTTAAAAACAGGACTGTGGCAGAACTGTATGGACTGCTTCAGACAGCAGCGTGTAATTTAGGAAATGGAGCTGGCATTTGTTTGAAGGGAAAGGGTTTAAAGGCAAAGTGGTTCCTTCTGAATCCTCTACTTAGCTGTTGTAAAAATACCGATGTGTTGGCAGCAAGGATGGCTGCTTGGCTTTCACTTTTCCTATAATTATCTGCTCTGACCCCCTATCAGCTGTCAGGATGCCCAGTGAACAGGCTACATTAAAACGCCACACACCCTTTTGCAAGTAACAAGAATCCCCAGTGACTTGGTGGGCGCTGTGTGGCTCTTCTAAGAGACTGATGGCTACGAAGGCTCCCCCTTCTCGCCTCAAGGAGATAGCAAACACAAGCAAAGTTCTGACACTGCTAAGGCAGCTTATGCAGCACTGTTCTCTGCTCCACAGCTTTTCTTAGGGATTTCTGTTCCAAAAGAAGACAAATAGTTTTGGCTTTCCTTTATGCAAGAGCAGAGGAGAAAATGATCTGGGCTAGGAGCGTGGCCCAAGGTTCTAATAACCCCTTGTTGCCTCTGGGCTGCTCCACACTGAGATTTTGCCAGCAACTCTGCCCTTTCACAATTCACAGGATACGCCCCAGCTCACAAACGATTTTGCTGAGAGGTTAAAGCCGGCTCTGCACCACGAAAGTTGTGGGCAGTCATCTATGCAGGAACGTGCTTGTCCCTGAGGCCCTAAAACTGACCTTCCCTCCTGGAGCAAACAGCTCCAAGGAGGAGGATGCCATGCCCCTGCAGTGGGACAAACCCTATCCCAACACAGGGGCTGGGCAGTACTCCAAATATCTCAGGGAACAAAAATTTAGTTTTTAGTCTCTATTCCACCCCAGAGCTGCCTGTGGATTTCTTACAGCAGCAACTTGGCCTCAAAAACTGCCAATGCGTAACACGGCATTTCATGTACTGCACACTAGAGAATTACTGTGGGAAGGCTGCTTTGTATAAGCAGAGTTGCTTACACAAATGTTACCACAGTGGTCAGCTTTCTAGCCAGAAACAGCTCCTTCCTTGTCCTGTGTTGGACTTTTCCATCCAAATCTCAGGCACTTGTTTCACTGGTGTTTAACTTTATTCAGCCTCCGTTTTGAGATTAACAAGAAAGTTAATGACAAGATTAAATAATTTTCCTCCAGTTTTTTTACTCTCCAAACTAGAGATAAAAGAGGCACTGAATGTGCACAAACATATGCTGCAGCCTTTCCCGTGATTGTGCTTAAACCCCACTTGAAAGAGAGACTTTTGGAACCATAAAATACTTTTATCTGTAGGATTGAAATTGGGTTAGCAATTTCCTCAAAGAACAGAAGAAAACTGACTGCTCTGGGTCATGCAGTGTGCTTGCATGCCTTTGAAGTAGTCTTTTTAAAATTAATGTCCCAATGCACAGTTAAACTTGCTGCTAGGTTTTTTTTTCCTTTTCTGACACTAAGAGGTCATTGGAGTCAATAAGGTTATTTTTCATCTTGTTGGATAACCAGAGGATGGTGATGAGGAGCTGGGAAGTTCACAGGTCCCCATCAGCACCACACAGTTTCAGAGGAACAGTCCCATGTGCTCATTCAGACTTTGGTTATGCGTGAGCTGCTCCTGATTCTGGCCACAGTCACTGTCACTGCTGCAGATTTATGTTGTTGTGCTTTCTCTGCTCATTACAATTTTCTGAGAGGAAAGGGCATTCATCAGCTCTGACATCAGACAAAATCTTATGAGGGCTGTTACCCAAGTCTGCTCAGCAATGAGAGCCTGGAGAAAAGTGTTGCAACTCACTCTGCCCGCATGGGCCATGGTAATGTGTAAAGGAGCATGAGGCTTGAAGTAATTACAAACAGGAAATACTTAGCTAGCTTCAGTTTCCACGAGGCAATGTGGTATAATGATTTAACTCTGAACTGGTGGCAGGACGCCTAGATTAGAGCTTGGTCCTGCTAATACCTGTGGGCAAGTGATTTAAATCTGTTTTTTGATCTCTTTGAGAAGGGCATGTAACAGTTGTGACTTCTGGAGTGAACGGGTACTGGGCTCTGATCTCACTCCCTTATTGGAGAGGTACGCTAGTGAAAAACAGCAGAAGATGAGCCTTTGAGTACTGCAAACAGTTTCTGAGGGAACCTAGAAGTGAAAAATACTGAAAATCAAATGCATTCAGCAATACTTGGAGATAATGGTTTTTAGCAGAGATACATCATTTCGACCCGAGTAACTTCTTTTTTATGTTCACCTGTTGTTTGTCCTCTAATCTTTGTATTTCAAACTCTGTGTCAAAGTCAGCTGGCAATACGCCCATGTGTGATACCTGCTACTGTGTATTGAGCTTGTACTGTACTGTCATGTAGTTAATAATTGGCTTTCTTGCCTGTGCTCTGGCAGATGACTCTGGACTGCCTGGTCTGATTTGGGCTGCCACTACTCTGATGTGGCATTCCTTTGCTTTTTCTCATTTTCACCTGCACTGCAGTTCAAGTAAGCTGTTATGTATAACTGAGATAGGGCAGGGGTTGTCATTGTCTTCCTCTGAATACACAGATGCATTCTGACACCTCCTAATTCTCAAGGCCGGGATGTCAATAAAAATTGGAAACACTGTGGCATCATCATATCTCACCTTCAATATAATCCTAACACAGAGTCTGTGGCCTTGGGTACATGGTAGAGGAGTTTTTATGACTGTGTTCAGTGGCTTTATAATGGTATATGATGATTGTGCTGTCAATACCTAGCTATAACCTCTGCCTGCTGTACAGATTGTTCTGCTCCCTTAACTGCTGCTCTCCAGCCCGGAGCCCTAAATTTTAAATCTGTGTGAGAAATAATGTGCATTTGGAAAATTAAGTCTTATATTCCCCTCACTATTAATCATCCCTTCCTGGCAGCTCCTGATTGTGGCTTCATGTTGCATTAGCATAAATGCAGTGCTTGAGATCCACCCCCACCTGGTCCTTTTCTCTCTCTGATTCCTTTTCTAACTTGTAGGCTAAGAGGGGCCATTCAGCCAGAAGGTGTCAGGTGTGAAGTGGTGGAGTTTAACAGGAAAAAAATAACAGAAAAGACTCCATGAACAATGCGTTTATTAGACCATTTCATGTTAAGAGGGAAGAAAGCAGTTTTCAGAGAATGGAGAAGAAAAATTACAGAGCTGTGTGACTAGAGCTGAATTCACATCGAGTTTAGGTAACTCCACAGTGTTTCTTGGGTATTTTGGTTTTTTCCTTCCCTGACTCAGGACAGCACTTGAAGAAAAGTCAACAGATAAGAGAGAAATAGGCCTAAACCTAAATCCTGGTCTTAATTTACTGAAGCCCTGGGGAGTTCAGATCTTGTTCCATACCCAAACTTTGCATGTCATGGCCAGAGCAGGGATAGTTTGGATTTCCCCCACCCAGCTTTCTCCAGCAAAAACAGCAAAAGGAAACATGATGGGTCATGGCAATGAGGTGGATGACAACATCATTTCACCATCTCAGGTGGGATGCCAGGCACCCTGGGGGCACTAAGCTCATGGTGGCCACAGGCAGCCTTGCTGGGGACACCTCCAGCACCCTGGGGGCTCCAGCTCAGGTCAGGGCATCCCATCCAAAGCTGCCCTACATCAGTCTCTCTCTGTGGGCAGCTTGTCTCCAGCCTGGTCTAGGACCTTTTCTCCTGGATGGATCTTGGACACACAGTGCTGTAGGGTCCAACTCCAGCCTTGCCTCCATCCCTGTCTGCAGCTGCTCCCAGTTGGACCTGGATCAGATCATGTATCACTGTTTCACAAGTATATTTATCACAAATTTTCAAGGAAGAACTTCAACAACTTTTTCCTGATTTCCTTATTCCACTTCGTTTTATTTTCCTGGACTAAAAAAAAAATAAACACCAAAAAAAGAAAGAAAAAAAAAAAACAACAAACCAAAAAAAAACCAAAAAAACAAAACAAAACAAAAAAGCCCCAAAACAAAACAAAACAACAACAACCCTCCCAGCCTCTCTTCCAAACAAAAAAGAAAAAGAAAAAAAGCATCAAAAACAAACAACCCAAGGAAAAAAGGGGGAATTATGATGAAAAGGAAACTGGTTTGAGTTGGGAAGAGAAGGGAGAACATAACTACTATTATTGTTTTGCCGTATCTTTTCTAAAGAAAAAACAGTCTAAAAACAGGCAAACCCTACACCTGCCCAGAAAAGAATCTATATTGCTTTAAAATGTACATTTGGCAAAAGCTTTAGTTTTCATCAGCTCCTTTATTGAAAGATGGAGTCTGCTGGTATAAGCTTATTTTCTGGTATGATAGGCTTGAAATAAGGATGGAAAGTCATATTACCAGTTGATAAATTAAAATCTTACAGATGGAATAATGATGTATGTGTAGAAGTCATGAGGTTCTTAGAAAATATTAAGAGTTTAGCTATTCTAGCTTGCATCTTGGAACAGTTTTTGTTAGTCCAAAGCTGGGAATAAAAATGCTTTATCCAAGGGTGGTTTGTTTGCTGCATGCTTGATGGCTAGTTCTGTCTTTTTGGTTTATTAGACTTTATGGAGTCTATTGGAAATTTTTTAGACTTCCATTTTTCTTGGAATCTTTCTTCCTTTTATTTCTGTTAGCAATAGTGTATTATCTTTACTGTGATGTAGTGCTCTTTATTAGATAGCCACATTATCCTTTGTATGACAATATTATTTGCATGGCATTAGCTGCTATAAAACTTGGGTCTGAGATCTCCTAGCTCAACTCCTGCAAGTGTGAACACGTAGAGGATGGGCTGGTTATGCAGAGATCCAGACAGGCAGGAGAGAGGAAGGGGCAGCCCTGAGGGGTGAAACCCTTGCCTGGAGCCAGCACTGTGGGTCAGTGTCCACAGCAGAATGAATTGAGCTGTGCCATTTGGGCACAGAATTTAACATCACATGGGACTTGCTCCACGGTCAGGAACAGCCCAGTGATGAAGTCAATCTTGAACTGACCGAACTGAAGGGAAAGTACTTTTCCCTATGCATTAAAAAATACATGTTTTAGCATAAAATTTCAGTTATATCTCATGCACTTGGTAGCATTCACCTCGAGGGATATGGGCTGTAAATGTACTGTGTGTTGGTGGGTATTGGTGTGAGCTGGCCTGAAATAAGCTCTCTCTAAGTGTGGATGCAGCCAGTCTCGGCTGCACAAAGCTCTGGTACAGCCAGCCCAGGCCTCTGTGCTGAGACAGGAACATTTCACTGCAGTATGGGCACAGTCCATGTGTCTTCAAGGGCTTGTGGAGGGTTTAACTAAACTATCCAAGCCCTGAGCAGGTAAAAATTGCATTCTATCAAGGATTATCAGTTAAACTCTCAGTGGCTTCTTACTCATCACTTTGTTATTTTCAGAGATGAGGTCAAGAGGAACGATGAGGTGTGATGAGAGAATAATCCATTTGCTTCTGCTAAAATATGCCTAACGGAGCAAAAGGGAAATGGGCTATTCTAAAGATAGGGAAATAACCTAGCAAAAGAAAGATGGTTTCATAAATACTATTGCTGAGGAAGCAGAAACTGTATTATTAAAAGAATTATTCTTTTGACCTCTAAATAATTCCAAGTCTATAAAAGGCAGAATTTTGTCAATAAATGAGTGTCATTAAGACAGATCCATACAGAAAAAAAGATCATAAATCAAAAGGAGGAGGGCTGCTGTATTACAGCACAGCTACAAATTGCTGTTCTGCTCATTTCTGCATTGTTAGCAACCTGCTGATAAATATGAAATGGGCACAAAATGTCTGTAGCTATTTCAGCAGCAAAATGGTCCAGCTTTTGGAAATAGATGGAGCAGGTGGTATTAGCTGAACACAGGCTTGGCAGAAAAGACAGTTTAGGTCTCATCTTTCATGAGGGTCCCCAGAGAACACCGAATTATTTCTATTGAACCTATTTTCATTGCACCTTGCTTCTAGGAGCACCCCAGTGAGGGCTCATTAGAGTTAAGTGGCAAAGCATGGTGGTGGTGATATCCTTTAAATGTTGCACTTGACTAGCTCCAGGATTTCCAGGGACAAACTGGGTGCTAAAGGGCAGAACTAGAACATTCAGGGGTGATAAGCTGCTAAGTGGGAAAAAAGGAAAGAGACTAAACCTCAGTACACACACTGCTTCAAGCCTCTTGATTATTTTCTAGGGTTTAAAAAACAAGGCAGGAGGTGGGAAGCTACCCTAGTGAACATTCTCACAGTGTTACTTCTGTCTTATCTAACATCTATTGAACAATATATAACATAACATGCCAGCTCAGTGGACAAAAGAAAATAATTTTGCTAAGGGAAAGTGGGAGACAAGGCAGGAAAATGGCATGCAAAACTCATGGAATAGAAAGGAAGGAGGGAGACTAGAAAACCTCTGATACATGATTGAATTCACATGTCCAGCCTAGGCTCAGGGACACACTGAGGGCACATGACCAGGTATTTTTCCACAGCTGACAGAGACAAAGGGGCAGATGTCTTGCAGTGTGCCTGGTTCTCCCTGGAACTCAAGCCCAAATAACCCTGCAGTTAATGAGGCAGTGGCTAGTGCTGGATGATGTTGTGGGTCTCCTGGTGTGAACATCCTCACCTCTGTTCTGCCCCAGTTCTCCTGCTGGCCTTGTGTGGAAGAGGTGGCCTAATTACGTTTGCAGGGGGCAGAGGGCAAGAGCACCTGTCTCCCTGATTTTTAGCCTTCTGATGTTTTAATCTCTGAAATTCTTTTCCCATGGATTTTGCTGTAAATAAGAGAATTGTTTGTGCCAGTTTTATCTATGTTTTCATTCCTTCTTAGAGGACGAAACCTTTTGATGGACATCTGTTTTGACCAATGTGATTGAAGAGGTGTTAACTTTGCCTACCAATCACTGGGCTTGTTTGAAATACTATAGAAAGGCATCAGAATTTGAAATAAAGTAGATCATTAGCTTTCAGAATTTTCACAGAAGTCTGTCTCCTCATTTCATGTCCTATTGCGACAAGCACCCAGGCAGCAGCAGGGTGGTGGGGGAAGAGGTCCTGCCAGGCTCATGGGCAGATGGTGAGAGAAGAGGTGAGGCTGAGGGCAGAAGGGGACATGTGATGCAAGGCCTGGGGGTCACAGCTGGGAAGTGGCTGCGAGGTCTTGAAGCAGCATGGAATGAGGACAGACAAAAAATGTGCCCTGAGGAGAGCTAATGTACTTAGTTTTGCAAAGAGCTTGGCCTAGAGAAAAGCGCGGCTTTCCCCTCGCCTGCCGGACACTGCCAGATAACATTTGTCCTGTGATTTGGCACCAGAGCACAGCAGCAAGATAAAGATGATATCATCTTCCATTATTAAGTCCTGATGGAGGATTCCTTAAATGCAGTCAGTTCAGAAGACAAATGTGTTATTTTTTCTCTTGATGTGTGAGATAGTGAAAAAGTAGGACTTTCTCTTCCGAGTTTAGATTGTGGTTTGTCACTGATTAGCGGAAACAGAACTTCTCTGCACTCAGTGGCTCTGAGCCATCTTCATGAAGCTGGTGCAGTAAACACACTCTGACAGTAGGAATTAATGTTATAATCATATCAGGACTGTGAACCATAACTTGTTGATGAAGTTGTGAGAAGTGCACTTACCAGATATAGAATGTATGCAGAGCATTTGATGCATTAAATGTCAGATCCCTACAGCCCACATTCCAGAAATAAAAAAGGATAATTAATTTCCATACGTCTTGGCACACTCCATTAGAACAGTGACAGCAGAAGCAAATGTTTTTACAAGTAGTTGCTGAAAAACTCTATTGAATTTTGGGAATAAGAACAGCAATTCAGGGTCAGTCTAAAAGTTCATCTCACTCCGTATTTTCTCTCTATAATGACTAGTGGCAGAGATTTAAGGAAAACATGAGAAATGAGCGAGTACAGGGTGATTTTTCCTTGATCTTGTCCTACCTTCTAGCAGTCTGTGGTTCATGGATTTCATGTATTTTCATCACATACTTAAGAGCCTGTGTTGAACCTATTTTTTTATTTGTCTAACCATTTTATTTTTAACCTAGTTTTATTTTTGGTGTCAGCAATGTCTCAGATCAGTGAGTTTCACACTTATGTATACATGTGTGAAAGAGCAATTCCTTGTGTCTCTTTTTAAACCTGCCACCTGATAATTTCCCCAGTTCCCTCCTACTCCTTCCATGGTGATATATTATGAAATTGAATAACAGTCCCTTGTTCACCTTCTCCAGACTGCTCGTTAAGACCCTGAGCTAGTTTATTTCCAAGTTGAAATCCTGTAATTCATGTACCATGTCCTCTCCTCTGGCTCATCACAACATGGTTTTTCAGTACTTCTTGTGGCAAACAAGGAAGGGCTGAACTTCAAACCCATTTCTTCCCAGAATTGCTTCCATCTGATAGATAACAGTCACTCCCATTTGCACCAGCAGCTGGTTCCCTTCCTACAACCTCCACCTGAAGATGGTTGTCTTGATCTTACCCAGCAGCACATCTACCTTTCTAGACAAGCTTTTTCACTTAGGAACTCCCTATTCTTCACTTGAGATCTTTTGAACCAGAGGATGTTTATACACACACACCACCCCCCATTTTAGAGACTTGGAACCTCTTTTTTTGAACATGAGCAAACCCAGAGCAGTACTGGGTAAGCAAGGCATTTATTCTACTTTCTCATTTCAGCCTCTGGAGAATGACTGAAGTCAGTCAGCACAGCTGTGCTAACCTGCCTTAGGAAAGGACCTCTCTTTTACAGAGAAGAGGGAGGGATGCCAAAAAAGACACAGAGATATTGGTAAGAGGCAAAGAACATATAAAAATATAGAAATGTGCCTGGCTCAGGAAATTCCTGAAGCATGTATCGTGCATGGGAGAGTGTTTCGGGAAAGTTTAGAGGCCAGTTCCCAAACTCTTCTCTAGATGAAAACTTTTGAAAACTAGTTGGAAATAAAGTACTAGACTAAATGGACTTTTGATCCCACCTACTTCAGCTGCTTTTACTCTTAAGACATGGAAAGATCATCTAAGTCATGTTGAGCAGATGGGCCACTGCACTGGGGTGGATGCAGCCCTGCTGGGTACAGATGGGGGAGGGGGTATTAGGGAGGGAGTGAGGGTGCTGGGGCCTTTCCCTCCTCTAGGAATCTGTGTTAGCATGGTAAAACACCTGTCTGCATATGAGAAACTCCCTGCTCAGATTTTTACTGAGATGGTTTTTGGCCTCAGTGGTCCCCAGCACCAATTGGATTCCTCCCTTTGAGGCTTGAGCAGTTTCTTCTGTTTCATTTTTGCACCACATAAGGGAGAGGGAGACTGGCTGAACCTCAGGGTGGTGCTGCAGGGCTTGCTGCTGATCTGCACCTGAAGATTCTTGCCTCACCTCTCTTCTTGCTTGTAAATGTGGATAAGCCTGTTTGAGCTGGAAAACCTGAAGAACTCACACTAAGGGGTATGAAATCTGTATTCTCTGATGTAATCAGTTTCAAAAACTTCTATTCTTACAGAACATGGCAATGCCCAAAATATGGCTAATGATTCTTCTGGAACTTAGTTAAAGACAGATTTTCAGGAACTTAGAAACACCCCTTGGGCTCTTACTACAAATACCTCTAACACCTTTCTAAGAGTTTTTCTCACTGTAGCCTTTGTGATTTCAAGAAGTTTGACAAATAGCCTCTGTGTCTCAGGCCCCTTCAAGTGTTGCTAGATAGTGGCAGTAAAATATAAAGCCACAGTCTACTCTTGGTTTTGTGTTGCAGTACTGAATGAATGGTAGCAGGAACCATTTTACTGCATGGGGAAAGGTGTCTAACTTGAATTGAATAACAAAAAGTTCTGTGATGAAGACTCTTCACATATATCAACATTATATTTATATTTGTACAAATATTACATTTGTAGCATAATAAAGCTAAAGCATTAAAAAAATAAGCCAGGGAAAAATCTGTGCTTACACTCTGAACGCAGGATGTATAGGCAAAAAAAGCTAGAAAGGGTGATTATTATTTCAGGGGCAGGCTTCTCTGTCTGTTCTGCAAGGGTTAATTACTAGTGAAACAATTAATTGCTGCTATCAGAATTTTTATAAACAGTGGGAGGTGGTGGAAGGGAGGAGCAGAGAAGCAGGAGGGGAGGAATGTATTGTTACATTGCAGCTAAAGCTCTCTTTGCAAGTATTAGCATTTCAGTGAGTAATCAAACCTCTGAACTGGGCCCTGAACTTTGAAGGCTTTTGAACCTGTGTAGGTTTCTGTGAGTGAGCAAATATACCTGAAGTTGTGTTTTACTGTAAATTACCTCTCCAAATGGTGTTCCTCTCTGTGCACATTACAGCTTGAGCAGGTGTAACCTTTCAGGTGTGTTTCACAGCATAAAACGTGTCAAACCCTGCCTCATGCACCTTGTCAGAGGGTTTCCTTGATGACTGCTGTGGAAGCCTTTGTTCAGGTGTCAAAAAATCATTATCTTCTTATCATACCTCTGTGCTACAGAATTGAAAGCCATCAACAGGACAAACTGGGAACTTTGCTAGATTCTACCTTGTAACACACTTCACTTAGAAGTGTGTGTGTTGTATGTTCTGTAATAACCTCATTGAATTGCAGAAGTTGAAGCAGCACCTTTCTTTCCTTGACCTTCAGACTCTATTTTAGAAAGCTACCCTTTCTGTGAATTTACTCTTCTAGTCTTCTGTGTTTAGCTATGGGATATTTTTAAGCTTACAGGTAGCTTATTCTTAAACTACAGACATATTTGGGGCACTAGAGAAAATGTCAAGTTGTTTAAGGTTCGGTATGTATCATTGTGAACTCCTCCTTGGACTGGTTGTTAGAGTTGTTCCTTGCCTTCTCAGAGAATAGGCACAGCTATGCCAAGACTCGGCTTCAAGACAAATTAACTGGCATTGGAAATGACATTTTCTTTGTATTCAATTACATCCCTTTTTGTTTATGTACAGGGTACCACAGAAGTTGCTAAGGCATCTTCTGTGCCAGAAATGAATACACAGAGTAGCTTATGCTGGCGTAGCCTGACTGGTGTCAGTACAGTTGAGCTGGAAATGAGTATGATGCATTACATTCCTTTCTATGAGTGATGGAGCAAGGGCTTGCTCCAGATGTGCTTAAGTGATGGAGCAAATACCTCAGCTGTGTGTTGCTTGTGCTGTGGTGGGAAGGGATGGTGCTCACACCCAGGGCCTTGGCTCTGTGCTGTGCCGAACCATCACACGGTGCTCGCTGTGTGGGTCTTCACAGCGTTTTCCTGAAGCCAGCAGTATTTGCCATTTGCATCTTTCTAGCTCATGGAAGGTGCCCTGCAGCCATTCCTGTGCACCTCAGGCTGGTGCCAGGAGAATGCCATTCAGGTTGATTTCTTCTTAAATGAACTATTGTGCACACTTACCTTGGTAGCAGTTCATGTCAATAGTGGATTTGAGTAGTGGATTAGAGGGCACAGGGCACATAAAGACTCTCCCTCTCAAATGCCTTCTCAGCAGATGATTGATGAAGTATGAGAGACTGATTGCAAAGCCTGTAAACTGCCTTTTTCTTTTAGTCCTTTCCTACCTCCCTCTGCTGCCAGCATGTCCTCATGCCTTTCTTAATGAAAGATTAGTTATTCATGACCTGCAGCCTTTAGGTTTTTCAGAAACATTTGGCAGAAAGATGAACACCCAGAAGGAGCAGCTGTGGGACAAACTCGACCATCAGGAAAGAAGCATTGAGGGGACTGCTGCAGGATTTTTCTTTTCTTACGTTTTTTCTCCTCTCAGCATACTCGTGCAATGGCTTTCTACATCTAAGGCATCACAAGTTAAATTTTGGCTGATGTCTTCCTAATGCCCATATGGGACACTGGCACGAGGCCATTTATTGTTCCAAGGTGCTGAATAACTCGGTCTCATCTCTGTTCTTTGGCCACTGAGGGAAACTGCCCCCCATTCATGTTCTCAGCTGTGAGTTTATAGGTGGATGGCCCCATACTACTCCATGTTTATATGTGGATAAAAATTTCTGAACGGTTCAGTTTTTAGTCTGAAAGAGTCAATATATATAGTTTGATATTAAAACGTGTTTAATGATTTTTCACACAGATACCTGCAGAAAAATATTGAACAACTATACTCCAAAAAGTTACCTCTTAGATATTTAAGGCAAAGAACAGCTGTACTACAAATTAAGAGACTCCATGAAAAATGAGTGCCTTGGTTGGACTCTGTGTAGATCCTGTACCTGGGTTAGGGCAATTCCCAGGTAAAATACAGGCTGAGCAGAGAATGGACTGAGAACAGCCATGAGGAGAAAGACTTGGAGGTGTTGGTGGATGAGCTCTGTAGAGCAATTTGCAGCCCAGAAGGCCAGCTGCATCCTGGGCTGCACCTAAACAGTGTGACCAGCATGGTGATGGGGGGGTTCTGCCGCTCTGCTCTGCTCTGGTGAGACCCTCCTGGAGGGCTGTGTCCAGCTCTGGGGCCACCAGAATAAGAAGGATGTAGATCTGTTAGAACAAGTCCAAATGAGGCCACAAAGATGATCAGAGGGAGGGAGAATCTCTCTTTTGAAGCTAGACTGAGAGAGTTGGGCTTGTTCAGCTTGGGGAAGAGAAGACTGCCTCTGAGAGTCTTTACAGGCACTTTCCAGAACCTAAAGGGGGCCTGCAAGCGAGCTGGAGAGGAACTTTTCACAAGGGCATGTAGTGATAAGACAGGGGGGAATGTCTGTAAATTGAAAGAGGGTAGGTTTGGACTTGATATTGGGAAGAAACTCCTTAATATGAGGGTGCTAAAACACTGGAACAAGTTGCCCAGGGAAGTTATGGATGTCCCATCCCTGGAAATATTCGAGGTCAGGTTGTATGGGTCTTTGAGTAACCTGGTCTAGTGAAAGTTGTCCCTGTCCATAGTGGGGGTTTTGGAACTAGATGATCTTTAAGGTCCCTTCCAACCCAGACCATTTTATGATTCTATGGAACATTGACTTCCTTTTGGAAAGTCTGAGAAGGGACAGGAAATTCTGTCTTTCCCTCCAGAGCAAGCCCTTCTCACAGATCATAACTCTAATTCCTCTAGCCAGAAGATGGTGCCTGTATCAGTCCTGCTCCAGGACTTCTTTCTGTGAGAGCCACATCACAAATTATAAAGTACCTGATTGTCACTGGACACTGCTACAAACAGGGAGAGTGGCTGACCAGCAGAAGAATTTGGCTTTCCCCCCCACCACCACCCTTGCAGTATACACCATACATTTACATTTGCTTTGGACAGAGTTTGTTTATCCATCCAGGAAACAGAAATCATTCCTCTGTTGCAGATACCCAGATACCAGGCTATTTTCCCATTTTTCTGGAGAAGTGGAGGGCTAGCTGAGCTCATGGGAATCCAAGTATCCCACTAGAACTGGCTTCTGCCTTGGAGTACTCAACCTGTTGATGTTGATTCTCTTCATGTTTTGATCCGTGTGTATGGTCTACGTGATCAGCTGCACAGCTTGACTCTCTGTTAGGAGGATTTTTTTTTTTACTAATTAACTCATTTATAGTCCAAGTAGTCCCAAGCCTACAGTGAAGATATTTTGCCATTAGAATATTTCTGAAAACACTTTTTCAATTATTAGGGATATTTAACTTTATTTGAACAGCTGTAGTACTGACATGACTTGGGTTCTAAAGTGTATATTTGGCATAAAGTCATCCTTCCTTTAATTGCAAATTAGTGTAAATCTAGCCTTCATAAAGCTACAAAGCAAGAAGATGTCAAAGGCTATTACACTGTGGTGTGTCAGTTTGGTGCGTAAAGCATTCGGTAAAGGCTCATCTCAATTATAGCAGGGCAATAGACAGCTTGTGTTTTTTTAAATGGCTGGGAGGGGAGTTGGGGATGGCAATTAACACCCTATTCACTAGCTTCCTGTAGCATGGTCCAAGTATCTTGTCTCACTGATGGAAAATACACGTTCTTGTTTGCTCTGATTCAAGCAACAAAAAGAACAAAGCCATGGAGTGGCTTGGAAAAGTAAATGAAACTGAGAGTGGGGGATAAATACAGACAAGCAAGTGAAATTGTGTCTGCATTTATGTGTGTCTCACGTCCACTTTGTGTACTATTGCCCTGAAAGAAATGCCAAGGTGCTTTACAAATGTGAGCAGAGTTACCTAGCTATGTCATTATTTTTATCTGGAAATACTTTGCCACAATACTGAGCTTAAATCAGGCCAGCTAGTTGTTTACCATCTTTAAAAACCTGGTGGAGGTGAGATGGATGAAAAAGGGTGAGGGCTGGAGGCCACATAGTGTTAAAAATATAATTGACTTAAAGTTGTGGCAGATATTTCAGATAATTTTTTCCCTCTGATTTGGCAAAGCTGTGTGTTTGGTCTTTCAGAACATGTATTTTTTTTCCTCAGCAAAGCTTGGACAGTTTGGAGTTACAAAAGAGTACATCCCTTTTCCTCATTAAATATTATAATTTTTATAACATAAAAGTTTGAGAATTTTTCAGTTTCTTCCACATCTGATTGAAGGTGGTGTGTTCATTTAAAGAATTAATGTCCTGCTTTTGTCTATGTGCTGTGGAAATTTAATTGAAAATTATAACCCTGAATACTTCTAATTCTTACCTTCATAATCAGTTTTCAGGTCTCCATGTTAACTTGGCTGATTGAAATGACATTTTCCAAGTAGTTAAATGTAGGCCTGCTTGAATTGTTTTTTAAGCGTTTCCTAGATATGTTTTATTTCAAAACGGGATGGAAATTTCTCAAGACTGAAACTTTCCCCAGTTTTTGATTAACCTCCCCTCAAAAACTGCAAATTTCAACAAAAAACACTGTGTACCCCATTTCAAAAGTTCCTTTTGAATTTTTCTGTGCAAAAGCTTTTTTGTTTTTATCTGCAAGTCAGCTTTACTTCAAAGGAAAGCATCTCAGAAGCCACAGTTCTGTGTGTTGGTCAACAGATTTGCATAACAGGAACTTTTCCAACCTGGGGGGATAGATTTTTCCTCTTTAGACCTATGAATCACATTAGATACTCATGGGGATTTTTCCCTAAAAGGTGTGTGTATGTCTAAGTGGGAGAGAAAAAGGCTAATTGAATGTCAGAGACTGGGTCAAGCTATGTTAGTTCTAATCTTGCAATGTGAAGTCAGAAAATTACACCCTAAACAGCAGAAAGGTGTGAAGGATGGAAGGCAACAGTTGTGCCAAAGGGAAACATGCAGCTATGTCCCACCTGCACTTGCCCCTCAGTGGCCCTGTGAGGGAAGAGCTCTTCCACACCTTCTTTCAGCTTGTTACCTTAGCTCCCATTTCTGGACACAGTGTCCTCAGAGTGACGTGAAACCAGAGAGGAAAATGTAAGTGAAGAACACTCAATGCTTCTAAATTACCTCTGTTACTGCACTGTTAACTTAGCAACAGAATGAGTTTGGAACAGATCCTGGAGTTTTTAATTGCTTGAGGCAATCACCTTGGTTATTAAGTCACTGGGGAGGATTTGGCTGAGGGAATCTTACAGCAATAAGGGGATGCAAATCTATCACTGGTAGGTGTGAAATAATTCTTGTGTATAAACATTCCCTACTTTCCTTCGGGTGTTACTGTCAAAGTCATCACCATAAACTCAGTGGACACAGGGTAATCTTTCTGATGTGTTGCTGCCTGTTGTAAAGAGGTGTAGGAGGGTCAACAGACTCTCAACACGGTAAAGTATATGCCCTTAAGGATTGGCACTGTATATAGGAGGAAGGGAAATTAGCAACTGATTAATGAACAGACATTGTACCTGTCAATAAGGGAAACAAGACCCAGGTGTCTACATTCACTATATGATGCCATTTCTGAAAGTATGAGCAATGTTGCCAATACCTGTGTGAGTAAGATAGGGTCTGGTTTCTTGTGTTACAGAGCTTGTACAGCTGTAAAGCACATTTAGAACAAAGTCTCTCTACAAGTGGGAGACAAGACATTTCAAGGACTGCATTAGACAGAGGACAACACTAGATACATAATTTGAGAGGTATTACATAAGCCATAAAAATAAATGGATAAATACATTTACAGAAAGACATCCTAAGCATTATGACTTTTAAGTGTCTGCCACTTGGCAAGCTATTGGTCTCTATTTTATTTTTCTTTGGTGAAAAGCATGGAAACCCATCTCAGTTTTTACTTGCTATAAACTGGAGTTGTTCTGTGAAAGCCAGAGGGTCTCAAGCAATTTACAACAGCTGAGGAACTGTGTTTTAAATAAGAAGACAACCTCAGAGAACCTCTGAGAGCAAGAATAAAAACTGTCAGCAGTCTCCACCTCCTCCTGCAAGGGCTGTGAGTTTGTGGAATACAGTGGGGTATTGGTGACCCTGACCCACACCTCCTTCAGCTAGCCTGAATGTGAGCTGGATGAGGTATTCCAGCTTGTCGACTTTTCCAATGCTCCAGGCATTTCACAAGAGACATCTCAGTAAATGAGATTATCCCAAGGCAATAGTGCAACCAGATGAGCCCTGCCCTGTTTAGTCTGTCTGAACCCATGTACCAGACCCACTTCACATGAAAGTCAGCCGTTGGAAAAGCAAAAACTCTTTTTCACACGAAATTGGCCAGAGGTGTTAGAACCTACAAGAATGAGTTCTTAAGGTATGTAGACAAGGAGAAGCAGAAGGAAATTATTGACCTGTTGTCAAACAAGAGAGGTGAATTAGTCCCCAAAAATGCTGAAAAGGTTCTCAATGCATCCTCCATCTCTGGCTCTACCAGCACTAATGTTTTGATAAGAAAAATCCAGGTTCCTGCAAACACAGACATACTGTCAGTTAAAGAAGATTTGGTGTGTGAACAGGAGGTAGATGGTCCATGATGTTATCCAGCAAGAGGGCTGATTGACATCATTGCGATGTCACTGTCCATAATCCTTGAGAAATCTGGAGACTGGGGTTATCCCAGAAGACAGGAAGAAAGCTGGTATCATGCCCATCTACCAGATAATTGTAAAGGAGGATCCAGGAATTTATAGGTCCATCAGTCTTACTGGAGTCCCTGGGAAAGTTATGGAATGGATCACAAAATCACAGAATCATTATGGTTGGAAGGGACCTCTAGAGATCATCCAGTCCAACCCCCTGCCGAGGCAGGGTCAGATAGGTTACACAGGACTGTGTCCAAGTGAGTTTTGAATCTTCAGAAATGAAGATTCCACAACCTCCCTGGGCAGCCTGTTTCAGTGCTCTGCAGCCCTCAATGTAAAGTTTTAATTTATGGCCATTGTTCCTCATCCTGGCTCTGGGCACCATTGAAAAGAGTCTGTCACCATCCTCTTGACACTCACCTTTGAGATATTTATATGTATTAATGAGATCCATTGTCATNGGCCTGTGCTGGGACTTGGAGTTATTCCTCCCCAGGTACAGGACCCTGCACTGGCCCTTGTTGAACTTCATCAGGTTTGTCTCTGCCCAGTTCTCCAGCCTATAAATGGCAGCACAGCCTTCAGGTGTATCAGCCACTCCCCCCAGTTTTGTACCATCAGTAAACATGCTCAGGGTACATGCTATCCCTTTGTCAATAAAAACAATGAATAAGGCTGGACCCAGGACAGATCCCTGGAGAATGCCACTGACTACAGGCCTCCCAGCTGGATTCTGCTTTGCTGATCATCACCCTCCGAGCTCTGCTGTTCAGCCATTCTTGATCCACCTCATTGTCCGCTAATCTAACAGACATTTCCTGAGCTTACCTATGGGGATGTTATAGGAGACAGTGTCAAAAGCCTTGCTGAAGTTGAAGTAGATAACATCCTCTGCTCTCCCCTGATTAACCCTTCCTGCCATGCCATCATAGAGGGCTATCAGGTTGATCAAGTATGATTTCCCCGTGGTGAATCCATGCTGACTACTTCTTATGACTTTCTTTTGTGTGCTTGGTGATGACCTCCAGAATAATCTGTTCCATCATCTTTCCAAGGGTGGACTGACTAGCCAATAGTTTCCTGGGTCATCCATCTTTTTGAAGATGTGACTAACACTGTCTTTCCTCAAGTCATCAGGTATCTCTCCTGTGCTCTATGATTTTATAAAGATGATGGAGAGTGGCTTAGCAACAACATCTGCCTCAGAACCCATGGGTGTATCCCATCAGAGCCCATGGATTTATGATTGATAACTCTGTGTAGCTCATCTCTAGTCCTCTACAACCAAGGGTAAGTATTTCTTTCTCCAGCCTTCTTTTCCTCCAAAGGTCTGTGATTCTTGGTCTTTACCAGCAGTAAAACTGATGAAAAGAAGGCATTCAGTAATTCTGCCTTATCACTGTCTTCCATCACCAAGACACACATCTGATTCAGCAGTGGCCACATTCTTTCCCAATCTTCCTTTTGCTGTTCATGCACTTGTAGAAACCCTTTTTGTTGTCCTTGATATCCCTTCCCAGGCTCAGTTCCAAGTGGGCTTTGGCCTTCCACATCTCATCCTCTCATACTATGATGTTCTTCTAGTCTTCCTAGGTGGCTTTTCCCTTTTTCCACATTCAATAAATTTCTTTCTTCCATTTGAGATTTACTAGAATCTCACTTCTCTTCTAGAGCTCTAACCCATGGGATTCCTATAAGCAGGTCTTTGAAGAGGCCTAAATTGGCTTTCTGAAAGTTGAGGGTTCTAGTCCTGCTTACTGCTTCGTGCAGGATCCTGATTTCCACCATCTCATGGTCACTACAGCCAAGGCTGCCCCAAACTTAACATCTTCAACCAGCTCCCCCTGTTTTTTTAGTACAAGGTCCAATAACACATCCTTCTTTGTTGGCTCCTCCACCACTTGAATCAAAATGTTTTCATCAATGACCTGCAGGAACTTCCTAGATTGTCTGTGCCAGGCCATTTTAAGTCTCCAACAAATATCAGTATGGTTGAAGTCCCCCAGCAGAAGCAGGGCCTGTGACCCTGAGGATACTTTCAGCTGTCCACAGAAAGTTTTATCAGCTTCCTTCTCCTGATTGGGTGACCTACTAGTAAACACCCACAGCAGCATCATCCATATCAGCCTGTCTCTTAATTCTTACCTGTAAACCCTCAGCTCATTCATCTGGCCCTGGGTGGAGCTCAATACATTCCTGTTGCTCCCTCACATAAAGAGCAACTTTACCACTGCCCCTCGCCGCCAACCTGTCCTTTCTAAAAAGTACACAGCCATCCATGACAGCATTCCAGTCACATGAGCTGCCTCACCATGTCTCTGTAATTGCAATGAGATCATGGCCCTGCAACCACACAAAGATTTCTATTTCCATTTATTTCTCCTGCTGTGTGTATGTTTGTGTACAGGCACTTTAGATCAAGCAATTGGATTCCCTAGACAGGGTGTAAGAGGAAAAGTCACAAACATGATCCAGACAGAAGAGAGCCTCACATATGAGAAAATACTGAGAGAACTGGGTTTGTTCAGTCTTGAGAAAAGAAGGCTTAGAGAGACCTGGTGACCATGTTTCAGCATATAAAGGCTACCAAGAAGATGGACAATCTCTTTTTACAAGGAGTCACACAGAAAAGATGGGGGGTAATGGATATAAGTAACTTCTGGAGATGTTCTGATTAGACAGAAGAAGAATATTTTTCACATTTAAAACAATCAGCCATTGGAATAACCTTCCCAGGGAAGTGGTGGATTCCTGAGCATTGGGCACTTTTAAGATTTGGCTAGACAGGTTGCTGAGCTATTTTATCCAGATCATGCTGCTACCGTCATTTTGCCAAGAAAGGTTGGACCAGATAATCCTTGAGGTCCCCTTTCAACTTGGTATTCTATGAATAAGAACAATTTATTTTTAGAAAATTAAGTGGGTGTTCCAGGCAGCAGTCCTGGTGTCCTCAGGAGTTAGCTTCCAATTTAATGTGAATAGTCCCAGCTGGAGAGCCCTCTCTTAGAAAAGTCCCTTCTCTGTAGGCAGCTTGACATACACAGGCAACTTTTTGTACCTTTTTTAGGGCAAGTGACTTATAAAATGCAATATGCATGAGAAAGGGAGAGAGATGAAAGCTGAATTGTAAAGAAGGAGGAGGTCCTCAAGGCCCCTGTGGTGACGTAGGGGGGAATTTACAAGGTCATATTGGACCTACTTTAAAATGTGCTGATGTAGAGAAGATGATAGGAACTCTTGGGGCCAACTGGGAGTTGACTCACTTGTCCCTGCCTGCTGCTGCCTCCGCCTGTGAGTAATATTTGCAGTTCACCTTTTTCTTCTTTAAGCAGCTGGAACGCCTGATGCTGACTCAACTCCAGGGGATGGAAATGTAAGCCACATTGAAGCCAGAGGTGATCTTGTTTCCATGCATGGGGTTTTATTTTTCATTGTTTGACTAGGATCACAGCCACATCAAAAGAATTGGAGAAAAAAGAAGGCATGGTGTTTGCCCTTCATGACAAGCTTTTGGGAATTTTAGCTCTACCTGTGGCAGGCGGGAGGTGGTAAAGTTTACAACCGGATGAGCCAATTCATTTCTTTCCCCCTCAGCTCCCCCCTGCCCCCCTTTCCATTCCCACACTTGTCTGAGCTCTTTTTGTAGGGAAAAGATAGGGGAAGGTGACTGCGACAGATGAAAGTGATGTTAGTGATGTCAGTTGCTGTTGGAAATGGAGCAGAGGAATCCGCCCACTAAGAAATACAGCCAGAAAATAATCTGTCCCAAAGAGTTACTGCAGTCTCTGCACAGGGCACCTGAAGAAGCTTTTGAAGGACATCTTTTTTCTTATTACAGTAATATTTTTCAGGTTCACAAGGTGAGCACTGTATATGGGATGCAGCTGGCTACAGTGATTAATGGCTCTTTCTGCTAAGAGTTCCTCTGCAGATCCTTTGGCATTTCATGTATTCAGCAAAGCTTATTTCCACTTAACTGCAGTCTCTCTTCATGGCTCAACATCCATTTGGACCCTTTTAAAGTATATCTGCATGCTAGTTAATCTCTGCTGTTGGCAAAAGGTCTGCCTATGCAGCAAGCTGCTGCTTCCTCTTCCCTTGCCCCGGGCTTAAGATGATATCTTCTTACTAACACAGCTACATCAGCCTGTAAAATCTACTTTTGAAAATTAGATATTGAAATCCATCTCCTCTGAAGCACTTGTTTGTTTTCATCTTAGAAAGGAAGTGTCATTTGCCAATTTGATGCCAGGTTCTTTAGGTGCCTTAAAGAGATACATATTTTCTTCCTACAGATACCTAACATGCTTTGCACAAGGCAGTCAAGTTACACGGTTTAATACAATGGTATCCTAAATGTGATCCACTGTGCAGCAACATCAGATTATAAAGTGGAGACAGACAAGCAAGTGCAAGGATTTGCTTTGGAGGCAGAGCCTGCTGCCAAACAAGAGATGAGGAGAGTTTTTCTGCCATGTGAATTTTTCTGACAGTGACTGTTAGAAATCTGCAGAACTTGATAGGAGAGGCTTTGAAAGCACAAAAGATGTCCTTTATCTGTTTTGCCTCTCTTGAATGCTCCTCTTGTAGTGCTTTTTGTCCCTGCTGCTCTGACTGCCATTCAAGGTGTAAGACCTGTGGAAGAGGGGCTGTTCAGGACACCAGCCTCATGGTGCCTTTTGAAGAAAAAACAGTTGCTGAAACTGTGGGCACGGGAAAATATCTTGTGGTTGATAAAGAGGGTGATCCTCTCTGGTGATAGGTAGGTGGTAGAGATGGCAGCTTGAGCAACAGGGTCAGTACCTTAAGTTAGAACAGAGTGTCCGTAGTGCCGCAGTGATCGAGAGGTAGCTGTAGCAGTCAGTCATCCTTTGGATCTACATACCGTTGTGATCCCCACCCGTCATGAATTCTTGCTTGCTTTGTGGCACAGGCACAGAAAATCGGAGTTACAGATTTCCTTCCCTTCGTGGGCACATCTCTGCCACTCCATCTCACAGGAATTGTTTCCAATAGTCATTCCTCTCTGAGTGTTCCTGCTGCCTGCTTTGCAGCTAGTGAAAGATGTGCCAAACTGTGCTGTTTTCAATTTTTGGCCATTTTTGCCAGTATTATTGCAAGGCATGATCACACTTCTCTGTGCTGAGTTCTCTGCTAATTTGGGATTGACCACAACAGCACTGCCCACTCAGGCTGTGTTTTGCTAATAAGTTACTCTTCTTTTCAAAACTCTCTGTGGATTGCTCCAGGCTAACTTCTCTGTCTTGCTCTGCTTCTGACCTGCCATACAGCTAAATTTGGCTGGAGAGAGATATCTGTCTTTTCTCAACCCTATGCCAACTTGTGTCGTGAGCATTCAAACCTCAGCTGAAATATTTCCTCACTTCTGCTCCCTATTTTACCACTTCTTCCCTAGGTTATTATTATTAGGATGACTAATGTATTGCATCTGTTTCTTTCATCTCTGCTGTCTTCCCAGCCTCACTCTATGGGTAATTCAAGTGAAGGTGAGTAATGCAGAGGCAGTGAGCATGGTGGCTATTTGGAGATGGAAGATAGTGTATTCCAGAAGCATTAGCACTTGCTAAACACGGGACTGAGGTGCTAAGGTACAGCTCTGAACACTTGCAGGCTTTAAGGACGGCTAAGTGTTGAGTTTGGTGTCAGATAACTAGGATGAAGAAGACACTTAATGCTCAGATTGAGATACAAGTTCACCCCAGATGCAGAATCCCTTGACCTAGGGTTTAATTCACAGTATTTGTTGGGGCTTTGGTGAGATCTCTCCTGGAAATTACCTTTGCCGCCATTTGCAATAGTGTGTGAGTCTTTTGCACAAACACAGCAGAAATGCTCCTATGTTGGAAATCTGTGTTATGGGGAGCCAGAGGAAGGTAACAGAGCTGTCAGATCTCACCAAATTTGTAGCAGAATAGGCAAGTCCAACACATCCTTCAAATCACACCTCACAGACTGCAGTGCCTTTGTGTATGTTGCTGCTGAGAGGGGCATAGCTAGAGAGATGAAATGGGAAGGAAGATTTCCTCCCACTACTTTCACTTCTCTATAGAGAAGGCCGAGAGTGAACCAGTTAAAAATGAGATGTGTTTGCAAACACTTGGCAGACTTCGAAACCAGAGTGTGCCTTTTTTTGTGTGCATGCACCTTTTCAGACATGGTTGTTGAGTGAAGGGGAGGCATTGCTCATTTGAACCAGGATGGAAATTTCAGTCCAATGGCTGGAATTTACATAACTGTCAAGCTAAATGAGTCTGCAGCAAAAGCAAAGGGGGCTTCAGAAGGTTAAATCTGGAAGCAAACACCACTACATGTTTCAGGCTTTGAATTGTGAGTCATGAATGTTAAAGATTTGAAGGTATCAGCATAGCATAGCATGCTCTTTATCACAAAACAAACAACTCACTGAGCACATTTACAGAGGTCTCATTCTTCTCCCACGCTTGGCTTCCAGGCAGATGCAGAACTACTTGTGTAAGGAAGAACTCCTTTCCTATAGGACACAGAGACATGAAATGGCTAACACTGAAAGCAGATATTATTGCAGAGGTGCTCTACAATGAATCCAATGAATTATTCTCCACAGTCAGCTCTTGAGAGCGCATTTACTCCCACAGTGTATTTAAGAGCCGAGTAAAGAAATGTGTATTAAGGTGAAAAGGAGCCCCACTGTGCGTACAGCAGGGCACCTTCGTGCCTGTTGTCTTCCGTAGCACAGAACAAGGATGAGAGGAGCAGAAATAGGTCCCAGCACACCTGTGCCTGCACACACTTCCCAAAAGGAAGACCATAAGGTCTCCAGGACTTCCAAGCATGAGGCATGACTTGCAGGTTCAGCTACTTGTATGTATTCTGAGGCAGTTATTCTGTAATTGGGTTAAGCGTTTTCCAGCTGGCCCCCTCCAGCTTACCACAAAGCAAGGATTTATCACATCCAGAACCCTGGTGAGTAATCTTAAAAATAACAGGAGTGAGAAGCACTGGGCTGTGTTAGCTCCTCGGTTGCAAAGATTGCACTTGAAGGTTGTGCTGTAGTCTCCAAAGACTTTCTGCTGATGGGATGGGGGGAACTGTGCCATTGTTGGAGTGTGGTAGAAGCCAGCAAGAGCTGTGGGAAATCTGAGATCACTTGGGTTCAGCAAGAAGCACTGTCAGTCCTCCCACTGCAGTGGCTGTGCGGGTTGCCAGTCCTGCAGGAGACACCTGGATCCCCCCACGGCCCCACTGCTCCTGGAGATTGATCTTAAACACCTGTTCAGGTCCCTGTCTTCCCCGAAGCATCCCTTGTGTTGTGATTTGAAAGTCAGCTCCAAAGATAAGGCTGTGTGATTAGTGTGTCTTTTAAGCCAAAGTGTATCTTAATCAGTCTGATTTACTGTCTGATTCAGCACATTAGCTGCAGCTTCCTAAGCTCCGTGGTGTAATGAATATGCATGCATTCAACAGTTGCAATTAGCAGGCAGCCACTGCTGGGGAAAACAAACTACCCAGGGCCTAATTCCACCCTTCCCATCGTGACTTCACGGGGACATTAGCTTAAATGCGAGCCCCTGGCTCCATCCTACAAAGCAATGGGTAATAAGCCCCCGTGTTTCAAAAAACCTATTTAAATAGCAAGGTTTGTGTCAATTCTGCTTTTACCTGAATGAGTTTGCCTATTCCTCAGTGACCCAGGCAGGTAAATTGAAAGTACAAAGCACATACAGTACAGTACAGTATGTACATCAGTGTTTGTTTCGGGACTGGTCATTTGGGTAAGCTGTCTCCTCTTGCTGAAAGAAACAGAATTAATTAGAAAACTTCAAGAAAGTAAAAGGGTTAAGCCTTTCCTTTGGGATTCCCAGCAGATAAGTTCAGCACTATGCAATTATCATGAGAATTTATGAGGCAGAAGCTCCTGGAGTAACGAGGAAAAATATGCACAATTAAAATTACATTTCTGTTCTTGTCCTTCAGCTTAACCCCTTGGTGCACCATAAGCTGAAATGTTTGTGGGTTTGTTTTTTATTTCCCAGAGGTTTTTCAGACAGCCTAACACAAAATTGAAGCTATGATTGGTATTTTTAAGCCCTGGGTTTAAGTTCTGCTCACAGCCGACACAGTGATTTACAAAGAAACACTTTCACACAGTTATTTCATAAAAACCATTTATATTTAGTGTAAATCTGTCAAACATTCAAAACCATATGTGAAGTAATTTAAAATGCTTACAAGTCGTAGAACATTGTGCTTTATTGCATCCCAAAGCAGAAAACAAGGGCAAGACCTGCAGCAATAGAAATCTGAGCTCAAGCTTATCCAAAGCTGAAAGAGATAAAGGGATCCTATTGCTCTGTACACACAGGAGAGGGAACTGAGTGGCACCCCTCCATGGGTCTGCTTCCTCTCTGCATTTGGCTTTTGCTCTCCTGTTCCACCCACAAGTTCATTCTCTGAAGCTCTGCGTGGATTTGGCCTGTTGAGATTTGGAG
Organism: Nicator chloris; assembly: GCA_013400495.1. Classification (NCBI taxonomy): domain Eukaryota; kingdom Metazoa; phylum Chordata; class Aves; order Passeriformes; family Pycnonotidae; genus Nicator; species Nicator chloris. Next base: position 107,340 of record WAAE01016532.1, read on the forward strand.
AGGCTGCTGACCTCTTAGCTAATGAATGCCTGTCCCTGCATCAAAATAATATTTCTGTTTCATCTGGTGCTTGTCCTGAACAGAAGCTGCTAAGCATGGGCCAAGTAATAAGCTCTTCGCAGGGCGTGGGACCAGCTTTTTTTCTGTTCTTTGGGAGAAGTACTAGGTGTACCAGGAGAAAGGGAAAATGGTGGTTCCTCACAGCATGCTAATGCATCTGGAGATAGCCAAGGAGAAGAGAGGAAGTAGTGCACGTGCTGCGTCGCCTAAATATCTTATCCCATTTAACTCCAAACTTTCCAGCAATATTGCACATTTTCATCAAATCTGGCCTGTGAAAATTCAAGAAGACAGGTTTAAGTGTTGCAAAGCTAACTTGTGATAGGGAGACAAGATCAGGTTTATAATGACAGGATATTTTCTACTTACTGTGGTGATATTAGATTCCTTCTCTATGTGCTGAGTCACTGCTTGCACTTATTTATATTAATAAAAGGCAATAGCTACATCTGTTTACTAATTAATAAAAATTTGTTGTATTCATAGAATTTTTTGTGTTGGAAGGGACTTTTAAAAGTCACCTAGTACAATCTCCCTGCAATGAGCAGGGAAATCTTCAACACGAACTCGTTGCTCAGAGCTTCATCCAACCTGACCTTGAGTGGCTAGGGACATCTCTCTGAGGCACCTGTACTAATATCTCACAGCCCTCACAATCTAAATCTACACTCTTCTAGTTTAAAACCTTTTGTCCTTAAGTTTGGTTCTATCTTTTTTTGCAGGCTCCCTTTTCATTCTGGAAGGCTGCTCTATGGTCTCCCCAGACCTTCTCTTCTCCAGACTGGATAAATCCAGCCCTCTTGGCCTTTCTTCATAGAAGAGGTATTCCACCCCTCCAATTTTGTGTCATATTTCTGATGCAAAAATAGAGTCGGTGGGAATTTGCCTGCATTTAATTTAGAATTGAGAATCACACAAGAACTCCAGGGCCAATTCTGATGCCTACTGTAGTGCATTGGTGCTCTTTCTGTGGGGATACACAAGGGCTGGGGAGCAATAATCTCACTCTCTCTTGGGAGATTAGTAGTAGTAGTAGATTAGATAAAGTAGCCTTTTAGTGATGTGTATAGGACCTTGGTGTATCACGGATAAATTCACCTTGTCATGAGCTCCGGTCATGTCTGACACCACAAAACAAAAGAGAGAAAATTGGACAGTAGAAAAAACCAGGATCAAAATGGACTGACAAGCTAGGTTGGAAGGAGAAGGAATAGAGCATTGAAATGAGTGTGTGCATGAAAATTGCACCCTAAAATTCTGACCTGGCCCTCCACTAATTACAGTACATGTATCTCTATTCACACACAACACCGTGTACTTGGTCTACTTGTGCTTGGATGCTGGGAGGACAGCAGAAGGAGGAATTTCTTGTCCCTGATTCAGGACATTGGCTTACTTTTAGATTAAAGAAATGTAGTTTGTGGAAAGGAATATATTGTAAGGAATATACTGAATTAATTCCAGAAGGGCAGAGGGAGAGAATGTAAGGAGATGGCTAATGAAAACGGCTTAAGAAGGAGAGTTGTCTGGTAGATGCAGATTCCTGGTCAATTTGTGCTCTCAAGTAGATGATGAGATGTCAACTAGAGGAGAGAGAGAGAGAAAGGAAGGGAGTTTAGCTTCATGATTGTGCATAAAAATAACATTAAAGCTGTCCTATAAGCCTCTCCTATCCATCTCCTCCAAAATGTAAGTCTGAGTGGTTTGCAAAATCCTTTCAAATGAGCCTACCCTGGTTCAAACACTGGGAAGTGCGTCCTGACAGGCTCTTAACAGCAGTAGGCACCATATGTAACTGTTGCTGCTCTTTGTGGATGTGCCGTGCATACATATGCTCAGCAATGAAACATGTGTATGGTGAGTGAATGAAAAGCAGTCCATGAACTCGCTCCCTTCTCGTTTTCTCTGTGTGAGGCAAGAGGATTTATGCGCATCATGTGCACATACATCATGAGTGTGAGAAACAATCAGCTGGAGAATTTGAAGGCTGTTTTGTGGACTGCCTGCCTGATTCTCTGAGGTGTGCCTTGCTAATTTTGTTCTCCTTTTAGAAAGAATATTTTCCCTTTTTTATTTGCTTTGGGTTCTCAAAAAAGAAAACCCAGCACATATGGAAAGCACTTTTTTTTCTAAAAAAGCACAGTTGCAAATACAGGGGAACGAACCTCAAAATTGTTTCCAATTCTGATACTGTTTTTGAATGTGAGGAGGGTGGTCTGTGTCTCAAAGGTGTCCCTTACAGCTGCAGCATAGTTCATCCCAGGGTGCCATGTGGTTGTGGAGCCAGCCTCTGTGGATGACCAGCTGAGGCATGGTCCTGGGGAACTACAGGAGAGGTCAGACCCAGCAGGAGTCTTAAGTAGATATTGATGGCTTGCTCTGTCTTCCAACCTTTGCAAAGACCCTTCTGGGAATTAACACCACTCATGCTGAATGGAGTGGCTGCTCCCCCTTCCTACCAACCTTGCACAGTGAGTGACTCACTCGTGCTAGCCAGGAGTTTCCCCACCATCATCTGCAGAGATACATTATCCTCATTTCATGGCCAGCAGCAGCAGCAGTAGCAGCACTGCCACTCTTTCCTGGTACAGAACAAGCGGCTCCCCCGGGAAAGTCAGTCAGTTTAATCCATTTCATCCTCAAGGAAAATGGGACCCCAGAGGCAGCGTGTGACTTTTGCAGTTGCTGTGGCAAATCCTTAGTGGCACTCAGAGTCTGTGAGAGCTGGGCTGGTGGATGTTTCTTCTCGGCACTGGTTTGTGCATCGATCAGCAGGGCCCGACTCACCTCACCAGAATAATTGTTACCTAAGCTTGCACGGCTGGCTGCTCTCCGGTCTCCTGCGTGCTCTCTGTGCATACATATTGCCTGATGAATGCACACCCCGTTGAGCGTTAGTGCTGTCTTAATGTGCTGCAATTTTCCCCCCAATATTCTAACCGGAACGATTGTTGCTGTAGAACATCCTCTCTCCAGTTGCCGCAACCCATGTTTATTTACAAGAGCACATTTTACATCAGCTGTCGCTCCGGCCTCACTGAAATAGAAGCTTCAAGTTCACAGAACAATAAAAGAAATAAATTACCTATCATACTTAACTGAACAGCATGAGTGAGCCTTCAAACACCAGACTTTGCTATGCCCTAATTATACACTGTGCACACACAAGAGCTTAAGCACCTCTGCCCGTCTGTCTGTGCTGGGGACTGCCTCCACCCTGATCTCAGCCCAGCAGGCAGCTCTTGGTGCCACAGTCCCAGCTGGTGCCAGGTTATGCATGTGTGAGAGAGCTGGCCCGTGCTATCCATCTTTTATTGCCATCCTGCACCATCCTCATCGTAGCCCATGGGCAGGCCCAGGAGGGGAGGGGAAGGAGGGGGAAGTGTCATTTTCTTTGAAAGGCAGTGTTATTTTCCAGCCTGTACAGCTTTGTAGAAAAATCCTGATTTGTCTGCTAGCCCTCTCCATAGGTTTCAAGTAGCTGAGAGACCTTGTCCTTCTTCTGGAGGGGATGGGACAATTTCCTGCTGGAGTGCCCTGCAGCCTCCCAGCTGGAGCTGTGTCACACATCTGCTTCAGGTGTTTGCCCGTACTGTGTTCAGCATCCAGAGTCTGGTTGTGGACATCGCCCCTTACTGCCCTTTAGGCACTCCTGCAAGCCTCATTTCTCCGTGTCTACTTGATGTGCTGGTTTGAAGGAGCTGAGCTGGGCCTCCACGGGTCAGGGGCAGTGTTTAACCTCCTGGCAAGCCACTGGTGTGCCTGCAGTCAGTTCAGCCCTTCGTCATTTTGACAGGAGGAGATTCCACACACACAGACCCCAGAGGAGAGAGCATTGCTCATTTTTAGGTGAGGGCAGTCAATAAGCCTCTGGAAGGAGAGGTAAAACTTATGTCTTGCTCAAGTTATAGGCTGGAGAAAGTTGGAGACAGGAGGTTTGATTGACTGCAGCCGAGGCAATGTTTATGTGCACAGTCACCGTGTATTTCCACATCAGGAGCATCCTCGGGAAAGGTCACTGTGCTTAGGAGCTGAATCCTTGCCGGGAGGCTTTACAGGTGTTCAGACAGCTTGTTAACAGCAGGAAACATAGAGAGTGTGAGCCCTTTTGTGGCTCATTAAAAGCCCAGGTGAATGTGTAAACTTGGGTCTGTGCTCTTGCTGATACCTGGTTCTGGTCTTTAAAATGTGTGATCTGTATTTAAATCTGTATAATTTGAATCTTTCTTTATTTCTACTTGAACACTTGATCTTTTTGCTATGAGATGGTGAAATAATAATGGACTCAAACCTAAGAGCTCCATGTCAAGATGTGAGGCAGCCCTTACAGAAACAAGATATTTGACGGTTCCTATGCCTATCCAGGCAAGCCAACACCACATTCTAAGATACTGAACACTGTGCCTGTGAGGAGGAGGTTTCTTGATAAAGCTTCATAGTTAAATTTAGAAATTATAATTCACGAATTATGATTTGTGTTGAATAGGGGTTTCTTGCCATACAGTGTGGACATGGAGAGAGAGCATGAACTTTTGGTACAGTCCAGAAAGGTCAGGAGAAAGTCTTTCCAAATATTTCACAGAACAGCACCACTTTTGATAAAATTTTTTGTTGGAGAAAATCTGGCACATTTATTATACTTCCGGGGTTTATGATACTGTGTTATTTTATTGTTTTATATTAGTACTTCATACAGTAATGTTTTGACATTATTGAAACAAATTATTATTTTCCTGCTAGAGAAAATGACTAGTGAAATAATATCTTCTGAGAGTCCAAAAATAATTTTTTATTCAGCTTTGACATTTCATGGAAAATCTGAGAGTGCTGCTTTTCAGAAAAAAAAAATCACTCTTCATCTATTGGAATTCCTGACCAGAGTTACTGTAACAATGTACTACATTAACCCTCAAAGGATTAACAAGCATTTAAATCAAAGCTGACTGAATAAACTGCAATGAATAATTTATTCAATTAATTTTCTTCTGTTTTCTCTTTACTAGTTTGTCTATTAATACACTGTGGCTAATTTAGTTGTTGTTTGAAATATTTTACTAATAATTTCTGTAAATTATCTGATCAGGAAAAAAAATTAAATTTAACAGAATGTGTTATTATGATAGAGAATTTGAAAGGGAGTTTTGTAGTACCATGGGATGTAGATATTCTTGGACTGCTTCTTGCAAATAAAAGAATATTATCTGCAACCCACAGGTGCTTGAAATAATTTCTATTTTGACATTTCCTGTTTTCATTGCTATTTGTACATATAAGAAAAATAATGCGTAAGAGAGTCTCAAGCTATCAGTTGGTGTTCAAAACAAGTCATAGGATGCATTTGATATTCAAAATTTCTTGAATTTTGTTTGCATTCATAAGATACATAGCCTCTGTTTATTCTCTGGCTGGATGATCTCAACCTTCCAGATTATTTTCTTGTGTGACTATTAAGTTACATTTTAAGTTTCAATGTCCAAGAACATCCTGGAATGTTTCAAGGAAAATTTCATTTCTACCACTCACAGGTGTTTTTGCTGTCTGTAAAAATTGATGGAGAAAGGATGGGTTTTTTAATGTATCAGGTATGGAAAGATTTCTTTTTTCATTTTTCTAATTGTAATTCCTGAATGAGTCAAAGGTATTTTTTCTGGAAAGGCACACAGTAGTATTTTTCAATGTTTAAACTGACTTTACCCAAGCCAGTCTCTGCACATCTGTCAACTAGGCTGTTTTGAAGCACGGGGTGGTTATTTGGAGAGACGTCCCTGCTCACTTCCTTTATTGCACTGGAAAACCTCCTTCCAGCTTGTCCCTCACAGCAGTGGAGAAGTCACCCACAGTAGGGTGAGCCCAGCTGTACCACCAGCTGTGCTGGTAAGGAGCATTCCCAGTCTTCACTCTCCAGTCATAGCCCATAGCACTTCTGGGCCATGTTCCACTGAGGAGGGAGTTGCATGGTAAAAAAAAAAAAAAAAAAAAAAAAAAAAAAAAAAAAAAAAAAAAAAAAAAAAAAAAAAACTGCTTT
>WAAE01016532.1:113433-213002 GCA_013400495.1 Nicator chloris
AAAAAAAAAATTATATAGGAAGAAGAAAGAAAACTTGCTTCCTCTGTGTCTCAGTGGTGAAATATTGATGTGGCACTTTGCTTGCTGGACCTTGTGGAGGGTTAGCAGGCAGTGGGAGGGTGACAGTGAAGAAAAGTGCTTTCTGCATGGTGCTCATCAGCATCTGACAAACGAACATGAGGGTTTCTAATGTATTATCTTGCTTCCTTGCTTCCATTTGGTTGCATGAAATGAGATTGCATTTTTACTATCTACACAGATTTTTGATTAATTAATAACTCAGCATTACTTTAGATTCTAATTTGAATTGGAATCTTTCTAGAAGCTATAATTATTATCCCATCTTTTCCCATCTTGCCATCACTAATGTGAGTAGAAACTCCTTTGTATAATGCTGTACCCTATTCCCACACAGCTGAAAATGGTAACATGACTCGCTGGAGAACAAGGATAAGCTGCAATGTCCCCCCTGAGGGTCACTGCATTGCTCCTATGCCTAGAATACTTTTCTGTCACTTGGTATTCTCCCTCTGTTGCAGCTTGACTCCACTCTCTGAAACAGAAACATTTTCCCTCCTAAAACAACTTGTTTCATTTGCAGTCAAAGTTTAACTGCAACAGTGATGGGATTGTGTCCAGAGAAGACTCTTCCTCTCAGACAGGTCAGGGACAAGGGCCAGAGCCAGCATAGGGCCAGGACAAGCCTTTACAGAGCACTCTAAGTACGAGGTGGGAGGTGCTCACCTGTGCAACTGCTGCAGCAATAACATTTCTTCCTCGGGAATGCTGAGATTTTCAAACATAAACTAAAGCTCCCTGACACTGTGCCTAAGAAGCAGCTTTGCATCTGACCTACAGCACTCAGACCCAGGGGAGATTCAGCTATGTAAATATAATATCTTTAAGTGCAAAATATTTGCCTTGAAAAGGCTCTCTTCTTTCCATCACGTTTGATAGGGGATAAATATAGCTTCCAGCTGTAGCCTTCTTGAGCAAAAGACCATCCTGAACACACAGATGCCTGTTGCAGGTGTTTCAATTGATTTTGATGGGGCCATGGCTTCCCCTCTTTCCCTGTTTAATTTGTCTGGGCAGGACTCCATGTACCCTTGGCACTAATTCACTGAGAAAGAGCAGTGTGCTTTAGTAAAAAGAGACTTTAGGATGGTCTTGTTAATGCCAATGTGAAGCCAATTTAAGCAATTTTGACTTAAGAAACGACTAACAACCTTTTCACATACCAGTATGATGGTTTGGGAATAGTTAGCAGTTTCAGAGTGATTAATAAAAACTCACCTCTCATTTGGATCTTATTAATTCTTCTGTTACAGGAATTACAACTTTTGCTCTTAACTGAGATCAGTCTGACCTTCAAATAAAATGGCACATACCTTAGAAGGAGAAATATTCCAGAGCCTGCTGGTATCGTGGCATCATCTCTATGTGCTTTTCAGGCATTTGCACATTTCTCTACTGCCAGTTCTGATAAAGACCTTACTCTGAGCAAAATCTGGTCTGTAACAGCTCTGGGTTATTCAGCACTTATCTTGTGCTGTATGAATGATGTATTCCATAACAGTGGACATTGACTCTGCTCTGGTCATTTTAAATTACTTTTTTTGTAAAGAGTTTAGGCTTATTCCCAATAATCTTTTCCAGTTTGGGATCGAAAGGGATTTCTTCAAAGCTTTTCAGTTCCCTAAATTCTTTGCTTTATTAATCTAACATAATAAATAAATTCAGGACATTCCTTCTAATACCATCAAAGCATTTAATAAGAAATGAAAGAGGATTTCTTTTGTTTCTACAATTATGACTATTGAAGCAAGCTGTGGTAGTGAACATTATTTGGTTTTTGATTATTTTGTTACTTGAGAGCAGCTTAGACTACTGTGCATACGGTTACAACCCGTTATCACAGGAGAACATAAGGCACTGAATGCCACATGAGCAGCAGCCTCATGCAGGCGGGGAGGAAGCTGATTTTTGTGGGTAAAGCATTCAATTAGGACATTAAAAATATCTAGCTTATGTACATCCCTCAGCTATATGTTTTTTTGGGTCCTTGGAGCTGTTGTTTAGGGACGAATCTTCAAAGACATTTAGGCATTCCACTAATTATGGGATTAAAAGGGACTTCACTGACTTTGTGAGCTTTGTATTTCTGGGTCTGGTTTCCACCAGGTGGTGATGCATCTTTCATACCTTGTGCACTGCAATTGCAAGCTTTGGAAAAAAGCACTTTCAGAGTATGTCGTGTCATCAATTGTCAAAATGGAGCCAGGGACCAAATATATAGAGACAGATCCTAATACACAGATGTGTGTGTGTGTGTGTGTATTCATGTGCACGCTATCTCTCCAATAACCTTCTCTGTGCCTTTGTAGCTTTGCTAGTGTCAAGGTAAAAACACTTTTCTATCTTTCCTGTCTTCTTTAATGGCTTTCCTGACTTCTCGTTCTTCATTTTTCCATCTGATTTGAATCTAAGCTATGAAGGAAAATGAACATCTGAATTGCTGGAGAACATCATTCCTGTGAATAAGAACTATGTTGAAAGATGTTTCAATTATCCACAGAAACAAGTGCTTTTAAAGCAGTTAGATCTGTTTCCTTACAGATTTGACTTCTCATTATGCATTATATTGCACACTATAATGTGCAAAACATACAAAGGGCAAAGTGGAGTGCTCTGAATATGCTTCTATGTGCAATCTACTATATTATACAACATGAAATTTGTTAAAAAAAGTTAAGAAAAAAATATTTCAAATCAGGATGACAGAATGACGGAAGTGTCATATGACTATATGGAAAGGATATGTCTGCATATTTTAGTCATAGCTTTTCCCCAGCTTGCTTTTAAAAGGAAATTCTGGAAAATTTTAGGCAATTCCACACAGACCTTTGGTTTTGAGAGAACCGCAACAACAGAATCTGGTTCCATAAATCCTTTTTCAATGAAGTCTTTATCAAACCTTAATTAAAACACACTGTCTCTACTAGTGGAACAGGAAATCAGATAACAAAGCAATGGTACCCAATATGCTCCTCTGGATGAAATAATTTCCTATTTCATTTACAGTCTTAACGAATGCTTCACTTTCTCTTCATTAAGTCCATATGCATCTCTCTTTGTCCTGGAGATAATACAACTGCTGGCACTGCAGGCTGTGCTTATGCAATTGTTATTTTTAAGACCATAAAGCACATGACACTGTGTTATAGGAGCTGCTGTAATGAAATCAACGGCACTGTCACTGTGCTGACGATCATTTATACCACAGACTGATCCAACTGCTGGCATTAAGTAACATCTGCTTTGAAATTCAGAGGAGAGGCCATCAAACTCTTCCAGAACTTCACACCTTGAAAGAAGAAGCCAGTAGCCCCAACTATTTTATTTCTTCTCTACATAATATTGGTCTCAGTATTTTAATTACCAGAGGAAGGAGAAGGCATGTCCAGCCCACCTAACATCTAAGTAGCCAGTGTAGTGTGGGAAAAAGAAAATGAAAGAAAATCCAGCCAAAGTTCATTAATCTGAAAAATTGCCAGTCTTATTTCTCTTTGCGTCCTGATCCTGTTTGCACTCAATGTGTTCACATTTGAGTGAAAAGGAGATTTCAATCAACAGTTTATGCAGCATGTCCAGTTTTCATGCATTCATGTGTGACCTTTTCTTACCCTGCAGGTACAATTGGTTTCTCAGTGACATATACTTTATTTACTTTTTCATGCTGGGATTGCATTGAAGTGATGCTGCTTTTGCCCCCAGGAGTCACATCAGGTGACAGGCTTTTGAACCACAATTTACAGAAATGGTCTCCTGCAGATGTCCTGAGGAGGATAAAGATCTCTTAGAGAGTGGAGAAACGGTCCCTGCCACTTAGAGAGCTGGTGTCTCATGGTTCATGAGCAACAGCAATCTCATGGGCCCTTTAAAGCAATTTCCATTCTTATACATTCTTCACCACCCTCATCTTTATTGTACTTTTCAGTGGCTCTGCAGGGCTGTGAAGACCCAGGGATTGCTTTCTCAGTAGCATCCATTTCAGCTTCACTGCTCCTCTGTAAAACTTTTTCTCTTCTCCTGGGAGTCAGCAAAATGAGCACAGAGCAACCAGGAAGAGCAGCAGGGAAAATGAAGAGGTGAAGTAAAAGGCAGAAAGACCAGCCAAGTCAAGGAGCCAGTGTTTCTGTCCAGGCTGGTCAGAGGGCCAACTCCAAGACAAGGGACAAAGGCTCGTGATCAAGAGGTTGATCAGCCTACAGGGAAAAAGAGCTAAATAATGCAACATCATTTTCCTTAACTGGGGATCTGATCAAAAGCCTGCTTAGTTCAGTGGCAAAAGGCTTCCACTGAGATCAGTAGATTTTAGATCTGTCTTCCAAATGTGTTCTATCTTTGGTATTTAAAATAGCTTTTGGTGTTTCCTGTCCACCTTAGCATCACAGATCTCATGATTCTGTTATGGAAGAAGTGGACTTGCTCATGACTACCAGGTGGAATGGTGGCAAGGAAGCTTCTACTCCAGAATCTGGCCTGTAAAACTTTTATTTCTAGTAAAGTTGTGAAGGGAAGAAAAAACCCAGAGTGGTTCTCAATCTGTTGGTGAACTTGCAGAACAGCATGACACAGCAAATCCCCAGCTTAGTGGCTGCAAAAGAAGTGCTTTTCATTTGAAAACACCATGGAACAGGAGCTCAGATCTTCATTATTGCCACTCTGGAAGTCAAAATCATGAAATGAACTGCTGGCTTTCATTATAACTCCACCAATGCATTCCTGCAACAGCTTTGTTAAGGAAATGGGAATTTAGCATCCAAGTTCCCTTCTGAGATCTCATGAAATACTGTGTGCATTAAGAGAAAGGATTGCAGAATTGTAGCTATTCACTGCTGTTTCTATGATCCGAACATCAGTAGGAATATTATTTCTAAGAGGGATAATTTGAGACATGAGGTCTACGTCTGGCTCTAGGCTTCAGTGAGTAGGAGCCAGTGAATAGGACCGTTCATCAAAGCCCAGATTTGAGTCTCTTCGCCGGCTGTTGCAGTGTCCCAGACCATGCTCACCCAGGGCTGGAGCTGTGCTCTTCTGTCTTGCCCACCAGCATCCAGCACATTTTGAATGTCTCTGTGATTGAGAGCAGCAACAATGCTCCCAATTACTAACAATAAAAGAAGGGGTCAAAGTGCATATTTTGGTGCTCTGCCCACCCATGTTTTTATGTATCCAGAATTTTTATGTAGATATTGGCAGAGAGCTGAAGGAAACCCACAGGTCGTTTTCTACAAAGTGAGAAATTACAGAGAGTAAGTCTAAGGAGTACATTAAAAGAACATAAAACAAACAAAAACCCTATTACTGACAAAATACTGTCCATCTTTGTCCTCACCACATAGAAGTGAAGCAAATCTTTCTCTTTTCTTCCAGCCATAGATGTTTTGATCATGATCAACAGCTGATGCTTTAAAAAGATAGAGTTCAAGATATAGCTGGGCATGGAACAGCTGGAGAAACCAAGGAAGACACCAGCACTGCATTGCCACATCCCTGCAGGAGATTCCTATTGCATAAAATATTCCAGCAATCAAGCAGCAATTGCCAAACTGTCAGCCTGAGGGAGAGCTTTGTGATTGAAAGGCAAGCACTGCTCTCATGGAAGCAAAGCTGCAGGTAAATAGGCACTGCTGATCTGCCACCTGTGGCATTGCTGGGCTTGGTGTGATGCTGAACACAATGAGGTCATGGTTTTAGCTATTCATGGGCACTTTTATCCATATTTTACATGTTTTTTCTTCCATTCTCCTACTTGTCTAGCCCTCCCTCACAGTAAACCACTGCTGCTTGGTGTATGCCGGAGGGAGCAGTCTGTTTCAATTACCATGGCAGCACTACACCTCTGCTGATAACAAATAGCCATTGTGCTCCTGGCCCCAGGAAAAGGCACTGTAGGGAATTGTGCCTCTGGTTTGCAGGCAACAGTTCAATTTCCTAATTTATTTTCATTATTCAAAATTTCACCTATGCCCTCTCAGTTTTCTCTGCCATCTACAGTCCTAAAGAAGAAGGTGTTGATCCTACTTCTTTAAGGATCCCAGCTTTTCAGGGGGTAAAATGGTGCTTCACATGTTCCAAGACAAACAGACCACCAAAATTTAGGCCACCTTCATATTAGTCAAGCACGGTAGCAGTTCACTGGAAGATCATCTCCAGTGCAAGATGAGTGAAGCCTCACCATAACCTAGGAAGGAGAGGCATCCTCTGACTCCTCTGCGTACAGTCAGGACAGTAAGAAGTGAGGTGACCTGCCCAGGGCAGCAGGCAACAGGGTCAGAAATTGAAAGCCATCTCCTGACTGCCAGGCCCATATCTTTCTGCATGTAGGTCTTCCTTCTGTCATCTCAGATTAAATGGTTGAACACAACAGGTCAGCATGAACAGAGGTATAAAATAACACAAGCAAATCTCTGTGTTAGGTTTACCGGCATATGCTCAAAGTCATACTTACCAGATATCCTGTGTTAGGATTTCCCTGCATCACTGGCCATAATTCCCCATGTCCCAGCCTGTAATTTCTGAAAACACTACTTTTGCTTCTATTTTTAAGTCCTCTCTCCTATCATTTTCTTCATGGTTATCAGGGCTGGGTAGTTCCGTAAGAGCCAAGTAAGAGTGAGAGAAAACAGCAGTATGGGAGAAAAACGGCAGTGATGGCAAACTTCAAAAGGTTTGGAGGTTCAGGCAGAGGTGTAAGCTTATCTGAACCTCTTTGGTGTGGAAATTGATATGGAATTTCATGAAAAACCTCTACTTGCTTGTAAGACATCTAGCAGATCAGAGCTTCAGCTGGGTTTGAAGTAACTTGACAATGACTTTTCCTGCACTGTTTCCATAGTTTTTCTTCCCATCCATGGCAAATCAGTAGTGGCAGAAGCACGTGATTGGTTTTGGTATGTGGGAGCAGGCTCTCTGTCTCCCCATCCCCTGTCCTTTGTCATCAGCATGTTGAAGGGCCCAGGCTGCAAACAACAAAACTCCCAGCCAGCCAAAGTGGTTATTTTAAGCTTTACAAGAATGTTTTTGGAGGTTGGGAGAGGAATTATGTAAAAGTGAATAATTATTTTATGTGAACGGGCTGATTTGTATGGGGGCCACTGGATCAACTGGAAGCCTCACAATGCAGAGCTGATATCAGGATAAAAACTAATGTGAAATTGTGCAGCATTAATTTCCCCTGACATACATCCCATGCCTCTTCAGAGAAATTGATAGCTTACATGGATTGTAAAAAGAGTACAGATTTTGGGCTTTTGTTTTCATGCAAGGTTACAAATTCCTGACACTGCGATTGTTGCCCTTGACATGAAAGTTGCATGTTATGATTCAGTGGTTATAGCTCTCCTAGAAAAACCCCATTAACCACTGATTTTACATGCATATAATTATTCTGCTGGAAATCTCAATCCATTTTTTGTAATGTGAGAGTCAATAGTCAGAGGGCTGTCAAGTCTATTCATTATAAAACGCTGTTGTCAAGACTATATAACCAGGCTGTAAACACTTGTTCTAATCTAAAAAATTTGCACAGAGGCTGATAAAGAAGGTAAATTTAAATAATAAAAAAAAAGAGAAGAGAAAAATCCATATGGTTGTTTTTAGTTACATGTCCCCTACTGAAGGAAGTATGAGGCACCCAGTTCTGAGGGCTCGGGATGAGCATAAAGCTACAGTGCTCCTCTCCTTTCTGCCAGCAGAGGGAAAGAAAAGGCTGCTATTATTCCCTCCTTCTTCAGATACTGCAGATGGTTTTCTGTCCAAGCAAACAGCAGTGCAGCTCCTGATGCCAAAGTCTGCTCTCCAGGCAGAGTTTTCTGTGCCACGAATGCCTGTCCAGCAGGTGTCTTTAATCAAATCCAGGTCTACTCTCTATTTTGTACAAAAGGTGTAATTTTGATACATGAGAGGTTCCATTAAACAATGTCATAGTTCCTTCTGCTCTGAAACTTTGCAGTAAGGTAATCCAAAGCAGGCCCTGTACCAGGTTCTGGCAGGGAGACAGCTGCAGCAGAAAATGCCATGGATTGGTGCCAGACCTGGCAAGGGAGCCTCCCTTGCTGTCGCACTGTCCTTGTGGATGGGTTTGGTTGGAGGAGTCCAGTGTACTTCCCATCCACTGTCTGGGCAGGCAGCCTGTGGCTGCATGCACAGATAAAACAGGAGCATGGCCTTGGATAGGGAGAGCACCTGTTTAAAACGTGTTGGTATATGCATGGATCTGCCTACAATGTGGGACAATTTTTGAAGTCCTCAGGACTGTCTCCACAGCTCTGAGACTTACATTAATTTTCTAGCAGAGGGTTGTGTGTTGCTATGTGGAGAAATTGTTGCTTGGATGGATAAGGAGGCTAGGATGATAAAATATTTGAGGCCCATCCAGAAGTGGGAATATGGAAGAGCTCAGTCCCTAAGCCCTGAACACCTCCACCTCCACTGCCTTGTATGGCAGAGAGTAGTCATGCTGAAAATAACTTTCCCAATTTAGACAGAGATGTCTCTGGTGTGTCCTCTTACTTTCAGAAAGCAGGCACGAGAGGAGCAAGTCAGGTGAGGGGAAATCTCTGGCTTTTTAACATGCTGTTCCTGACAGGTGTGAGGCTGTGTGTGTCTGCTCAGTAACCACAAAAATGGTTTTGTGCAAATCATTAGATATTTCAATACAGAGTTGTTATGGCTGGAGAAACACCTTTTGCGGAACTGGATCACTGCAACTGCATAAGCATTTAATAATAGCATTTTTAAATGGCCCATGGTTGCAAACAGAGCAATAAAGCACATCAACAAATACTTAGGGAAACACCCGTATTTATGAGCCTCAGCTAAAGGCCCAGCTGCATATCCCCATGGCACACTGCGCTTCCAGGAGCTGTGCAAATGGAAAGCAGGACAAAGCAGCCTTTTGTAGCAAGGCACTGGATTAAAATCTCCCTGAAAGTTTCCTGCTTCTTTCTGTGGATGCTTCTGCTTCATGAAACAGAATATGAGGACCAAAATAATTCAGACTCATCCAGGATATCTAAAGGATGGGCTTGAATGCAGTATCAGTACACCAGGTGGTTAACAGTATGGGCTAGAGGAAAGCTCCAGACCTTGAAGGCAAGGTTTCTTGAAACCCCAAGATGTGCAGCAAAAGAGGAGGGAGGCTTTCAATGCCTCCCCCAAGTCCTTGAATGCCACCAAGATAATCACTGCATAGAGTCACCACAGACTGTGGCCACAGTGTTGATCAGTTTGTAGTGTGCAGTGCCTGGGAGAACTGCAGAACCACACAGTGTGGAGCAAAGGGCTTTAGGAAGATCCTATCTCCAGGCAGAGCCTGCTGAGGTCACAGCTGGCTTCTCTGGGTTTATACAGTCAGGCAGTGGAAACCTTCAAGGATAGAGCCTGCACAACCTTTTTGGATAATCTGCACCAAAGCCCGACTGTCTCATGGTGGAAAATTTCTCCTTATATCCTGTCTGGACACCCCCTTATTCATTTTATGGCCACCATCGTGTTCTATGATCACACATCCCAGTGAAGAGCCCACTGCCATCTTCTCAATCACTGTTTGTAAGTACTGGCAGGCTTCTGGTAGGTTTTGGGGTTTTTTTCCCTCTGGCATGAATGAGCCTTGTTTCCTCATGTAGCAAGAAGGATCTTGGTGGCCCTCTGCTTAGTTCACTCTGTTGGTCAACGTCCTTGTGTCTGGGAACACAGAACTGGACAGAATAATTGCCATGTAGCCTGACCAGTGCCAAATAAAGAGGAGTGAAATTGCATTGTTATTCACCATTCTAAATTTGAAAAAAATCTAGTAGGAAATATTTTTAGTCCTTTGTGACTTAACATTTAGCTCAACCCCAAAATCAGAGTGAAGCCCAAAAGAATCCATGAACTACTTTTTTTTTTTTTTAAATGTTCCTTAAAGAGATGCTAATAAAAAACTGCTGAAGATGTAAAAATGATTCAAAATCCTAGTAGTTCATCGACTGCAATTAAAAAATTCTTATCTTTCATTTCAGCACTGCTGGTTCGTTTGTACATCAGAGACCATGGGGCTGAGCGAGCATCGCAGGTAAAGATGTCAGCTCTGAGCTATTTTGGGGAGCAGGCATTCTTGCCTCAGGACTTCTGAGGGAAGGGAGCAGCCAGCTCAGAAAGGCATGAAGAAATAGGATGGCCTAGGGATTTCCAGACTAGGACTCTGAAGGGGTTCCTGAGTGCTATATTGCTAACAGGATTGTACCTTTCCAAGGGGGATATTAAACACAGTGCTGCTAGACTTCTAATTCACCACAGTGAGTTGGAAGGCTTCCTTGTGTAGCTGCTGAAGCCTGTCACTGGTACCTGAGACTGCTTCCTCAGGAATGGCAGACTCTGGCAGAGTCAGTAATACCTCACAGACCAGTAGAAATATTAATATATTTTAATATATGTGTATTTGAAAAATGCCACTGGTGAACGGCCAAAGCTGAAAGACTCTGACTTTATTACCCACATTTTCAGTGAGGTTTTTTTTTCTTTTAATCCTCCAGGCAATAATTCCCCCATCTCTTTGCCCCTAAAATCAGATTTAATTTTAATTTTTTTGAGAATAAATTGCCGTAAATCTTTGGAGAGTCCTCAGAAATATGATAGCTGCTGTGTCAGGCATTTTGGTTAAAGAAATTCTGCAGCTGAGTTGATGGAAAATAACCTATTGCTTGCTTTTATTAACCATTGCCTGATTATTTTTTTCCTAAGAGGCTGGAACTATAACTGGTCACAGGTTAGTGTTTCATCTTAGGCAGAGATTAAGCCAAAAAAGTGTCAAAAGTAAATAGATAACCCACAGGGATAATGCTACCTTAATATTGTTGAAGGATTTGAATATATTTTGTGAGATGGCATTTTTGTATTTCCTCCCATTCTCACTCCTTTGTTTTGAATGCAGATAGGTTATACGAGCATTTCTTTAACTCACAACAGCTTTCTGAATCTAAAATGAAGCATTTCAAAATTAAAAAAGGCACATTCAGAAAGACTGAGACAGCACGCAGCCCCTTCAGAGAACGTTGTTTGGAAGTTGTATTATTAGAGGTGCTGGAGCTGAGAGAGGAGAGCGTGTGCACAAAATTCACTGCGTCACTAAATATGACTTTCAAAACCTCATAATATCTTCTGTAAAAGCTACCATCCTGTCAAACATTTTTGCAGTTGATCTCTTTGTGGCTGAAACTGTAAAGAAAGCTCAAATAAAGTCGCGACTATTTTTGCTATAAAAAAAAGCCACATCCTTTTCCTTTTGTCTCCTTGTTCTAAACCCCTGGCTGTACAGCATTTGATCAAGCCTTCAAAAAGACAAAAGAAAATTTTCCCTCAGGCGTAGAGCAGTCTTGGGAAGTTTTGGCTCAAGATACAGATATTTCTGCAAAAATGAAAATAAGATCTTGGTAACAAAATCCTACAGCAGCCAAAACTCTGCATTGCTATGGTGGTTTTAGTTGTATCTAGAAAACTGGGGGATTGATAATAGTACAGGAAGACTGAAATGAGGCTGAGAGTTGTGATAAGGACAGGGGACCCTGAAGAAGCACAGCTGCTTTTTCACGTCCATGTCAGCATACAGCCATGCAGCAGCAGGCAGGGAAAAGGAGGTGCTTTTGAGTCTTTTGTAGCCTCCCTGGTAAATCCTCTTCCAAAGGGAAATGCCAGAGAGCGAATGCAGCTAGCGTGCTCTTTCTCAACATCATTCAGGCACAGCTCTCATCCTGAATTCTGAGCTGATGTTGAGCCATCAAAAAAGATATTTCATACCCATTTTGACCTGTTTAGCAGTAGGTAATCAGGCAGCCTGCTGCTCTGTGCATGTATGTGAGCACACACCTCTTTTGGACGGTTACCTGCTAACAATCAGACCTGAGCTGACAGCACGAGGTCATTAATGGTTATTAAGTTTTTTGTCAACTCTGACCTGTGTCTGATTTAAATCAGGAGTTTAGAAATGATAACTGACCACCTACATGACCTTCTGCCAAGCAGTTATATTCGTATTTAATAGATCAGATTTTTCCAGCCATACATGTTCCCTCATTTCTATGTTATTCTGACACTATTTTCTTACCATTGTCTACCTATAATTTTCTTCAATAAACTGGCAGAATTATTATAACGCTCTTTTTCAAGGCTTGAGCATGCATTCTTCAAACAGATGTTAAGCATTAAAAATAACAAAGAGTAATGATAAATAATTGGGATGATCTGAGTGAGAGATAGCAAGAAATAAAGGAAATAATTTAAGGGGAAAAATTCTATTACCATCAGTAAGAAAATGTAAAGTTAGAAAATAATTGCAGAAGCTGTGCTTAGTATTCTTGAGGGACCCCCAACCCTGAACCCTCATACCAGGGATACATCTGACGTGCTGTTAACATCTATCTCAGCCAAGGCTATGGAGATTATATAGTCCAGAGGGTAATCTCAAAGGTAATTTCATTTTATGTATATAAAATGTTGAAGTCATTCAGGTTTAGAAGCAGGCTGTGTCACTTCCCTTTTCTCTAAGCTGTGATGTCTGATCTTTGCTTTTGCAAGGAGCACAACAAAATCTCACTCTTTACCTTTCCATTTTATGTGGAGGTATTTGGGCTGTAGTAAACTCATAATTTTTGTCTCTGTGCCAGAAATGGAGCTACAGACAGAAAAAGTGATTGTATGTGAGCAGCTCCCAGACACCATTTTGTAATTTCTCTGTATAGGACATCCAGTGGATGGCGTGATTGAAGTCTTGTAACAGAGCAAAGCTGTACAATGAAACTTTAATGTCATAGTCTCTCCTCAAATGTTGTACCTTGACACCTTATTAATTTTTGCTTTTTTTTCTTTGTACCCTCTCCAGTATTTCTAATTAGGTTTTCTGGTATCTAATGAGGGTTCTCAGTGTGGGTTCCCCAGCTGCAGCATGGAACAGGTGAGAAAGTCCGTCACCCCTCTTCACTATGATCTACTGGCTTTATCCATAATTTACAAGCAGTGAACCATTTGCTGTCCAGTTTTGTTCTTGCTGAGTGCCTGACTGTTTATTTTGGGTTTCTCCTTCTTGAAACACCTGGCTTGGTATTGTGTTAGTAGGGGTTAGTGCAGGTTTTGTTTTACATTGAATTTCCTTTTGTTACTTCTCACTTGTAATTCTCTAGATACATATGTATTGCTGTATTTTTGCCCTTTCTCTTCTATTCCTGAGTGTGCACTTTGCAACATCTTTTGCATTTCTAATGAAGGTATTACTCAGAGTCAAAACTGGAAGGAACCCTGTGAACATCTTGCTCCCGCTACCTCATCAGTCTCTCTGCTGCAGTTTTGTGCAGGGCTCCTTATCACTCTCCCTTCTGCTGTTGCTCTTCCTGTAGGTCTTTATCAAAGCAAATTGTTTATGCTCATTGGTGAACTTTGTGAATGCAAACAAGCCTGTCCTTTCATGCAGTGGTTGCTCAAAACTGACTTGGAAAGATTTAAGCATGTGCTTAAGTGTTGCTGAAGGGAGGCTTCTGTTCCGATTTAATTACGTTTATCCCTTACCTTTTGATTCCAGTCTTCTATGTATAAGACATCAATAACTCCCTCTAGAATGGATTTTTCTTTATCCCACGTCACTTGTTGCTCATGTTTCCAATGCCCTCTTGAAGTTTTCTAATAGCTCTTTTTGTACTGCTGGGTCGATTATTTTACTGGAGATTGAAGATAAAAGTGCTGGGCAGTAATTGCCAAGATCATTCTTCCTTCTGTGTAAATCAATACTATATTTGCTTTATTTCCAGCCTTTGGGACTTCCATAGTTCTCCATGACTTTCAAAAATAATTGCCAACGGTTCAGTAAATTAACTGGCTAATTCCCTCATCACCTGAGGATAAGTGCAACCAGACCAGCTGATCTGTATGGTGGATATTCAAAATTTCCAACTGTTCCTGCAACCTGCACTACAAAAATGGCTATTTAGATAGGACTTTCATTATTTCCAAATTGTTACACCCTCTTTTTTTTTTTTTCCTCTTTTATTTGAAAAAAAAAAAAAAGGGTGATTTGGCCTTGGAAGAAAAAAAGGTTTTTTTCCTCTTCCTCTCACTCATTAAAGAAACTACTTTCTGGCTGGCTTTCTTTTCCCCTACAGGACATTTGTGAAAACCATTCTTATTCCCAAGTACTGCTTGGGTTAGCATAAATTCAGCTAGTTTTCTCTTGTTCTTGTAATTTCTCTTCTCTCCTATTTTCTCCCATTTATTTTCTATTTGCTGATGCTCATTTCTGGGTTCTGTTACCTCTGAGCAAAGCAGCTTGCGTCGCTGTCACTGACCTATTCCTACAAATAATTGGAAACATAGCTGGGCCAGAAGGATCCAATCCATTACCAAATTCTCTCCCATTTCTCCCTCACTGACCTGGTGTCCTCTCATACCTGGAATTTTTCACTGTCTTTTATTTATCAGCAACGGAAAAGGAATTGCTTTAGGGGGATATTTATGATCGTCTTTCCAAGATACTTCGCTTCCCAAGAGAGACGTAATAGGCAGGTGCCAAGATTAAGCAAGCCCTGTGTTTCTGGTTACCCTGAGGTCACAGCAGAGACCCTCCCTGGAGGTGGCTGGCCATTTTCTCTGTAATTTGTCACTGCAACCTCAACAACAGCCAACAGCCAGTGTGTGATGTTCAAGCCCAGAGCGCTTTTGTTGTTATCTCTCCCTCTCATGCACTTGTAAGGGTGCTGACTTACATGACCTAGCAGGACTTTTCCTTCTTTAACTTTTTGAAATGGTTTACCTTTTACAGTGCTCTCTGACTCTCTCATTTCTTGGTTGTTTCTTTTTCCCAGAGGCTCAGTTTTATATCTCCCAGGTCTCAAAATGCCCTCACTTTAATAAATCATGGCAGTTTACAAGCTGTGCTTAGGACACTATTCTTGTTGTGCTTGAATTATTTCTGAATAGATAATTGTCAAAAACACTTCCCAGATTTATGGCAGATTTTTTTCCTGTCACTGTGGTACCAGCTCTCAAACCCATCTCTGCAGCTTTTAGAGTGAGCCATCATGTTGTGCTCAGAGTAATGTAATGGAATGTGGTCTGTCAGGCAGCTCACACAACCTGTTTCTCATTTGAAGCTGCTGCTACCCTAAAACTATTATTTTAGGGAGGAAAATTGTTTATTCTCTTCTTTGATGTTGTTTCATGTTCATATGCCTCTATTTTACGCATTTTCCTCATGATAGAGGCTGCCTTTTTTGCTCCACTGACCAGATACTTGGACATGAAAATATGTTACCATCTATTGCCTTAGAGAGAGTGCAGGAAACAGGCCTGGGAGAGACCACCATTAATTTCTTTCTTAGCTTTTCTAGGCGTTTATTATCATGTTCCTGGCTTCCCACTGATTGTCTATGATACAGTCTTCTGAAAACATATGGATAAGACTTTAGAAACATATTACAGGAAATATTAAAAGTACTATCTTGTTACTAAATTCATAATTATCCTTCTTTTGAGAGAACCTCATAAAGACCAAACATGATACTACAGATGGTGTAATTGGAAACAAGGTGGTTAATTAAAATTAAAAAAAAAAAAGAAAAAAAAGAAAAAGAAATTTTAAAAAAAGGAAAAAGAAAAAAAAAACAAAAAAACCCCTCTCAATTTAATTTGTACACTGTCCTGATTTTTCTGCATAACCACTATCACCCTGCTGCTCCAAGAGGCTCATGCCTTCCTCACCATATTTCTGCAGAATGCAGGTTGTGCATCTTGCTCTGACAGAAGCTGTTCATGTCCCCAGCTTTCCATGCTCACAGATGTTTAACTTCAGATGGTTTAAATTTCATCATTACTCGAAAGAAGAAGCTGAGTGTTTCAGGACTCTGGGGATGGCAGTGATTTTCCCTGGTGATACTGCCCAATCTCTGCTCTTCAGCTGCTTTGTGAGCAGGGCTCCATCCACATTAGGTGGGCATCTGTGTTGCCCTGAAAAAATGTGGATGAAGTTGGCCTCTTCTTGCATGATTGAAAATATTTTTATGTGTGGAGGAAATTCACACTAAACCCTAAAATCTCTAATGAAGGTCCAGCTTGTTAACACAGTAGGTGACTTGCTGCAGTCGGTGGCAGCATCTTTTTCTTGCAGGCAATTTGCTTGCTATGACTTTGTTCTTTGTTCCCTGCTGTCTTTTAGCAACAAAAATAGAGTCCCAATTAATATTTGCCATGTTGCCTCACACTCAGCCACCAGTTAGGCTTGAAAACTCTCCATTCTTTAGGCACTCCCACTTGAAATACACGAGATGTTGTGGAGGATGGCCAAGGGAAAGGAAGGTCCTCAAAAGCTAATAGCAAACAGAGAACAAGCAAACACTGGTTTGGGGCAAATACCTAGGAGGATGCACATCATTTTCATGGGGCTGAGGTTTGCCTCTGTGCAGAGCTGTTGAAGATATCTCTGGCATTTGTTTCTGGTTCTAGTGTCTTTGATGCTGAATAGACAATGAAAAGACGCAAGAAATTTTAAAAACAAATAAAAAAAATATTAATATGAAAGGCATCCAAGAATTAAAAACAAAACAAAACAAAAAACCAACAACAACAACAACAAACAAACACCAAAAAAACCACCCCCAAGAGCACAGTTATTGTCTTGGTTTGAGAAAGATAGGTATCTACTGGGGAGGGCAGGGCCTCCCTTGGGAATTCCAACTCACTCCCTCCAAACTATTATAATTTAGAAAAAAAATAAACGGTTCTCAGGCAGAGGTAGTAGGGGCAGTAATAACAGTCTTTTACTAGTATGTATAACTGAACAAAACCAAACAACAACTACCGCATTAACGACAAAACAGAACCGGGAACCTCAAGGGCTTTGCCTCACGGAGCCCAGGCAAGTCTGATCTCGGTGTTTTCTGGGGAGCAGAGCTGGAAAAGTGGAAGATCCCGGTTAGCGGATGAGAGGAATCAGCAGTTCTGCGGTGGTAGCTGGAATGGCGGGATGTCCCGGCAGGGCAGGGGGTGTGAGGTCTCACTGTAGCAAGAAGGAGCGGTGCCGAAGAAAGCGGCGGCGGTGGGAGCAGGGCCGGCCCGGCCTCAGCACAGGGCGGGGGAGACGAGCGCAGAATTCCCGAGCACAGGGGCAGGTGATGGAAGCTTCCCCGGAGCTGGTGTCGACTGTGGATTCCTCTCAGCCAAAACTGACAGCCTGGCCGTCCTCCCTCTTCGCCCAGAGCGAGAGAGACTCTGCTTGTCCCCCCCACCCTCGTTTCCCCTGCCCCCAAATACGGTTATCTTCCCCCTCCAAACTTTTGGCCACTTCTTTTGTTTCAGCCAAGCACCCCCTTAAGTATTCAGTAGTTAGTCTCCTAGCAAATTCTGGGAGACAAATTCTACAAAAAAAAGGGAACAAATCTAACCCCCAACAGTTATCCAGGAGAAGGTTAGGAGGTGGCTGGAACATGTTCCCCCGATCACTGTTTGAGGAGAAGGCTGACAGCAGAGGACTCTAAATTCAGCACGCAGCATTGTTAAGCTGTCCTCTCGGACACGGGAAGTGCACGGCTGAAGCTGTCAGTGACACATGGCTGTGTCCCAGTGTTAGCTAGACTGCTGGATCACAGGAGGGCAGTGAAGGCCGCAGGGGACTGTCCCTGTTACACTGCACCTGACAGGCAGATGTGCCCCCTCCTGTAGGTCACAGCAGCAGAGGAGGCAGATGTGTTTTGCCAGCACCAAGCTGGTTATTGGCTGTTTTCCCTCAGACATTGCCATCCGTTTGAGTGTGCCTCCACAACCAACCAAATCTTCAGCTCGGGGGGACACATTCATTCAACATTTACTCACTGATGCTGGGTCTCTTTTCCTCCCAGTCTATAACACACAGAAATGTGTCATATTTAATTTTGTCACACTTATGCCCACATTCCCAAATCTTGTAGCTATGGGCTGCCTGAAAGATAATGATTCCACACCAGATGTAGGTGTTTTGCTGACTAATGATGAGACAAAGTGTATAAAATTGCAGAAAAGCAGGCAAGCCCTGGTCGTTCAGACTTTGCTCTAGTCCTGTTATTTAATGAGAAGGTTCCTCTTTGTCTGCTCGAAAATTGTTTTCTGCTGCAACATTGTTCAGAAAATAATTTCTTATACTTTTTGTCTCACAGCAGGTTATATGGCTGCATTTGTTTTCAGTCTCAGTCTGATTGCAAATCTAAAATATGCCTCTTTGTTCTTTTCAAACAAAGAAAAAGCCCCTCTGAGCAAAATTTGAAGAAAGAGGTCTGTCTTCTTTTAAAGGTGGTTTTGAAAGGTTTTGCAGATTTTGAACTTTATAGGAAAATGTTAACTGGAAAGTTTCCTCTGTATTGGCTCTAGAACCTTGGCAGGAGCTTCAGGCTCCAATTAGTCTAGGTAATGGATGATAATAATAGTGATAATTACACTTTTGAATGTTTAGAATAGATTCTGTGACAATGTGCTGGTCAAATGTGATATAATCAAGTCTAATGCAGTCTTAATTTTCAAGCTGTATAAATACACAGTTTTGAGATGACATGCCACTCTGAGATAATCTTCCTGCATAATGAGTTTAGAAATTTAGGCTTTCTAAATGCCAGTTACTGAATTTATAATTTTATCTTGGAATTTGGACACACCAGAAGAGTAACAAATAAGAGCATCCTCCTCAAGAGCATGGGACCTGCCAAGCATGTAATTTTAGGTGCTTCCAACACCAGACATTAGAGACAGAGCTTCCCATAGTTGAAATTTAATATTTTCTAATTTATCAAAATCAGCTATTTGGGATCCTACTGAAACAACAAGAACATGTAGACCTCTGCAGAAACTCAGTCTTCCAGGCCTGGGACAAGCTGTGTTTTTGTTTAAACGGCATGACAATTTCTGGCATGCACTTGCCAACAAACCCAATACATAAGAAATCCCAGTTATTCTATTTCTTGGCCTAGCAGTTTCAGATATGCCCAGCATAGATATGCCCAGAAAGTTCTTTGTCTCTAAAACTCACTATTTCTAAGGAATATGCCCCAGAAAACTTCAGCATGAAGAAAGCGCAAATGAGTTAGGAAAGGCAAACTATGATATAGCAATGTCCCAGATCTGGCTTAAGCCAGCAAAAAAGATCTCACTGAGTTAGCATGCTCTCATCTCTGATCTAGGCTCCATGCCTGTAACAATTAGAGCTTTAGATAAACAGGGGCCACTGAAATCTGGAGGTTCAAGGATAATAAAGATGTTAACTGAAGTCAGCTGAAAGATGCATCTGTGTTTAATAAATTCTCTATTACTAAATTTTCCTCTTTTTTTTCTTCTTTTTTTTTAATACCACCACAGGGCTCAGGCCTTGGTAACTCACATTTATAAGGGATTCTCATTTTATTTACAGGAACACATTCTGAGGAATATCTTGGAAGTTTGCTGCAGAGATTCTTTCTGGGCTGCCAGTACAAAGCTGCAGGTAATGAAAAGTTCCTAGCCAAACTTTCTATAAAAATGAAATGAAAGAAGAATGTTCAAGCTGTGGAACTTTACATGTAAAGTACAACTCCAATCTTAAATATTTCTCCTAATATCTCCATAGTTCCTGGATTTAATTTGCTTAGCTTGCAAAAAAAAAAAAAAAAAAAAAAAAAAGATTAGATGTTTCCCTGTAAATAATGATGAATTATTCACTGCTCTTCTAGCTTATAAGTTGTTCACAGACCTATATTTATGAAGTAATTTGTAGTCTCTAGCAATCTTTAGTCTCTCCTTTCTGGGAAGCCCAAGCCAATATTACTCAGCAGATTTTCTGCAGACTTCATTGATTCACTCTTCATGCTGAGCAGGCCACCTAAATTTCAATGTGTGATCTCAGATTGCTGAATGGGTTGCGGCTGGTTTGGATTGTGTGATAAAGGACAACTCTGAAGGAAAGGCATTTCTCATATGCAAGTATTCTGGCTTCTACACAAATGAGGGATTTGCAAAAAACAGCTCAAACCTCTCTTAGCATCCATAAGCCAAAGCCATTCAGGGGCTACTGTAGAGTAGACAAAACGCTGCAGGGAGTTGAAGAATTCCCTGAGTTCACTCCCGTTGTGCTCTAGTCCTGTTCTCCATTTCTGGCCAAGGAAGAAACCCAGGAGGGAAAATGGAGGCCCAGTCTCTTTCTGTTTGCTTGCTCTAGAGCTTGTTGGGAAGTGATTCAGCGGAATGCTGCCATGACAATACTCATTATCAACTTTATGCAGTACACTAGCAAGTTAGTTTTCTTATGGAAAGCCTTACTTCACCACTTTATCCGTCTCACCCACAGTCTCCTCCTGAAGGCTGTGATTCTCTCTGAAACATATCAGTTTGGTTCCCTGGCCAACTGAGAAAGTTAATTAGCTGTTTTCTGCCTCTCTGTGCTTATGTCTTTCTCTGTGACAGAGTGAGCAAATCTGCAGCCAGAATTCGGATGCCTAAGTGATAACACGAGCCTCACAGTGCTGCCAGCCATCCCTGTGATAATGCTTCTCCACACATAAGCAGGTTGGAGACTGAAACATGAGCTTTGTCTTATTCTCTCCTTGATCCTACCCAAACCTTAAAAGCTGCAGAAGACCCTGGAAAACAGTTCTCCACAGTTCGGAGCCATGCAGAGCTCCCCTCTCATTCCTGCCATTGCCTCATGTTGAGGCACTCTCACTCCCAGCCTGGGTGTGCACGGGGTTTGCTCCATATTCCAGGAATGCTGCAGCCAGGAAGACTGAGGAGCAGGATGAGTAGAGAGCAGATGAGAACAGGAAGGGTCTACTAGTCTGATGTGAGGGATCCATACTCTACTTATGAGGAACATGAGGCACACATATTTACCACAGCTGCAGAATTCTGCCAATTTCCAGTGAATTTGTGAAGTTACTAAGAAAAAAAAAAACAAAACAGTAGTCAGTAAAGAGCTGAATGGTTTTTCCAGCCTCTGAATTTGCTCAGAATCTGAAATTGATCACTGCCAACAAAGATAAAATTTACCTGGTTTTAGTGTGGGATGCCATTAATATCTGAGGAAAGTTTAATAACACCAGAACATATTCATAAACTGATCCTTAGTGATTTGTGCAGGCATATCTCTATCTATCTAACATATCCTTCTGCCTTTTCCATTCTAGGCAGGCTCTTCCTCTGTGATTTGTGAACACATCTTGCAAAGGGCTAACAGCCCCCTTTTTCAGCGACACTGAGCAGTCATGGCACCCAGAAGGAAAAACTACACTTGGAAAGGTTCATATTCCAATTCCTGATTTCCTGAATTATTCTGAAAGTTGTGTTATCTATTCTGCCTGAGTGGCAACTGTTTCTAAGCCTTGAGGGAGAAATATTAAATATCACTTTCTCTTTCATAAAAAAAGATGATCTTATTTATCTGATCTGGGTTTTATCCTGTGCTTTTTACATGCCCTGAAGCACCAAACATAACTTCAGTGCTCCAGAAGTGGTCTGCCCTGTGCCTTTGAATCAGCCCACCCTGCCAGGCTTGCCACACATCTGACATTTCAATAGCATTTTGCTCTTACTTGATAATTGAGATCTCCAAAATTCCCTAACAGAACATGCCCCATCTTCATCCCCTGTAAAAACGATTGACTGTCCCAGCGATACTCTGGCTACTCTCCATAACATTCCTGTAGGATGTGTAGTATTCCCATGGAGCAGATCAGAAAATATAGGATTTAAAGCACAAAGATGTTTTCATATCATGCATTCAAGCTGACCTCAGTTTTTCAGTTTCAAAGCTGTTGCCTGTGTTCCTTCCATTTTTCTCAAACACATAACTGAATGAGAGAGAATGGTGTCAACAATGTGTTTACAATCATGAACTTATTTGGTTAAAACTTACAGTGAAAACAATCTCCCAGAAAAGAGCATAGGCCATAAGGAAGCTGAAAGAAAAAAAAGGTTTGATCTATGTTTTAAATGTGGGCCACTTGTATGACTGTCCTTGCTATGCAAGCACACTTGGTTTATTCTGGTTCCTGGTCCTGCCATCAGCTGAGAGGAGTAAGAGATGTCAGCAAGCCCCAGGCTACCCAGCAGATCAATATCTGAGTCGAGATGAGAATACAGCTCTTACCTCCTGGGGCTGTGGTTGGACACAACTGCCTCTTCTGTGTTATCAGAAAAGCCCATTAACAGCAACTCGTTTATCCCAGGACACACAGATTTAATTCCTTCTTTCTTTTAAGTCCTTTCCAGTTCTCTGTCACCAAACATTGATTTAAAAATGGACATTTATCTTCCTTGGGCAGAACACTCTCAGGTATTTGAAACCCTCTGAACTTGCGCTCCAGCACTGGGAAATGATAATGCCGGTGAATTGAAGCCAGTGATAGACTTTTTAATAGGCAAATATTACCACCAGATTTACCTGCTGACGGTGGAGTTGATGTTAATGGCAAATGGTACGAACTAGGAGAACTTTGGGGTCCTTTAATGCTAAAAGCCTGAAGCATGTAGGTTTTTAATTTACAAGCTCCACTTACCATCTACTTATCGGGAGCCTGAGGCTTGCAAATGGGCAAAAATGGATAAAGCAGTTAAAGAGGTGCTGAAGTATTATTAGGTGTGAAGCTCTGAGTGCAAACGCTGTTCACTGTCTGGGCACAGAGGTAGAGGCAGTCACTGCCAGCTGGTGACAATGTGCTTAGTGGGAGACCCACACCTACCTGAGCGTGTGTTATTGGGGAATAGAGGATGGCAGCCTTAGGATTAGATGCCAGGAGAACCTGGCAGCAATCAGGAAGCCATTCTTAATAAGATTGGGCTTATGTATATTTTACATTTTGTCACTAGTTCCTCTCAGGGAGGCAAACAGTGCAGACACACGGGAAACACTGCACAGGGTGGCTGAACCCTTCAGTTGCACCAGTGCTGTGAAATTTTAGGTGGGAGGAACTGCGCTCCCTTTCTTCTGCCTGCAAACAGCAGGAAAATCTACAGTCTCTCTCACTGGGGGTTGGCACAATGTGCAAAGAGGGGCAGATCTGTGTGCCAGATAGAACAGGTTTTGTTGTTCTTTGGTTTTGATTTTCCTGGAAGACATGAAAGAAAAGGGGAGGTGGTAGCATGTGTTTAATTTAACAGAAACTGTTTGGCTTCTTTATGAAGGACACTTTTCAAAACAGGAACATCAGTGTAATGGAGGAGGCAACTTGACAAGAGGGGAGCACTTAAAGTACTGTGATTGCTTCCTAGTGAACAGTGAGGTCAGGATCATGAAGAAGTCCAAACTGTGTCAGAGATCCTCACTTCAAACTAATGAACCCCTTGATGACAGGAGCTGGAGTTCTGTGACAAAGGGGATGGACTGTTTGCAGCAAAGTGGTGATGTGAGTGTCAATAGTAGGACCAAGAGGTTAAAGACAGCAATTTAATTCACATGGGCAAGCATGTGTCACCTTTCTGGTCAGGAGGGTTTACATAAATTCCTCTTCTAGGTTCAAGTTCAACACTTTATCTTCAAACTATCAAGGCCAAACAGAGTTCAGTTTTACATGCTCACGTAGAAGTTCACCTTTTATTCACCAGAAACATCTTGTTTCATGGCTCATAAATATTAAACTAATATAAATGTAACCTCTGTGGTCTCAGGGCTGATCACGAGTGAATGAATTTAGAAACTAAAATTTCCAAGCTGCAGTGTCTTTGCCTGTTGTTAGCACTCTGACAGAGGCTGGACAAAAGCACCAGCAACTGTGGTCAGCTCAAATGCAGAAAGGACTCTTGCCTTCTTTCCCATCTCCCCCAGCCCTGACTACCCACTTGTGGAAACTCAACAAAAACAAATGCTCCAGGCTGACTTTGTGAGCTTTGAAAGCAGCAATAAAAACATGAATGTTTCCAATGTCCCATTCGCAAATCCATGTGCCATACAGTGTGAGGGTAGGTGGGCTTCTGTGGCACTCTGGTCGTATCAGTGCTGCCGTGTCCTTCTTCAGTTAGTTGTTGTTGTGCCAGCACAGCCTAGAAGTCACCAGTAACAGAAATATCAAATGATTTTGTGCTGTAACTTCTGAGATGAAAGACTTGGCTGGGAAAAAAAACAGAAGTCATAAATCTATTTGCCTCACCTACTTACTGTGTGATTATCTGGAACAGCTTGTGAAATTATTTGGAAACCTAACATATTTAGCAGGTAGGGACCAAGACTCTCTGTGAGCTCAGCAAAAGTCATGGTTTTGATATCAGGGGAGAGCTATACTTCAAGTGGTCTGATGTTTTCTGACATTTATATGGTGAAATACAACCCAGTCTCATATTTAAAGGAAGAAAAAAGTAGTCAGAACAAGAAAATCTCTTAGGAAAGCTTCAAGGCCAATGGCCAAAATTTAAAAGTTACCCTAATCACTCTCATTTCTCCTTTGGGTCTCTGAGAAAGGTCTTGGATTGTGCAAGCAAAGATATATATAGCAGTTGACTTTGAATCTTAAAAGATCAAATATTTCTGGATGCTTAATGCCCTCAGCTCTTGCTGTTTCTCTCTGACATTGTACAGCACCTAAGAAATAGTAGACGTACTTCTGAGTATTTCTGCCATCAAGTATTCAAACTAGAATAGCTGTGTTAGCTCTAAGACTACTCTTACTCCTCTTGCTTCCTTCTTGCCTTGCCTCTTGTGCCGAGTCCCTTCCTCAGTCTTGCCTGCTCTTCGCAGAGACAGGACACAGAGCCTTCTTCTGCTTCAGGTTTCAAACAGGATGCTCATCTCATGTCCAGAGAAGGCCAGAAAGATGATCTGAGTAGATGAGCAGAGTGATAGAAAGTGAAATTAGCAATAAAAAATGATTAAAAGTCCATTCTGTAAATCTGCAGTGGCATAAAAAAAAAACGTCCTGGCAGGGGTTGATGACATCCTTTGCTGAAAATGGTGTCTGGGGCATTATTATGCTCTCATGCTGATGATGACAGATGTACAAACCAGACAGTGTATGAGGCAGCTTTGCTCCGTCCTCCAGCCAAGCCACCGAACCTCTCCAGCTGAAAAAGACCTTGTGCTGTAGTTGTGATTCACAGAGGATGTTATCTCCTGTCAAAGAAGGTAAGTGGGGTTGAATATCTTTCTGAAGCAGGTCAGCTGCTGTGGGTGGCACAGAAATGGGGTCAAAAGGAAGAGCAGGTCTCCCAGAAAAGGCATAGGTGAATATCTTGGTACGCGAGTCACAGGCGACTCAGTCTTCACACAGGGAGTAATCCCGAAGGATGTGTGGAATACCCAGGCTATCAAAAGAAGATTAGAGCTTCTCCCTGTGCTGTCCTGATGGCTTTTCAGACTTCCTGGATGAGAACAGTACCAGGAGGCTGACATGGCTGGAGGGTCTATTTTTCTGATAAAGCAGAAGATTAAGTCCTGACTGCCTGTATTTATTCAAGAGCTGATGGCACTTTCTGCACAGAGAGAGCAAAGGACTCTTGCCCTTGTGAACACATAATGTCCCACTTCCGTTTCCATGGCACTTGGCTCTTCTTGGCCCAAATAATTGTTCAGTTCTTGTACTGAATAGCAAATGGTTTCAGCTCAGACACGGCGGTATGACAAGGCCTGTGACAAAATGTAACTTAGTGCTAACTTAACAAAGTGCTTCTGTCTCTGAGGAGCAACCATGGCTGTGGTTTGTATTCAAAGTCCCACAGTATGCTGAGAAAAATCCATCAGGGTAGACCTGAAAAGTTGCCAGTATGTCTGAAAGTCAGAGGCTGCAACACGCGATGATGAAATGAGCAATCCAGAGCCTGGAGCCCTGCACGGGACACCTGTGTGCTTGGGAAGTCCCCTCCTTCTGACAGGGGCTTCTGAGCATGAGGCCAATGCCAACCAAGGAGAAACCTGGCCTAGGGATGTGCTTGTGGGGCAGTAGGAGGGTGCTTTCACCCTTCAGGAATATCAGTCATCTCGGGCCAGAAGCTGCTTTTCTGTGTTTTCCTTAAAAACAACGAGCAGAGGTCCTGGAGGCAAAGGCTAGAGTTGTTTCCCCAAGAGGCAAGAAGGTAAGATTTAATTCCCTTATTTGTCCTGAAAGAATCAAATCCACACTAATTAGGAGGTGTAGACTAGAGGGGAGATGTGGTATGTGTGGGCCTGCTTCCCTCTCAGCTGAGGCCTCCTGCTTCCCAGGGCAGTGCTGAGGGGAAGATGGGCTTTGGCCACCTGCTGTTGTAAGAGAAGTACCTGTCTTCCTCTCGTGACTTGGTTTGAAAAGAGAGTGATGTCTGAGGATGTGACATGAGTTAAGCATGTTCTGGGGATCATCTTAGATGATGCTGATCAGCTATTTTGTGGATCACAGTAAAGTGTCCCGTTTCCATGAGCCAGCAATGTGCACTCACAGCCCAGAAAGCCAATGAAATCCTGAGCTGCATCCAGAGCAGTGTGGCCAGCAGGGTGAGGTAGGGGATTCTACCCCTCTGCTCTGCTCTGGTGAGGCCCCCCTGCAGCTCTGAGGTCTCAGGAAAGGAAGGACATTGTCCTGTAGGAGCGGGTGCAGAGCAAGCCACCACAATTATTAGAGGGACGAAGCACCTCTCCTGTGAGGAAGGGTTGAGAGAATTAGGATTGTTCGGCCAGAAAAAGAGAAAGCTTCAGGGTGACCGAATTCTGCCCTTCCAGTACTTGAGGGGAGCCTCCAAGAAAGATAGAGAGAGACTATTTTTAAGAGCATCTAGTGGCAGGACAAAGGTGAAAGGATTCAGACTAAAAGAGAGTAGGTTTTAGACTAGATATTAGAAAAAGAATTCTTTACTGTGAGGGTCATGAGGCACTGGAACAGGTTGCCCAGAGATGCTGTGAATGCCTGTCACTTCCCATCCCTGGAAGTATTTATGGCCAGGTTGGATGGGGCTTTGAGCAACCTGCTCTAGTGGAAGGTGTCCCTGCTCATGGCAGGGGTTTGGAACTAGATGATCTTTCAGGTTCCTTCCAATCTAAACCATCCTATGGTCACAGTTGGACACAGAACAAGAGTTAAGCTTAAGGAAGGAGTATTTGCAAAAACTCAGCTCTAGACCTCTGAAACACCTGAGTGAGAAGGAAATCACACCTTGTAAGTCAGCGGTCTGGGTGTCCCCTGCCCAGAGGAGCATTTTTCTAATGGCGCTTCTAGATGCAATGCCATGCAGAGATCTAGTGCTTATCCAGACTTTCAGTATTACGTTGATATGAGGCTTTCTGGTGTCTTTTGAAGCATTTGCCTTTTCTTTATCACAGAAAGTGATATTTGATGAAAGTGACAGTCCACACGATCCTTTCGATCAAAGCAGCATGCATTACTGTTTAACGAAGCTTGTGACTTGTGGTTCTATAAAATATGCTAAGAGCCTGAGTTACAAGATCCAGTAATAGAGGAATTAGCTTATAGTGTACACAGGAGAAAAGCTTTGCTCTGAGACAATTTACAGAGGTTCTGGGAAAGGATTGGCTATAATTTTGCTCTGAAACAATGCTGCTGCTTTTATAGCAATTTTTATTGGCAAGTTCATCCTCAAATGTGTTGTTTTATCATTACTTTTCTATTATTCACAGTGAAAAAATATCGCCATAAAAATATTACTTGCTCCAGTAGAAAACTCGGTTACTAAGGTTACTAGATGAGATCTGTTTGGAATGATTTACAGCTCCTAAACACACTTTCCTCCCCCAACGAGCTGACTGAGAAGAAGAATCTGCCCTAATAAATTAACCATGGTAAATGCAGACTGACCTACAAATTAAGAAATACAAGGTTAAATACAAACATCGATCAAAGGCAAGAACTATAAATAGATAATGAACTGAAGAAACAATGCCTGCAAAGCAAAAGGCTCCTGGAGTTTTCATGTTGGCTGGTGAATGCTGCTGAAGTACCCTGCTCAGCAGAAGAGGAGGATACTGCTAACATGCATTCAGAGGAAATGTTGTGCAGCAGGAAACCTCATCACATCTACCTAGAATAATTCAAGAAAAAATAAAAAACATCCTCCATGAAACTCTGCAGGGAAGTTCTGCCTAACTTCTCCAGGGCCAAGGCTGTGACCTGACACACAGTATCACTGCCCTTACACAGATGAGAAATTGCTGCTTAGATTGTGCATTTTCTATTACTTGTTTGACTGTTGGCGAAGTCCAAAGCCATATTTTACAGTGGGGATACCCCTTATCTTTTGACTTTTTGGTAGAACTGAAATCTGTAAAAGCAAGTACAGTCACTAACAATGAAACATAAATTATACAGCAAAGAAGCACATCTCTGTATGTCATCACAGCTCTACTGCCTTCAGTGCAGTCACAGACATTCAGTGAGTGAGGATTCAGATTCGTAGGAATGGGGCTCTTCCAGGCATGTCTTTGGTTCTTCCCCTGTTGGCATCCTTGTTTTGAAAGGCAGGTCCTAACCTAAAGCTCTCATCTGAAGTGGGATTCTTTCTCTGGAGCCCCACAATACACCATCAAAGGTTTTGGGAACACCCTGCTTCATTGAAAATATGATCCTTGCTGGAGGCCCCTGAGCCTTTGCAGTAGTAAATAATGGATAGACAGATGCCCTTGGAGATGCAGGACCAGCCCTAGGGAGGTGAGGAGACTAGGAAATGTTCTCTGCTAATTAAAGTCCCATTTTCATGTAGCCGCCTCTGGCAACAGGGAATATTGTATGTAGCACTGGAAGGGATGTAGGAGAAGATTTATAACTAGAATGGCACAACTCAGATGAGAACATTGTCTTTGATAACCATGGAGGAAAACACCAAGATGGAAAGGCTATGGTTTAATTAGGCCACCAGTGTAATAACTCAGCTGGGAGTGCCACTTGGAAGTATGCTGTAGCAAACAAGTATATTTTTTTTACCCTTAAGCCTCTCTCCTTTGGAAGGCTCTGTCAGCTTTTCCACTGTCAAGGCCCTGAGGAAACAGGAGCAGCATGGTAGAGGTTGGAAGAAGCCCCTGGAGGTTGCCTATTCCAATGCCTCATGCTCAGCGCAGCATCTGCTAGACAGATTGCACAGGATCAGGACAGTTAGCAGGCTGCTCAAAACTGTCTGGTCAGATTTTGAATATCCCCAAGAACACAGACTTCACAATGTCTTTGAGCAACTTGTCCCAATGTTTGACCAGGTCAACAGTAAAAATGCTTTTATTTCTTATGTTTAAGTTGATTTTTTAAAAATTTCGATTAGTGCTTATTGCTTCTTGTACTATCACCAGGCACCAGTAAGACCTTGTCTCCATCTTCTTTACTGCCTCCAATAAGGTATTTATACAAAGTGCCAAGATCTCCCTGGCCACCTTTTCTCCAAGCTGAACAGTCCCTCCTCTCTCAGCCTCTCCTGAGGTCCCACACGGGCTTGCCCCAGATTTTACTTTCAATTCCTGGCAACTGAATGTACTTACAAAAGAACAGATTTTGCCCTAGAGGTTTGCCACAAGGTGATGCTGCTAGTTAAACTTATTTCTCCTACACCCCACCTCTCAGACTGAGATCTTAGAGACTTCATTTCCTCACTGTTATCAGCTAAAGGCATATCTGCTTTCTGATTCACTTAGAATGATTTTTAAATCAAGCTGGTGCTGCACTTGACTCTTTCTAACTGGTACACTCTGACTTATCACCTTGGAGAAGACCTAGCCATGCCCTAAATCCTGATGATTAAGTCAGCCTTTTAATAATATCCCAAATCATTTCTGTGCAGGTGTACAATAATAATTTTATGAGACAGTTTCTTGGCTATAGAAAGGTGTAGGAGAGCCTGTCTTGGAGCACGTTGCTCATTTTGATGCCAACCAAGAGGCATCTTGTCATTGAGGCATTGCTGTATGTGCTGTGCCTTCCTATCCCCCCTCTGCCAGCCACTAAAGTATCTTTCTTCTTGTCACTCCATTCTAGCCAGTTTAGTGACCTTCCTTAGGAAATCAGCTGTCTGCACCCTGGGCACATCATGTTATGCTTGTGTACCTGGGCACTGCTCCCTTGGCTCATTAACAGCCTCTTGGAGTGGGATTTGGAAAATCACTGAACGTGCTGTTCCACAGCTCCTGTGGATATGTGGAGGCAGTGGCATCTCATCTCTCCTTGACTTGACACTGTTCTGGAGGGCAGAACTGAGAAGGAAGGGGTTTTTTTTTCCTTTTATCAGGGGAACAGACTGAGCTCTCTCTTGCATGCTGCCACAAGAGAGTTCATCTCTGAGATAATGCTCTGACCTGTGAGGAGAGGCTGGTGACCAGATCAGGCATGAGAAATGTCTCAGTGTGGCATTTTCCATCTACTGCTTCTGTTTTCTGTGATCCATCACCCCGGTGTGGAGCTTTCTATCAGTTGGGGAGGAGCACAGAGGAAGGGAGTGAAGAGACAGGCAAAGATATTCTAACTGCTCTTAGGTCTCCCCTGTTGTGAGTCTTGTGGGCTGAGGTTCCTTCCTGCTGAGCCCAACCCAGAAACCTGCCACAGCCTACTGGTCAAGTTGTTTTACAGTGGGACAGCTCTTCTTGAGGAGCAGCTGGAATGACCACAAAGAAACAACAATACACCATGACCCAGCAGGGAAAACAGTAGTCCCACATACTGGGAACCTAAATGTTGTTAAATGTTCCTTGTCTTTTACTCCCTGTCCCAAAATGGCAGTTTAGTGGGCGCAAATTGAAGACTACACATGAAAAATGCCCATACACACACAGAGACAGCTGAGCTTGGGGCTGGCTGTCGGGATGTGCTTGCTGCTGGCTTGCAGCCTAGGAAAAGCTGGAGGAAACAGTGACAGCTAACAGGAAGCAGTGCTTTCAGATCAGGCAATTTGGATGCTGCTATGGTGCCCTCTCACAAAGGCTTTATTTTTGCTAATGAAAGATGTTCTGAAGGGGGTAAATCCCTTTCTTAATCCACTCCCACATCCTCATAAATTCATGACAGCTGATGGGCATAATTTGTTCTAATTACTTTGGTCCTTAGATGACTTCTTTACCCACATGTCCTTTGAATTTAAAGTACAATAACCAGCAGTGTAACTTGCCTACATATCAGTCAGCTGTTATGTGTTTTAGGTAAGGAATAGCACAGTTGAGTTCACATATTTGTTGAATGAGTTATGAAATTTATGAAAATTTTTTCAGATAACCTTAATGAATTGTATTACCACAGCACTAATAATCCAGAGCTTTGACTGAAAGTAAAGAGACAATTCCTCTAGGCACCATCAACCTAATTCCTCTTTGGTCATGGGACAGAGTGCAGCAACCTGCTCATTGCTCACCTTGAGGAGGGAAAGGAAATCATGGTTGGCAGGTGTGTAACCCTTGTGCAGAAGCACATGCCCAGATGTGTTTGGCTCTGCTGGCAATGGCTTTCTCATCAGCCCAGGTCTAGGCAACGGGTCAGCCAAGGAATATCTACCTACCTCCACCTCGCTGTTTTACTTAGAAAGTGGGGGGTTTTGTGCAAAATTGCTTTTTTCTGGTCAACAACCATTCATCAGCAAAGAGAAGGTCATGTACCTCTGACAGTACTGCCTTGAATCAGTAGAGCAGCATCCAGCCTTATTTCTCATTAAGGGCAAGGTCAGCACAATTTGAGAGGTGCATGCTTTGCACTGCCAGGAGTCCTGGGCTGAGTTCACTTCCATATCTGGTTCCTTTCCTCTGGCTCATCATGGCACAAACATGGTCATAAAATCTGATCTCTGATAAAAACATTTCAAAATGAGCAGGTGGGAAGATGTCCACCTCTATTTTCAGGGTGAACCTAAAATGCTGTAAGTGTAACAAATACCATCGTGAGGGGATATTTACAACATAAATGTTCTGAGGCAACCAGATATAAAGTTTGGGTCCTGACCAGATATGACGTAAGCAGCACAGGAAGACTGTGCTGTATTAAAAGCAAACCCTTTTTAGCTGAATGATCAGAGAGCACTCGTCTTCTGTAGTCTATAAAAGTAAATTTACATACAGGGAGAGCCTCTACAAAGTATAAACAAGATCAAAATGCAGCCTCATTACTGGTTACGCTGGTAAGTGCTGTGCCACAGAGCTCTACAGGAGAGAGTTTCTGAGGAGAAGAAATGAACCAGCCAAAATATTATCTTCTAGGCTCATAGCCCACTGCTTCCTGTCAGTCACTAGATAAATTCTTCCTCAGGATGATTTTCTTTGCCAAAGGGAGCACAGTGCTGCTGTCTGCGATACACAGTCTCAAAAACATAGGTTTCTGTTTATCAGCTCAAGCTGTACTTGGGCTTCTGTCCCTTCACTTGGGTTATCATGTCTAGTTGCTGGCTTACAGCTGCAAATCAGGTGCCAGAGGAGAGTCAAATTCGATTTGATGCTGTAATTAATTCTGTAGGTATAAAAATGCTTGCAGGAATATGATATCTCCTTCCGTCTGCAAGCAGTGATGTTTGGTTCCAGCAAGGCTAAAAATACATCATATTGACTCAAATGTAAAGCATTGGATTAATTTTCAAACATATTTGTTAACAGCCAGAAGTCTCTGCCTATCACAGAGGAAAAACACAGCCAATATCTGAATGCCTAGGTCCTGCTGAATTCCTTCAAGCCTTGTGAAGCAGCATCAAAGGAGGAAATTGGCAGCCACTCTTTGGGGTTTGTGTCCTTTCTCCAGCTAATGCAGAGATTCTTTTATCAATGAACCTAGAGGAACCCAGTAGGGCTTGCATTCTCATGATGTGGTGAAAAACCAAGGCACTAGGTCAGGGTGCTGTGGACTTGAAAAATGGGAAGAATTGGATGGGAATGCCATAGGAAGGGCTGTGGTTTGGAAATACAGGATGATGTGGAAAGAGGAAAAAGAAGGCCTAGAAGCGACATATAGGCAAATTATAGCTTATTATTGTAGCCCATGAATTTAACTATGTTGGATAACGAGCAAAAAGTCTGAACCTTACCCAAATTTTAGGTAAGTTGTGTTTGTATAAATAACGTATGTCTAAGAAGAAGAAATTTGTGCTGTTCCCATTCATGGGATTCTGTTTCTTCAGTTGCTCTTCCAGTCATAAGCCGAGGACTAAGGACTGCTTGTCCCTTACACATAAAATGTCTCTGCTCTGCTGTTGACTTCACTGTTCCCACATGAGTTAAACACAGCTGATATGGAGCAAGGTATTGAGAATTTCTTTGTGGACCTGCCCTAAATCCTGGGTTTCCATTCCCAGTGAAACTGGACTTGTTCACACACTTGAAACAAGTTCAATACCAAGTAAAGTCCCTTTTCTGCCCCAGCCCTCAGCTGCCCAAAGTCTTCAGGCCACCCTGCTGAGCCTTGAAAGCAGCAGAGATGCTGTGGGCACACTGATGTGGCTGTGATATGTGCCATCCACCGAGGGTGAGGAATGCACTGCTCTCCACATGAAGTTTTTGAAGGTGAAATGCTCAGTGTAGATAAGTAAAATAAATAGTAACTGTGGTTATCTCAGTCACCCACTGTGAGGAGAATTGCTCATGATGGTGTCCCATCACTCCACCACTGAGCTTCACCATGCTTTTCAAGATAACCTTGTTTTTTAAAAAGCTAAAAATACTTTTCCTTTAATGTAGTTTGTTTTGTCAATAGTGTAATGTAATCCGTGGGTGACTGTATTAGCTTTGACGTGAAAAACTTGTGGCTGCAATGCCTTCCTCAAGAAAGAGGATAGTGTAGATATTTGTCACTGTGCAGGTACTAACATACTAATGGTTTTGATTTAAAATGGTGGTATTTCAAATATGTCAAGTGAAAACAGAAGAGAAACAGTGTAGGAAGGAAGACAAGGAACCTAGTTAATTGTTTCAGTTTGTCTCACCTCTAACTGTTATGTGTTGTTTTTACTGCTTTTCTACTTCTCTGCATCCTTTCCCTTCTATGGATTTTGTCTCTACTCCTGAAGGACTCCTCATAAAACTGGGAGCTCAGCATGGACTCATTCAGGTCACTCATTCAACTTGTTTTCCTCTATAACCTCTTGCCCATTTTCCCTCAGCATGTCATGATAAAGACAACAGCCGTATGACAAAGGCATGCTAGTCTGTTTGATTCTGTTCCAATCCTGTCCCCTACCCCTGACCCCCTCTGTACACCAGTCCTGCTCTGCCCTGACTCTTTTGGTGCTCCTTCTCAGGCTGTCTCTCACTTCCTTGTGGGGATATAACACCCAGTGCTGGTTGCAGCACGCAGTGCCTTACCTCTTTGGAAGGGAGTTTTAGAGACCAAAACCACCGTGGGTTTTGTGCCTCTGCAGCTCACCAGTGGCAAAGCCCAGCCAACAGCACGCTGCCAAGGACCTGTGCCAGAGAGGACCTGGGAGGGGCTGGAGAGGGGGTCCCCTTTTCTTGTCTGACAAGAAGTGCCTTTGGTTAAGACTAGACTTTGCCTAGAGAAACAGGGACTGTAAGTAACAACACTTGTTGGTGGTTTTCCTTGACACAACCAGCTGCAAGGACAGCCAGTGCAGATGTAGCTTTACTGGAGCTGTTACTGCCCAGCAGCAGGGAGGCTCAGGTTTCTCTAAGACATGCTCCTGTTGTGTTTCAGCAAAGTTGTGTTTGGCACTCATGTTGGGTTTTTGGTGTTTTTTTAAGGAAAACGGTAAAAAACATACATTGGTGTATTTTCCTGTAAAGTGCTTCTATCCAGCACAGAACTGAGTGTCTTCCTTTCACTAGGATGTACCTGGTAACCTATCCTAGTCAGGGGGTTGTAATGTCAGTGTGGAATGAGAGCAAAACAGCAGTAATGTTTTATTTTAGTCAGAGGACTCTGCAAGCTGCTGCCACTGCATGGTGCTACCTCCAACCTGCCTCATTCTGAGTGCTCCTGGGGTCACACTCCCTGAGCTTGTACCTAGCCCTAGGTCTCTCTGCTCCCTGCATCCTTGCTCTTCTTGAACAGAAGAAGTATGTTCTGTCCAAGCAGCTTGTCTTTGTGTGCTGTCTTACCTCTCTCCCCCTACAATAACTTCAGCTCTTCCCACGCTCTCTTCCTCCTCTGTGCTATTTATCTGCATCCGTCGATACTCGTGTTCCCTACTTCATTGTTCCTCTTTATGTTATAATTAGGATGTCCAGCACAGCTTTAGTTCATTTAATTTATTAATCTTTTATCTTGCTCTTCATTCCTCTTCCTCAGAACCTCACTTCTTTCTGTTTTAAGTTAATTCTTCTTGTTGGTTATTCAGCTGTTAACAAAATGAGATATAATGACCATCTATCAAGATTCATTTTCCATTTAGCCAGGAAAGTGTTATGATCACTTTTGATTAAAATACGGATGGGCCTGAATGGATCTGAGTGAAAACTAAAATGAAAGAAAAATCACTTCAAGGCTTGTTTAAAACTTCATCTGATTCCAAATCTGTATTTCTGTAACGTCACCCCAAGTCTACATCCTGTGCTTTCTTATAAGACACAATTTCATTGGTATTAGGAGTTCAAGCTCATTTCTCTTACATTACCTGTAGCGCTAACACAAAGCTGAACTATGTAAGCCTCAATTTACCTCCCTAGAACTGAAAATTAGTCATCTGTAAGCAGTCAATTGTGCTGATTACAGTGATCACTAAACCAGCTGCATCCTTATCTTACTTGCTCTGTCTCAGGACTGGAAATGGTTGCATCACTTCATTTCTGCTACATGTTCTTGCCCTCTGTCTCTCTGCCTTTTTTCCTTCTAACTCACATTTATTTGAACTGAAAATGAAGCATCACAAATTATCTATAAAATACAGCTACTAAATATAACGTACAGCCCTTAGGGAAACAACATCCTGGTTGAACACACACAGTTTCTCCTCTCTGTTAGAGTACCAAACCAAAGAGATTCATTATAACTCCTTGATTAAAAGGTTTGTATCCTCCTCTTTGGGCTCATTTTTCTTCCGATTATTTTCCCCACCCCAGATACAACACAATCCATCCATTGCATCCTGGGCAGATCATCATCTTTTAAGGATGACTCCCCTATTACACTTAGTGACAGGTGGAGTCATTTCCTTGCATCTATACATCTGAGAGGTGGAGGAATAAGAGAGATTGAACTGAGGGCTCTAAACTGCAGGGATTTGTCTTTCATGTCAGACATCGTAAATATTTGGCACACTCACTGACTCCCAGCATTTGTGCCAGCATTGATTCTCTTTGGAAATTTCATATTAAATTGCTTTTCAGAGGCATAATGGAGAGCTGGTAACTTGTTTCTGAAAGGGCAAGGTTTCTTTATTCTGCCTAGTCTGCCCTGTAGCATCCATGTAATACCATTAAAAATTTCCTTCCTCTAAACTCTGAACAAGGAGAAGCCAGACATGTTTAACACAACCTCCCTTCTTTGGCTCTCAATTTTCAGACCAAAAATATATCTTTTCCCTTATTTCAACTGCAGCTGCAAGTGCGTATCAGATCACTGAAACTAAGGCATCCATGATTCCAGTATTCCCATATCCCCAGGTGCTTCTGGCTGTCAAAGCTGCTAAGCATGTCCAGGTTTCCAGATAAACTTCACCTCTGCCTTTCTTCACTTGAGATTCTGCAAACCCTCTCTACTTGAAGACCTGTGCCATAAGGACTCTGATTTCTATTATCTGCTCAATTTTTTTTTCTTTCCTACATAGCTTTGTAGAGCTATGTAGAATAGCTCCTCAAAAATCACATTCCCCTCTAAGTATTTTTCCCTTTATTATACCTAGATATTAATTGATTATTCCCTAGAAAACAGCCTACCCTGATGACAGAAACACTGGATAATAGGGAGCGTGTCTGCTGAGCACTGGCAATTGTGGCACCTTCTCTGTGTCAGTAGGTTCGTGGAGGTTCTCTCTGTCTCCTCAGCTCATCTGGCTGATGGTATTTGTCAGATGGCTTGTGGATATACTTGACAGGTAAAGCCTGAGTTCATAGGTCTGGATGCTACAACTCATTCCCAAATAACCTGACTGGTGTAGGCTACAGAGAAACTTTTGTTTGGAGGTGCTGCAGCCTCAGGAAATGAGAAAGACTTGGGAACTGTAAAACTGAAGGATTGGATGTCTGGGCTCTGCTTTGATGTTTGTGGCACAAATATGGCCAGACACAGACATGGGTCTCACTCGACTCCCAGAGTGCATGAAGCACAGAGAGGATGTCTGCATGGAGGGAGGACAGAGAGTTGGCTGAAAGCTTACCACAGCTTATCCATGTCAAAGGCCACTGCCCAGTCCTGGCAGCGTGTGGCACCCTCTCCTGTGGGTGTGCCCAGTCCTGGCAGCGTGTGGCACCCTCTCCTGTGGGTATGCTGCA
Organism: Nicator chloris; assembly: GCA_013400495.1. NCBI lineage: Eukaryota > Metazoa > Chordata > Aves > Passeriformes > Pycnonotidae > Nicator > Nicator chloris. The sequence goes on from WAAE01016532.1 coordinate 150,746, forward strand.
GGGAGCAGTGTTGCAGTTGGCCTGGCAGGCAGCCCTGGCCCTGGCTGCAGGAGCAGGACAGGTGTCCAACAGCCGGCTGGCTGAGCCCATGTCTGTCCCAGCATCCTCACTGTCCTCCTCATGGCACAGGGGAGGGAGAGGGAAGGGGAGGTACCAACTCTGCTGTTGGGGAATGCAATTCCCTGGTTCTTTCTGTACTCATCAGGGCACTGATTATTTCCGCCTGCAGCTTTAATGAGGGAACGGTGTCAAGAGACAGCAGCAGCAAACCCAATCTAGCATCACCGCCTTGCAGGTAAGGGCTAAACCAGCTGTGCTGCCATGCCAGCATTTAGCTAAGCAGCGTCCATTCAGAATGAATGCAGTGTGACTGAGCAGCAAGTTCACCATTTAAAGTGAAAATCAACACTTCCCAGCAGTGAGGCAGATCATTAAACATTTTGTTGCATGAGCCAGCATCACTTTTCTAAAAAAAGTGTTAGGGTGTTCAGCCAAATGGGCAATTCAGTTGGCTTAACTTTCCTGACCGCTTTCTAATTTGGTTTTAATGAAGATATAATTAAGAGGTAATGTCAGTAGAGCAGAACATTGTCACACAATAATGGTCTCCTGCTGCTACATAAATGGTAAATGCAGTAAATACAGAAGGGAAGCAGGGATGTTTATTTTCAAAGCAGGAGGCATTGATTCTGGGACACACTTCTGTTTTGATACCTTGATTTCCATTTTGTTAGAAAAACGAAGGGCAGCAGATTGAATCCCTTTTGGCCTGCAGCCACTTCACAGGAGTAGGAGGACAACTTTCAAGGTGGCTCTGCTGCAGCTGGTACGTGCTGCTGCTGGATGGCGGCTCACGGGTTGGACTAAAAATTCCTCACTTTAACCTGATTGTCCAGTAGTATTCGTGCTGCCGTAGGGAAGGCAACAATTGAGAGTCTCAGTCAGCCAGCACTACAGAATAACTTGGCATTACAGTGCTGTTTATGAAAGAACACCACCTTGAGAAACCAGTCCTTTTATTTTTGACTGGCTGGAGTTTATGATCTTCGTCTTTTCTGGTGAATAACGTCTACCTTCCAGCATTGCAATAGCAGAAATAAGGGTTTTATGTTCTAGCCCATACCGTTCACCTCCACTGCAATTCAGGCTGCAAAATTATTTCCATTCTGAACTTCAGTTTCCATTTTTCTTTTAAGTTTTTGCAAAACTTCTTTGAGGAGAAATTCTCTTCCAAGGCATTTAAGCCAAGTAATAGCTTTAACAGTTTTTGCATTATGAAGGCTGACAAGATATACTATCTCCTAAAGCTAAGACTGTTTTTTCAAGCAGAAAACTGCATGAAATAACTGCAAATGAGACTTATGCTAAAATACGGATAAATCTTGGAAGTTAAAACTTCCTGTGAAATTAGTACTTGCTGAAGAGCACTGCCTTTGTTCTGTCTGATATATTTGGTGTTTTGAATTTGCAAACTAATGACAATTTTAGAGCACATGGAGTAAATCTTAAGTCTTCCAGGACATTTGAGAAATAATACCTCTTATATAGTGCTCTTCATCGATAACTCTCAAGACATTTCATACTGATCAGAATAAGAGCTAACCAGATATGGGTTCATTAAAAAAAAAATCCAAGGTTTTTCCGTTCTGAAGTAGAAGCAAATCCAGACTTTCAAAAATGCTAATAAAAACCAGGAGACCATTAGCACACCATATGTTAAGCACATCCAAGCTGAGGGGGATTTGCCTTCAAGCCCAGAGTAGGCCTTGCATTTAAATGTGCCCTAACTACTGTGTTGCTTGCAGTCATTTTGCTCCTGTGGTGGGAGATGTTCACACTGACAGGGATGAGCCAGGCTCCATGAGTTTGTGACTAAGCAGTTTGCTGGAAGATGGAAACAGCCAAACTTCTGAATTCCCCTCTTGGGTCATGCAGGTTTAGTTTGGGTTTGCCGTCTTCTATATGAGGATATGCTGCCCCTTCTTCTGTTCCAGTGACATGGTGAAGGGCAGAGGCTCTTCACCTCTTTCTCCTTTGTGAATTACAACTTGTACCAGCTCCCTGCTGCCTTACAGGGAGCACTAAGATGTTGTTTTCCATTCACTCCTCCCCAGCTGAGGTTGAGCACTCTCTCTGATGAAACGGGACATCTCCCCCTGGACCAGAGAAACTTGCCAGCCACACAGAAATTGTTATGACAGATATATTCCTAGGAAAGACTTGTCATATCACAGTTTTACAGCCAGAAAAAATTATTTTACCAACTTGCCAACCCCCAAGTCAGCATGGTAGCATCATCTTCTCGGAGAGGAAAGACAAGATATCATAAGCACGAAACCTGTGGCAGAGCTGGGTGTAAGACATAAGCTTCCTGTGTTTTGCAGATTCAGCACTTTGCCTTAGACTTGGCTCTGGAGAACAATTAGACTATTAACAGCAGTGTTTTCAGATCCAGTGCTGTGAATCTGGATGACTGTATGAATTTAAGTGTCGGGGGCTGCAATTACATCAAGGTAACCCAATTTGGTTAGCATTGTGTGGAGCAATTTTGTTTCTCTGTAGGTTGTGGCCAAATCACATGCAGGAGTTGTGTTTAGATAAAGTAATACTTGTGTAGGCAAAGCAAATATTAGAAAGTGAAAGGGATCCCGTGTAATGGGATCACTTTGTCCTGAACCGGCTCCTGCTGAGACCTGGGAGATGGTCAGCTCCCCTATGCCAAGCCAATCCGACACCAACTCAGTTTAAAAACTCCTGGGGACAGCAAGAGGCTACTATCCAACTGGAAGACTCGTGGGGAAGCTGGAAGACCTGTCTTCTCCAAGAAAATGGCTTTTACAGCTTACCTATGCTGTCAGGAGCTGAAGGAAATAATGTAGGACTTCCTAAGCTTTCATGCCTTGGGTGCTGTTTGGACTGTTTGGTGAGGAAGTCACCCTTCTTCCCGAAATATGTCCTCTGGCAGCACTCCAGAGGGCACAAGGAGTCACTGCTCTGGGTCACCCTTTCAGCAGGACATGTGCATCCTTGCCCAGCTGAGAGAGGAAGATGGATCTAGCGGGAGAAATCTCTGTCTGAGGCACAGTGCAAACAGCAGGAGGATGGCAGCAGCTGTAACACAAAGGGCACCTGAGGATCCTCTCTCACTTTTACTCAGGCCCAAGCAGAGAGGTGACCATGGCATACTGGTGGCAGGCAGGGGGGCAGCTGTAATGCCCTGGTGCTGTGTGCACCCCACACCAAGAGATCCAGCACCTCAGAGAGCTGAGGAATTGGCCAGAGCAGCTGCCTGGGCTGTCCTCAGCCACTCAGGAAAAACTTGAGACTATGGCAGGGATAGAGGAAGCCCTGCCTGGACAGCAAGGGGTAAGATCTCCCTATCCCTAAACCACTGTGACTTGGGAATATGCTCTCTGCTTCCCTACACCAGCAAAGGGCTGTCACCAAAACAGATGCACTTGGCTGGCTGCTGGAAGTAAATCTGGAGAGAGAAGAGCAAGGAGCACCATATTCCCCCTTGAATAAGAAACTCTCAGGATTTCCCCTCACCCTGTGGGACCATTTCACTTTCCAGTAAGCAGCACTATAAATTTCAACAATTGGTAGAAGTAAACATGTTTTATGGTTGTCCAGGCTAAGCTATGATTGACTTAAAGTCTAACAAATCATTCCTTTAAAGTTTAACAAATCAATCTCCTCCCACTGTCCCTTTTACCACGCTACACAGAGTGCCAGCTCTTCCTTTAAAGATAACAGGAGAGGGAGGGAACAGCTGTCACCTGCACCTAATGAATGAATGAATGTTGAGCCATCCTATAATTTCCCTCTGCTTGGCTATAAGAAAAGGAGGAAAACAAGCAGAGCAGAAATCCTCTGGCATGAAGCAGTTGGAGCTCCTGACCACCACATCACACCTGTGCTGTCAGGAGGCAGACCAGTCCATCTGAAGCAGCTGCTTCCTCAGAAAGGTGTGGGAAGGATGAGGAGCCACTGGGAGCCTTGCCACAAAGGGCTTTTTATTGAAAGGTGCTACACAACACTGCACATTGTGGTGGAGGGGGCAAGGTGGAGTATTTCCAGTGGGAGATGGTGCATTTGTACAAATCAGAATGCATGCTCTTCTCTCTGTTGGAATATTGTCATTGTCCTTTATTACATTAAAGGGGAACATCTTTATCTCATGGTGATTTGGGTGGGATATGACATTGCCTAATGTAAAGGGGAACTGTAATATCAAGGAGACAACCGTGAAATAACACATTACACACTGAATTGAACAGCAGGCTCATTTACATTCCTTTAATTTGGAAATATGAACATTCAGAAAAGCTCTTCTCCGCTTGCATTCCCTTATTTGGGAAACATGTAAATTACATTTATGATAATTTAGTATTTAACTGGTACAAGCATTGCGAATTCCAGAAGCAAACATTTTAAAATAGGCAGGAGCTGTGCCAACCCTCTTTGGAAATGTGTGACGTAAAAGCCACCTCTGCGGATGGCTCCGAACTCAGCGCCTGCAGCTTCTGGACCTGCACTTGCAAATGCCTGTAAAGCAGATGGGACAGCAATGGTGAGGCTTGCAGGGCTGGACTTTTTGTCCCAATCACAGTCTAGGCTTATCACATTTGGCAGATGGATTTAATTAATAAAGCTCTTCTGCTGTGTGTGGAGTCATTTTTTTGCAGCCTATGGGAACCCAGAATCGCAAATGAAAATGACAGCAGAGGAGCTTTTAGATCAGCCATGCTCAGATGATGCTGAGAGGCCTCTTCTATGGTAATCCCACTGCTACATTTTCCAATCTCGCCTTGGAAACCTTCTGCCAATCGTGAGTCATGTTCAGCTGCTCATCAGTCAGCTTATTCTATTGCGTGTGTAATAGCCCTTATTATAAAGTCATTTCTCTTGTATCTAAATGGGATTGTTCCACTTTTAATCCAAGACCCTTCTTCCATCTCTGCCGCAGGGAAGGTCCATCCTGACAGCACACAAATACAAGCATTCATCCACAGCTGGCTGGGGCTCCCTCCTGCCCTGTGAATTGCTTTCTGCCACCCCCCCCACCCCCACCTGTGGTTCCCCTCACCATTCCTGCTGCCCATCTTCAGGTCCTCTGTCACTTTTCACTGTCCTTCCTAGGAAGTGAGGCTTAAAAATATGTGCTGTGCTCCAGCCTTACCCAGAGTGCATAATGCTGCACCCATCACTCCCTTTTTGTCACATAGCAGATCTCTCTTTATAACCCCCGGGACAGTGATTGTTTTCCTCACAATGGGAATTCTTTTCATTACCTACTATAACCCCAAGGTATTTTCCTATAATAATATTTCCTAAATATTTGTGTTGATTATTATTGTTATTTCTCTCTAGGTGCAGTACTGTCACATTCATCAGTATTAAGTAAATTTTATTTTGTTAACATCTTCCCATGACTCAGAACACGCCAGGAAATCCTGCAACTGGGATGTGCTATCCCTTTTCACCTATCCATTTCATATTTTATTGCTTTCAGTGCTGGTAAGGTTAAACACAGCATTGTCTCATATAAATCAAAGGACCTGAGTACAGAGGGGAATAAAAATATTTGGAAAAATAATTGGAAGCCAAAATAGGATTTTTTTTACAAAAAAACCCAAGAAAAATACACTCTTTTCTCATGAAGTATAACCATTGGATTGAAAATTTTTCTCCTTACCCAAACTTGTATAAAAAGATAGACGATTAAAAAAAAAAACCCTGAAATATTTTCTTGAAAAAAATGTTGAAAATATTTGCCCAGACCTAAACTTTTATGTTAACATTTTCATCTGAGTTGTGCATCCTTTGGGAGCAAAGGTGCTCTGAACAATTCTGACAGAGGCTGTGAGAAGGCATTACCTGCTTTTTTTTCTGCCTCTTTCACAGAAGGGACAGTAGAGAAATCATTGCTCTGAATAAGAGTTCATCCCCTTTCAGGAGAGCTCTGAAACATTTGCCTGCAGTTAATCAGGAGCCATGGCTCAATGGGCTCTCACGTGTCTTTGCTGTGCAGAGCGGGGACTGAAGCAAGAACTTCCTGCAAACTTCAGTCAACAGCAAAGTTTTATTCAAACAAACCAACAAGATCACCATAACAANGCTGCAAACTTCAGTCAACAGCAGTCCTTGAGCAAAGTTTTATTCAAATAAACCAACAAGATCACCATAACAAAAACCCAAAACCACTTAAAACATATCTGAAAACCAGAAATGTTTACATACTCATTTCTTGACATTGACCGTAACCTTTTATATATTCATGAGCAATTTCCAACACAAACTTGTATAGATCAAGGAGAAAGGACAAGCTGGAGGGAATCCCATCTATAATAAAAAGGCACAGCTAAACAGAGGTCGAGTTAATGAAAAGAGATGTTTTTTCTCAGAGACCCAAGTCTTTGGGCTGAACTCAGAGGAGGAAATGACAGTCTCATGCCCATTCCTCAGGAATGTGCACTTTACAAATTAGCTGTCATGCACTGTGCACTGAACCCATGCTAGAACTTCTATTGCATGAAGGTGTAAGAAGTTCTGGGCATGTGTTGTCCACGAGGGGCTGCTGGTACTTCTGAGAAAGGCATCAGGTTATGTGTGCTGTTTGGCACTAAAACAAGCCTAATTCTTTTAATGGTGATACAAACACAGCACCATTTGACATGCCCTTTGAATGGCTGACTCCCAGATGCTATTATCAGCTTGTGGCCAATGTTTTAAAGTTTCAACCTTCTTAGTAAGTCTGCCTTGTACCTGTGTTGCTTATTCCCATCAGGTTTGAGGAACATTGGTTTAGGTTATCCCTAAAGCAAAGAAGGGTACAGGAGGGAAGCCCAATCAGGATTCCTTGATTACCTGAGATTTGCTCTGACAGATTCATTTTCAGTAATTGTGCCTGCACACCTGATTTAGGGCTCCTCAGCAGACAACAGTGGAAGCTGATTTCTTTGAAAGTAAATACCCAGCAGCCAAGACTGTAACAGATGTTATGGATGGGACCAGTAATTCACTTAACTCTGTCTGAAAACCCCTCTTTTCTATACATTTCACCTCAGTATTCTCCTGGGCAATCACTAGTCCTGCTAAATTTGTGGTTCTCATTTAATTCCCTGACATGTTCTTTTTTAAGGCTTTATTTTCATCTATTGAAGTACAAGAAGTTGCCTGGAGCCTTGCTTCCCAGAAAGGCAACAAGAGACTTCACCCTTGGTAACTAAAAGGGAATGCTTTCCATTTTGGTGTGAACATCTCTGAGGGCACCTGCACTTTTCCACAATGTTCTGTGTTTCCACTGGGTGCAAATCTTCTCCTGCTTGGACAGTGGAGGGCACAGTGCTCAAACCAAGCCATGTGACTTACTCTGAGATGAATGTCTTGGAATTAGGTATAGTGAACACATCCCTCTGCCCTAGGGTTTCTTAATATTTCTTATATTAGGGCCTCCCCTAGGCAGGGGCACCAAGCTGCAGGGAGCCAGGGTCAGGGACAATCCTAGCAGGAGTCACCCAGCAGACACCAGTGCATCCCCTTTGGAAACAGGCCCATGGTCACACAGCCCATGGTCACACAGTCTGGCATCACTCAGGTTAAGAGGCAAGTGCTCCCTGTGGCACCTCGCTGAGGTGGGCTGTAGATGCACGTAAAGATGCCATGAACAAGTAATCATTCTTTTCATGGCATTGCATCAGAAATGTTACTGAAATCACTACAAATTATGCCTGCTGTATAATCTGTTCTCCTTTACCTAGTCTATAATTACAGCAGCTCCAAACAAAAAAAACCACCAAACAGTATTGGATTTTTCTGTCATGATCTGTGTTTAGGTTTTGGCAGGATTCAATTTTAATTTCAACTTCAATGATAACACTTCATTACCTGTGTACTTTATTTATAGTTACACACTGCTCATTTAAACTGATGTAAATATTTTTTGACTTGTATCCAGGAAAGTGCTACTATCATTGGTTGAAAGAAAAACAGCTTCTCTCTGTTGAATAGCTGCTGTGATTTCAAACAGATGGGGTCTACAAATACATCTACCATCAAAATATTTAACCCTTAATCTATACAGAAAAGAAATGACAAATAGATTACAAAACCCTTCCTGACAGAGCCTGTCCATGCTCTGTTTTCTAAGAATATTGCACAAGGTGATAACGTGAATCACAAATAACATTCAGCATGAGTTTGGGTAAGCTAAAAAATGTTCTTTTTTTTTTTCTTTGGAAGAGGGAGAAATAAATCATGTTATTAAAAACAGAGATGAGCTGAGAAAGAAAATATTGTTTTAAGTATTTTGTGCTTTTAGATAACCCAAGAAGCTCCCATATGCAATATGAGCAAGTGTTAACAGAAAGATCATTAATCAAGAAATACGCCTACTGGAAACAAATCCCACAGCAGCTTAGGAAAACAACAGACAAAAAGTTATCCCGTGGTTAGATAAGTAAAGGGATGTCAGTGTGGGAGCATTATGGCAGAGAGGAAGCAGCATGAGACTGCGAGCAGCGAAGGGTTAGACATTTCATCATCCGACTCTCCAGTACCCCAGGAGTCCTCTACCAAGCAGCTGGTATCCAGCCAGTGGAAAAAGTGTCCTGAATGGAGGCTGCTTGCTAGAGAGCATGGCAGTGCCCTCCAGGAGAAAACCTCCGGTTTATCCAGGAGAATCGATCCCCAAGACTGCAGTGTGACCTGTGTGGGCACAGACACGAGGTTTCCTCTGACTCCAGCCAAGCTGAGGGGAAGCTGTGGGATGGTGGGCATGTCACCTGCATTGTCCCATCCAGAGCCGTCACCTCCCGTCCAAGGTATCCAGGTAGGAAGCTCCTTCCCCACCGTCTTCCCCCCACAAGCAGGGCAGTCCAAAGCAGTGTTGCTGGGAACTTCAGTTGTTGCTCAGTAATGCTGAAAGCTGAGAAATATTATGTCAAAATTTTCATGCACAAAGGGAAAGGCCTAATTTTGAAAGAAATTATAATAGCATGGAATAATTAGTCCCTACACACAGGAAAGATGGGAGTTATTGGTTCTGGGCTGCAGAGTAGGGGAATGGGAGATGACTGCTACTGTCTCGATGCTGGTTTTTTGTTTTGTTTTGTTTTGTTTTTTGCTGAGTGATTTGGCAGAGCAAACAAAAAAATGGCAAGGCTGTAACTGTTTTCTCTTGTCACCCTAATAATCCTTAGTGCTCTGAGGAAATTACCACTAGGCATTTTGCACAAAGTATTTGTGGAACAGACCTTAAGAATTATTGTTAGTAAGAAAACAACAGATATTAATGAGCATCTTCCCCCAGCTAGTGTACCAGTGGAGAATTTACAAGTCCTAATGTGCACTGTATTTGAAAAGTACGATTTTAATTCCATCCTGAAGAGTACTTAAATCTGAAAGAAAATTCCCAGCTAACTAACTAGGGGATCTGAAGAACAATTGTCAGAGCTGAAACGTCCTTACTTCCCCCCACAAAAGCAACCAAGTCCATCAATCTCAAAGTTTTTATTCAATACTCCCTTGCCAGGAAATGTTTCAGATGAAGGGAACAAAATAATAACAATCCTAAATACATCATTAAAAGCTTTGTGCAGCAAACAAGACAGACATTAGGTCACCAGGACCTTAGAGGCCTTCATTTATGCCAGAGATGCAACCATGCAGCAGCATGAGAGAGATGAGTGCCCCAGGACTTGTGTAACAAGATATTGTGTTTTTCCACATGCAGTGAACAGCTCTATACAAAGCCAGAGGAGAAAGAAATCCTCCAAAGCCTTCTCACTTTACAGGTTGGACAGAGATGCTTCTGCAATGAAGTTCAGTTCTTGGGTAGGTCCAAATTAATGGCTTGTTTTGGCCTACTCAGCAATTTGATGCACCTCACAGGGGGAGAGAGGCTGATGTTGTGGACTGAGGGAAGCAGACAGGATGCACCAGTTTGCAGAGATGGTTCTCCCAACAACAGGTGCCCTTTTAGCTATGTATGCATGCATGAATAGGTACAGATGTGTGTGAAGACTGGGGAGAGCAAACCATGGCTTCTGAGCAAGCTCAGTCTCTCAGCACGTACTCTGCTGTGTCTTGACACCAGTTCACCTTTGATGACACAATATTGGCAGCAAAGCTCAGGAAGCATCTGTTTGCTCTGGTAGGTAAATGAGTAGCAGCTGGGAAAAAATAGAGTTCATGTGGGGACAGAGGCATTGAAGGGCTTTCTAAGCTATTGATTTTTGCATGTTCTCAAGGGAGCACAATGGGGAAACAGATTTTGTGTCAGCCCTGGTTATGCAGAAATTTCTGTATTTTGCCATCCAGCCCAATTTATAGATTGATTGAACCTGGTTAACACCACTTAATAGCCATCACAAACAATCTATGAAGCAAATTATTAAATATTTCAGAAAAATATGTTCCAAATCCTTGCTAAAGGATTTGTATATCTTAAGTTGCTACACAAAACGTGTTGTGTGAATCATAGAATATCACTAACTGGAAAGGACCCTTAACTGGACAAGGATCATTGGAGTCTAAGTCCTGATCTTGCACAGGACACCCCAAGAATAACATCATGTGCCTGAGAGCAGTACCCAAACACTTCCTAAACTCTGTCAGGCTGGTGCTGTGACCATTCCCCTGGGGACCCTGTTCCAGTGCCCAACCACTCTCTGGGTGAAGAACTTTTTACTTATGTCCAACCTAAACCTCTCCTGAAAAAACTTCAGGCCATTCCCTTGGTCTTGTCACTGGTCACCACAGAGAAGAGATCAGTGCCTCCTCTTCCCCTCATGAAGAATTTGTAACTGTGATGAGGTCTCCTCTCAGTCTCCTCCAGGCCAAGTGACCTCAGCTGCTCTTCATTCGACTTCCCCTCAAGGCCCTTCACCATCCCTGTGGCTCTGCTTTGGACACTATCTAATAATTTAATGTCTTTCTCATATTGTGGCACCCAAACTGCCCCTAGCACTGGAGGTGAGGCCACCCCAGTGCAGAGCAGAGCAGGACAATCCCCTCCCTTGCCTGGCTGTGATGCTGTGCCTGATGCCCCCTGGACCTGCTTGGCCCTCCTGGCTGCCAGGGCACTGCTGACTCCTGTTCAACTTGCCATTGACCAGGACCCCCAGGTCCCTTTCCATGGCACTGCTTCCCAGCATCTCCTTCCCCAGTCTGTCTGTACATGCAGGGTTGCTCCATCCCAGGTGCAGAATCCGGCATGTTCCCTTCTTGTACTTCATACAGCTGGTGATGGCCCAGCCCTCTTAATTTGTTGGGGTCTCTCTGCAGGGTGTCTCTGCCTCTGAGGTACTCAACAGCTTCTCCCACTTTACTTTCACCAGCAAACACACTGGTTATGCCTCCAAATCCCATGTCCAAGTTTATGGAGATGTTGAAGAGACAACATGTGAAAGAAAACACTGAGCTCTGTCACAGGAAAAAACCAGAGGTGACCATCAGCTGGGATGGCAGTTGCCCACCTACGTGGCCCAGCTATGCCTTCCTACAGGTGGGTGTTCTGTAGCAACAGACTGCTGGGCTTGTTCTTGTCCAGTTTTCCACTCTGTCCTCCACACAGCTGGACCTCAGGTATCTTGAGCCATTCAGCTCCTGGGTGGACAGAGGACACAGATCAGAGCATCTCTTTCCCCCATAACCCATGTGTTTTTTGCTCCTGTCCAACTTCATCCTACTCATAAAGACATCACAGTTACTATAATTTTGCAAGGCATGATATTAAGATGCAGTTTCAAACCCCTGTATTCCTTGGATTCCTTACATCTTTCCTTGCAAGCACATGTAGGCAGTGCAGAGGTTGTGCTTGCTTTAGGACTGTAACTGCTTCTGCACTTGGTGCTGTGCTCATTCCCCTGCTGACACTTCTGAACCAAAGGTCCCCTCAAAATACTTCATATGGAGGCGGAGTGTGCAGGATGGCAGCTAATAGCCATTTTCACACAACTCTTTGGGAAATATCTGCACCCAGGGCCAACTCAAAACACAGCTCTGCCTTTCAATGCATCTCTCTCTCCTCTGCTCACTCAGCTCTAATCATTAGGACCTGATCACTTCAGCAAAGATGAATGCATTGACGGGGTCTTTTTGCATCCCGTTGTTCATGAATCATTGTTCCTATCACACAATAACTACAATTACTGCTTTTCTAGACCTTTGGCTGATTGTCTTAGCAGAAGAAAAAAAAAAAATAACCAGCAGAAAAGGGAGAGTGCAAAATCAGACATCTTGGAAATAAAAATAACCTCTTGCCTCTTGCTATTAAAGTTGTTCCCTTTAGGTCAGAGCCCATATGCACACACATGTGCACACATTGCTTCCTCTACTCCACAGTGCCTGGGGCAGTTTGTCTAGTTTTAAATTGACCAAAGTAGATGAAGGGTGGCAGAAGTTTATTTTTAATCTGTTAATGTGTTATGGGAGACTGTTGCAGCAAGGAAGTGTAGAAGATGGGGGAAGGCAGAGGGAAAATGTGAAACAAGTTTGTTTGAACTAAGGGAGCACATGATGTGAGAATTTCAAAGCTCCTTCTATCAGACTTTTATAGTAGCAAAAAAAAAGAACTTCCCCTGCACCCCTCCCCTCCGTTTTCTTATTCCTTGAGAAGATATGTCCTTATGTAGAATATAGGAGTCTTGGCTTGAGTGTGGCTGTGGTAAAGGGATAAGGGACCACCTCACAACTGGACTTTTCCAGAAAACTCCTGACTAGTTACATAGCTCAGCATAACAAGAAGTGTCACCACTAATATACCTAGGAGCTGTGGGTTTTGCACCGCACTGTTAGCCTACCTGACCCTGGGAGATGGTGTGACCTGACCAGACAGGCAATCAGAGGACATCCTCTTCCCTTGGCAGCTGTCAGGTGCCTGCTATTCCCACTCCTCCCCCTATGAAATACCAATTTATTCCTGCTTCTCATGCTTATTCTGTCTTTTTCTCTCTTTTTTTCTTCACTTTATATAAGAGAATTCTTAGCAATTTCAGACAGGTCCAGCTGTGGTTAATTTGTCATGGAGAAAATAATATCAAATGGAGCAGTACTGGGAAAACAAACAGCCCAGTGCAAAGCCTGCCCCTAATTGATTGATGAAAAGAAAATTGGGGTTGCCTCCAGAAACAATTTCCATAGCAATGGGAACAGGAAGGAAGCCGTGCTGCAGATTGTGGGCGACCCACTGCATCTCTTTGGCCTCTGAGTTGCAGGGGCAGTGAGAGGCTGGCCACTGTGCCCAGGGCTCCCAGCCGCAGCCAGCGTGGATGCACCAGGCTAGCACGGGACCCACAGATGGACCCCCAGGACAGGGCAGGAACAGCACAGGCTGTGTCCCTGGCCAAGCCCAGCTAGGGGGCTGTGAGCACAGTGCTGGACTGAGGGATGGAGTTTAGCTTCCTCCTCCCACTCTGCTCCCTCTGAAAAGAAACAGATGCCATGTTTTGTGCGCCTTGCTCTTCCCTTTGCATTTCTTTCAGTAAAAAAGATTCTGCCTCAGCTCCTATACTGATTGCTACCACTTCAAATGGACTGACTTTCTTTTCTTTTCTTTTCTCTGTAACAAAGTCATCCAGGAAACTTCCCAGCAGGAGTTTTTCCCTTTCAGAAAAAGTTCTGCAGGTGGCACACTGAGGCACAGTGGCAAATATTGGGACCATGTTCTTAATTTTTGATAGTTAAGGTGGCTTGTGTTAAAATTAACTAATGATATGGGGAATGCCTTTTGTTTGCTTGATTGGAGATATCTTAAGGAAGGCCCAATTTCAGGGAAGGAAGTTCACTGCAGGAGTCTCAGGGTGGGGAAACACAGTCACCCACATTGCCAATTGCTTTTGGAAACCTTGGTCGTGCAAGTTTGTGTGTGCCTTTTGTTTTTCAGGCAGGCCACAAAAAGCAAAATCAAGTTCCTGGCAGCGAAATCATGAACAAATGTTACTCTTAATTTGCTGTAGTACAAAATTAACAGTTTACAAATTTTAATAGACCTTAGAGAAAAAAACTGCTCAAAGAGAAAAAAAAATAACATTGATCTTGGACTTGGAGCTTTAAGAAACAAACAAATCCATTTTCACAGTTGTCCATTGGGCACACCTCTCCCAAGTCTTACATTTACCAGAGCTTAATTCCTGCTCTGTAATGGCTCAGTCCTGATGGGAATTCGGCACCTAGAGGGGAGGAGCCATTTCTCACAGCACAGGTGCTGTCGCTGGCTTCACCTCTATGTTTTAAAGCCATGCCCTTTTCAAAGCCAGAATGCACACTGCTGCGTTTGGCAAGGTTTTGATTGCTGGTTATGACCATGACAGCATCAGAAGGAAAGAAAGGCAAGGCTGATGTGATTTTCTCTGTGCTGCCTTTGTCTGGCTCACCTTTTTCAACAGCCATTCCTGAAGAAGGAAATGGAAAGGCTGCCACTAAACAGCCTCTCTCCTAATGAGCGAACTCTTTGTTGTTGTCATCAGTACCTGCAGTCCGGAGAACATGTAGAAGAAACTGGCAGAAAGGAAACAGCCTGAAGATAGAGAGAAAAACCAAGATCTTTTCCAAACTAAATGACTCTCCTATTCCATGATTCTACAATTCAATGGTTCTATGACATGTAATGCACCAATTGACCTGAAGATGGATTTCTCTCAAAACCACATGGTATATTTTTATTTCCCTGTATTTATAGAAATAATTTTTACGCCACTGCATTCTGGGCAGACAAAAGTTAGCAGGCTCTGAGCAGCATCCATACTTCAGTAGTTTGTAAAAATTTTAAAAGTCAGTGTATCAAAGCCATGACTTAAGGGACAACTGGGGGATAAGCAGTGGAAAGAGACCAGTGATGAGAATGAAGTTGTGCATTGGCAAAAATTTCTGGTATTTTGCTAAATATCCTTTCAACAGCATCAGCTTTCTGGGAAAAACCAGAGTTTTCTATTAAAAAGCTATTGAAGTAATGTAATCTTTGGAGCATATTCTGATACTCAGCCTTCTAGTCTAGTAATTAAAATTTGCCACGGAGAGAGAACATGCTCTGTTGGTGCTGTTGTCAATTTCTAGTAAGAAATCTCTCCTTCCCTACCTTCACTGGGGAATGAAAGCTTGCACTTGATTGAGAGCTAGAGCAAAAGACAAACAAGGAGAATGACAAAATTAGACAAGTCAAAGCTCCATGATTTTTTAATCTACTCTTGGGTACTTTCTCTTCTTAGCTTCTCGTCACTTTTTTTCTATTTTTCAGGGCTGTTCTTTTAGACAATCAGCATTTTGCACGCGGATTGCTATTGAGTTTTCATGCAGGTTGGCATGTTGTGGTCTTGACTGGCAGAGGGTTAAGGGCTACAGCATGTGCCAGTTACTGCAGAAAGACAGCTAGAAGGAAAGGTCATCTGGACAGCCCTTTGCTATAGCAAACAGTAGCGGAACCCAAACAAGAAAGTTGAAGTATTCTATGCAAAAAAAGTTTTAAAAAACAAACAAACAAAAAAACCCCCAGAGTGATTAGAGCCCTTCTTCTGAAAGAGGCTTAGGCAAACAACCAGCTGACAACCACCACAACCAGCACTCCTGCTGTTTGAGCATTTGTCAGGCCCTGGAAAGTGTTGTTGCTGAAGGCTGGTAGTTTTGCTACGTGCTGTATTTAGCTCCAGCTTACAGTCTTACGTGCCATCGGCCCCAAGGCAAGCCAACACATTTGCTAGCTCTACTTGAGCAGTCCTCCTCAGCTTGAACTCAAGCACTTGCTTTATGGCCTTACTAGGTCTACGTTGGCAAGACTCTGGTGCCTGTTCACGTGTATTTATAGGGTAGGCTTGATGTTCAGATGGAAGTGGCATTGTTTCTAGAGAAAACAATCGGGACTAATAGGGTAAGTACAGATCAGACATGACACTGTCAGCAAGAGACAGGAGCTGATACCACTACGGTGGCATTTAAAATATACTCTTACACGGTTTATTTGCAAAGAATGAACATAATGCTCCAAAAGATGAAGAACTCCACCTGCTCTAGAGATGTAGCTATAGCAACCTCCACATGATTACATTGCTAATCTGCAGGTGTTGAAGAGGCATAGATAGATGCTGTTGAGTAATTCAGCTTCAAATAGATACTTTGATCTGCATAACAGCTTGCATTCATGTCCCAAATATGGATCATTTCCAGTTCTGCAATTCTTCCTTATAAAAGCAACATTCCTACCCTTTATTTTATAGGGATCCTAAAACTTGCCACTGTTATCTAACAAGGTAATCATCTCCTTTACTCTTGGGTTGGGCAGGAGCAGGGGGAAAAGAAATCCTTTCACTGCCTAAAATGCCCAAATTATTTGTTGCATGTTTTGTCCAAGTGACTCCTTGATGGGAACAAAACCAAACAGAAGAGAAAACTTGTTCTACTTTCCTGTATACATGATGTACTGATGAATCACTTGCATCTTCACATTAAAGATGGTCTATTCCACTGCAGACTCTGGCAGCAGTGTCTGAACATGTACCAGATCAGGTCATGCTTTATTAGCAGCCACAGTACTGTTAAGAAGATCAAGCTAAAGTCTGTCCTGCTTTACTCTCCACAAGATGCCATTGAACTTGGTGGGTTGCCTGGGATGGAAGTCAAGGCAGAATATGGCTCCCCATCAAACAGCTCCAAAGGAACCTGGACCTTTGATACACGAAATCTGCTATTCACTGATTCAATAAAAGAAAGGAATTCAAGAGCTCCAAGAGAAAAATGACCATTTTATTCTTCTCCAATCTGCTGGAGCAGTCCTTTGAAAGGGTAGTTCAGCCATACACTCATCAATTCATGAAAGCTGGTTAAGGGCCATTTGATGAAGCCTCTAAAGTCTATATCACATGCCCCTTTCCTTCTTTTCCTTTTTTTTTAATTTTTTTTGCCAACTGAACATCCCATAGCCCAGTTGCTCCCCTCACTTCCTGAAGCACCTGCACTGGCCTGCTTCCTAGCTTCACAGCTTTATGCACAACCACCTTATTTATTTACCTGAATGACTTTTCTGTGTTAAAGAACAAAAAATTAAAACGGGAAAGCCATTTAGATTCACTGGTCAATGTTGAAAGCTTTCCTTTCTTATGAAGACCATGCATGGGACATGTGACAGTGAAGAGGACCACGGCACAAGAGCCAACGGTTCTGTCCACGGGAGCCTGTCTCATCTCTTGCCCAGGACACAGCTCTTTCAGAAAATGCTCTCTTGTTGACAAATTCACACTTCATTCCTCTCCCCAACTCCCACTGCCTTGCTGCTGCCTTTACTCCTGCCTCACTGACCCCTTGTCCTTATCTCGGTGTCCTGCATTTTGTTGCAGCCCCAGCCCTTTTGCATGCACTGGGCATCTGGGCTGCTCCTGCCACCAGGAGCCACCGGGCTCCTCCACCTTCCAATCTGGAAGTCATTTCAGACTCTGTCCCTGGCTCCTGTGGCTTTTCCTTAGCGCTGCCTATCACTGTGTGACCCTGGCTGGAGGGGTTACTCACCCCTTGCAGGGTTAGGGGGCACCTGGAGAGGGGAATCACAGCATTTGTCTTGGATGAAGGGAAGCAGCACATTGGTTTTTGTTGTGCTGGTCCTGGGTCTCCTGCACATTCAAGCCTCGTGCACTGAACAGATTGGTCCTGCCTGGTTACCCTCTAGTAACCACACTTCCCACCTCAGGTGGTCAGGCTGAAATCACAAACTCCTTCTCAGTATGGCCATGTTAATTATACACCTCTCTTATCACTCCTTATTAATTAAATTTTCCATTAATTTCTCCAGTACTCTGCCTGATATTGATATCAAGTAAACTGGACTATATTTACCTGCATGGTTTCATTTCTCTCTGAATTTTTACTCAGTATTGACCCTGAACCACAAGAATGTCCTCATTATTAAAAATATTAATATTAATATTAAGAATTTACATACAAAAGCTAAAAATACCCTTCATTGATTCATGTGGACCAGTTTTGTGGACCTTCCAACTTAAAAAATGGGTGAAACCTAGTGAAAATTTTTCAGTATTTTTCTTAATTAGTAACATGTCAGAAAATGCATTATTCCAAATAGAGAGCAGAAATAATTGTTAAACAGTTTGGGGGTTTTCGTCATTGTTATTAATGACTGGGCTATCTTCAGCTAGTAATGAGTCTATGCATTGATAGTTTTTCTGCTAATATTTATATGTTTTCAAGAAAGTCCTTCTTCTTAAACAAAGTCTGACCAGCCATGAAGATTTTTCTGATGTCTTTAGTATCCTTTATCAATTTTCTACACCTCATAAACTCTTATTTATATGGATTTTTATTACCTCCCCCTTTTTGCCATATGTTGCATATTGCTTTTTAATTCATTATTCCTGCCTTCATTCTTCTGCTGAAAGAGAATGTGCTTTTCACCAATATTATTCAGCTCCTTTACTGTGAAGTAATGGCTGTTTGGCCATTTAATATGTGCTTCTCCCTAACAATTTTTTACACTCAGTTTCACTTGTTACTTTTCCAGTTTGGGAATCTAATGTCTTTAACTATTGCGCGTATGTGGCACTTGGAGTTGCACAGCTCGTCAGGGCAGTGATGGCAGCTGTCCCTAGGCAGCCTGTTCCTCCTGTTTCAGCAGGAACTTCTCCTTGCTGAAGGAGGATAGCAATCTGCACCAGGACAGGGGCTGCGAAGGGTCTCTTCTCTCTGAAGGACACCGTTTTGGTTTCACAGGTGCGTGCAGTTTATGAAGCCATTCCCCGACGCAGAGGCGGAGCGGGTTTGCTGTCCCTGACGTGCCGTGCCCGCCATCCCCAAAGCAGCAATGCTGGAGAATGTGCCACCTTCCCCCGTGCAGCCTGTGCCCTGCCCAGGCAGGTCTAACCCAGCACTTTTAACACTGCCATCATACAGAGCCTCTCAGGTGGTTTCAGCAGGCCGCTTCTATTGGATTTCCTCCCATAAGAGATTACTTTCATTTTCTCCTGCTTGTTTCCCAAACTCGTCTTAGTTATCTATAAATGCATGGAAAAGAAGGACTCTGATGACACAGAAGATGGGAAGAGTCTCTGGCCAAATAGAACCCCCGGATCCACACAGACTCATGGGAATGGGAAGCTTGGAGGGAGAAAGAGGCTGGCTCAGAGGTCAGGACAGGGTTGAACTGAACTCTTTTTAATCCTCCACCTTGACTGCAAGACTTATCCTTCCTCCCAAATTGCTTTTGAGCTGTATTGCTCCCAGATGTGCAGAAGTGTTTCTAGTGAGCCCAAATAGCCTCTCAGTTATCTAGCTGAGAGGGAAATGTCATATATTGCTGTAGGAAAATCTTAACTTTCTCTCTGTATGTGCATGCTAGTCCATAGCAGAAATAGTTCCATCTACAAAAACATTATTTTGGGAATCAAAATCAGCACTTTTTCTTGTTTGAATGTGCTATTTTTCACTTTGCTTGGCACTTCAAGTGCAAGGTCATGTGGCAAATCATTGCACGAGTAATGTTTATCTCTGTTTGAAAAACTCTGTCAAGAATTGATTTGGAAAAGGTTTGGGTAGTGCCTTTCTTTCACTTGTCAACAGTTCCGTTATTCAAAGCCTATTTATGCAAAATCGTTTGTTGCAGAGGTATTTTCATTTTAATTGTAGAAAGAAGCCTGGGGGAGGGGGGAAAGGAAAAATGCCAATATATTTGAAGCATGAATAGTAGTTTTTAAAATTTTAATGTTAAATTGTGTCACATCCACACCCATGGATTCTATCAGAAATTCAGGGGAATGTTATTTAGAGATCCCCTGAGGATCACCAGGGCAAGCGTCAGTGTTGAAGCTGGGACAGCATCAACCCGGGTCGGGTCAGCCTGTGCTCTCACACACACCACCAACACATACACACACACATCTCTGTCTCTGTGTGCATGCACATATACACCAAATGACAACTTTTATTGGCCTTCCCTATTTTTAGGAGTCTTTAAAGCCTTACACAGGTTGCCATATCTGAGAAATACAGCTTTTAACACCAGCTGGTTTGAGTCTGCTAAGTGTTTTATCTAGCAGATTAGATTACACACCCTAGGGAAGAGAGCGACTTAACCACATTGTACAGCAGGTAAAGTGCTTTGGGGTCTGTGTTGTGTCATTAAGACCAAGATGAGGAAGCAGCAAGACTTATCTTAATCTTGCTGATTGCCTCAATTAACACAGTCCCTATAGTGTCCTCCTTGATATCTAATCCCTGCAGTTTCTTGTTCTGTATTTTCCTCTGACAATGTTATCAGATCATTGCTAAGGGTATAAAAGTAGATATTAAGTAAGTGAGGATGTGGTAGTTATTTAGAGAAGCCACGTGCTTAATTAGCATGGAAATCAAGCAATGGACTATTAAGTCTTTCATGTAAGGCAAGAAATGGGCTAGATACGGGCCCTAAAAATAAAAACTAAAAATAAATAAATAAAAGGAAGGAAAACATGTACAGGAAAGAACGGTAATTATAAGCAGAATTCAAAAGCTATGCCATTCATAACAACCTGTCTACTCCTGGCAAACACTTTCATCATTTGGAAATAACTCACACAGCAAAATAAGCAAGCAGCAAAAAAAAAGGGGGGGTTGTCCTCCCACATCTCACATATCCAAGATGTAGTGAAATTATCTCTTACACTCATGGGACTTTTCCTTATTCCTGAGGGTAGTCTCTACTCCCAGAGCAGCCCTGAATGCATTCCTCAGTCATGCAAAGACAAATAAACATGAAGATTCAGATCTAGGGAACTTGATGGAATGATAATCTATATCTTTCCAGCCAATTCTGCAAGTGATGCCGAGCATAAAGATTGCTGTGTTAAGGAAAAAAACCAACAACCATCCTAGCTGAGAATAAAAGTCAGTTTGGGAGGCTGACAACCTTGAACTGGCAATGAGTGCTGCTACCAGAAGCAATCCCGTGGCTGAAATTGCTTTCTGCTCTCTGATGTGCCATCTGATGCTCTGGATGGCTTTCAACGCGTGTCCCAGGGCCAGGATGCTGCGGTGAGCGAGCAGGACCATCACAGCGAGAGCACCTGCGGGCCCTTCCCTGGGGCAGCAGGGAGGCAGGCAGCACTCCTCCTCCCTGCAGGCACCCTGCGTTGAAACCTCATCTTGAGGATTACGTCCCCATCAGCACAAACTCTCTTTCCTCTGAAGGCTCAAAATGAGAGGATCCAGTTAAGAGATTTTCCTTCTTTTTCCTCTTTTCCCCATGCCATATTACCCACAGTGTGCAATATACAGGATCATGTTTTGGAGAAGAACGGTGGAGAGTGAAATGTTCATTTCAAACCTTGCATATTTAATCATGTCAATATCTAAATATTTTATCTGGATCAATCTTTTATATCAGTTCATCACTCACATGGTTCGCTGGGCAGCTGCCATGAAAGAGTGCAGCAGAGGCTCCGATGGTGAACAACTGCTGCGAAGACTTTTTCCTCCCTTCTTTCCTCTGCCAAAATTTTAAGCGATGTACACCTGTTTCTGAGCCAGGAAACCCACTCTGTCTTTTATACTGCCTTTCCTAACTGAATACCTGACTGCATGTTACAGTGAGATGCCAGGGCAGTGACAAAAAGAAATATTTCTGGAAGAGCAACAGATCTCTGCTAGTGTAAGAATATGCCATCCTTGCTGCTCACAATGAAAACAACATCTCATTTCCATTTCTGTAGTTTTAATGTAAATGGTCTAAGATAAGTCATTGTCAGACTCCTGTAAATATTGATGACTGCTCCGGGACCTGGTTTGTAACCATTTCTTTTCTGTCACAATCTGAGGGCGACATATTAGCAGAGATGTGGATGGAGCTTCTGGGAGGGAAACGAATAGTTTTGCTTAGTAGGTGGCAGCAAAAGAAAAGAAGGAAGTTAGGGAAGAAAATTTCCAGATGACTAATGAATTGAGCCAGGTTGGAGACTGGTGAATCTTAATTAAAAATCTGACATGTCATTGGCCTCCTGCCTTTGTGCTCGCTGCACTCAAAGGGATGCTCAGTACCAGGTGCATGTCCCTTTGTTCCCCACCTCTTGGTGACTGCAGTGCCAGTGAGGGAGCCTGTTGTGAGACCAGGTGAGATGCAGGCACCCAGGCTGGGGACAACACTATTGCTTCTCTCATGAAGAAGAAAGGACAAAGAATGTGCCAGCAAAAATGATGGGAAAAGGTGGCTCAGTGGCCACCTCATCTCCCTCCTGAGATTATCAGCAGGTCTGGTGAACTGTATTCAGCTTGTCTATTGTGAATAGATCCTGACACTTCTTCTTTCTGCTTTTATTTTTTTCCCTAATGACAGTTTCAATACTTCTATCTGAGATGTCTTGGTGAAGTGCCTGAAGTTACAAAGGAGGGAGAGAGAACATCAATCTGCATCTGCTCTCTGCTGCAGAGAGTTGTCATCAGTCATCTTGTCTGAACTAGCAGGTGAGGAACAGTATGACCCAAAGGGCAGCCCTGGAGCAAGGAGGCAGGTGAGGTTCTCCCAGACTGTGCTATGAGAAGGTCATGTCCTTGGGCCTCAGTTTCCCCAACTGTAAAATGGGAAAAACACTTATTGTTCCAATTTATTTCATGTCTTACAGGAATAGTACTCAGTAAGTGCTACGGTTTATTATTCTAATGTGACTGTAAAATCATGATGTCTTTATTGCAAAATGATCTTTAAAACATGAAGCATTAGGATGGTGACTGAAATCATTAGTATCAAATTGTTCTGCTTTTGCCCTGTCACATTGATACTTCAAAGTAAAATTGTCCTGTGGGCGTTTGTAGGATTTTATGAGGATAACTTGTCTTTTCAAACCTTATTCAGGACAGCAAAAAAGCCTCCAGATGTTTTCTTAATGAAAAAGGGCTAAGGTTTCTGCCTGCCTAATTCTGAAGCTATCCTTTAATATTTAAATTCCAAACCCACTAACAATCAATGTGATGAACAATCAACAGGATGAAAATGAGTCTCCACTTGTTCAGAAGAGGTGCAGGCAAATGTTCCCACACTTTGGTCCCATCCAAGGCTGCTGAGCTCACTGAGACTTTGAAGGAGGGAATGCTGTGGTGCCCCATCCCTCTCTCTGCCTGCAGAAAGGGAGTGAAGGTGTCTCTGCTCTCTGGTGTGAGTGTCTGCTGGCAGGGGCCACATTTCTCTGCTGCTTTGGGGTGTCTCACACCTAGCACAGGGAAGTCACAGCTCTCTTGGGTACAACCACGGCAGAAATACAGAATGAACAAGATGGCACCATGCACTGTGCAGCTGCTGGGCTTGTAAAATCTGGTTCTCCAGAACTGCTCTATCTGCTCTGTCCCACAGGCTATATTATCACCAGGTTAACCAGGGCATGACTCCTTGCCCTGCCCCTCCATCCTCTTTCAGTTTGGGCTGCACTGCAAAATCGTGTTTCCTCTTCTGACAGAAAGTCCAAAGGTGTTTCAGCCGTCCTGGTGAGTGCACTCTGCTTTGTGGGGACACACCAGGAGCTGCCTTCCCCCATCAACAGCTCCACTGGAGCAACTTTCTCACTCTCCTTCAATGTGTCACTCCCAGATCTTTCATTTCCTTGCATACACATTTTGCAGATCATGAACATGCTTGTGGATGACTATGGTTGCCCTGTTTTGACCCAATCCACAAGTACCAGGAGGGAAGGTTTCTTCACCTTTTTTTTGTTTTGTTTTTCTGTTTCCCCAGCCTAGCTATTTAGCAAAAACTGCTACTGGCAAATGTGTTTATTTGCTTTTTCACTCCCTCTTTTTTTCCCTGCCAGTTCTCCCAAATGACCTTGGGATTTGCTAGGCAGTTTCCAAACAATTTTGATCAAATGAAAGTGGCTCCAAATGCTACAAATACAACAATGAATTAAATATGTCTGGATTTATTCCCTGGCACAGGGAACAGTTCTTTCTTGCCCACGTGATTCAACAACTTTTTCCCAACACTGTCTATTTGGAATGGTCCCGGGCTTGACTCTTATACCCAGGAATTGCTGGATGAGTGCTGGTCAGCACAGGCCAAGGGTAAGGGGTCACCACCATCTTGTGTTTGTGTGTACATGATGGTGTGTCCATAGCCACATCTGAGTTTTCTCAGATGGACGTATCCAATGGATATGCCTGAAAATCGAACAGAGATGAAAGCCAGACAGCAGAGAGCCAGGACCCTACACCAAGTCGTCTCCTGACACTGGAGAGCCTGGACACAGGACAGCCTCACAACAAACTTGATTTCATCAGCTCAGGAATGAGTTGGTGTCGGAATCCAGGGCACCCCTTTGGCTGCCCTGGCAGGTCCAAGACCTTGGCAGGGGGGTCTGGGACCCCCACTGGGGCATTGGGAACCCTGGCATGAAGCCCAGGAAAACACAGCTTTTGATTTAAGCCCATGGGAAAAGTTACCCACCTTGAGGGAGGCACTGCAAGCCACAAGAGTGTGAAATATACAGTTTTTAGTTTGTCACATGGTGAAAATGTAGAATTTAGGATTTCTTAACATGGAGCCAAGATGGTGGATTTTAGATTTTGCTCATCTTTCTTCTTTCTTTTTCGTGTCTTCCATGACTGGAAGGTGGGTCTCGGTGGGCATTGGTGTAGGATAGAAGTTTGATACTCCCGAGAAGTTGGTAGTGGTTGTGAACAGAGAAGCTCCAGGTCTGTGTGGATGGCCTGACCCGTGGCCATTTGCTTGTACAGCACTGCCCATGACTGCTTCAGAAAATGTGTGGGAAAGTACTGTTCCCAGGCCCTCACATCAAAAATTTAATAAGGTCACTGGTTATGTGCTGGGCAAAGGAGCCACATCACTGTCTCCTCTATCACATGATCTCGGACCCAGCCCTGGATGGTGTGATAGAGGTCACAGAATGTGCTTTTCAGAGGCAATGATGCAGCTGGTCCTGATTTAAATGGAAAGAGCTTCTAATGGGCTGTAACTCCACCACCACCCAGAGTGGGAAGTGCCTGTGGTCCCCAAAAAATGCAGCCCAAAGGAACTGCAAAAAGCTGGCAAAGGCATCCAGTTTTGAAGTGTCTGAGCTATAGAGGACATCCCACAGGTGAAGCTGGGGACCACAGCAAGTCACCAGGTACAGGGCAGGAAGAGACAAGTACTTCTGCCTTTAACTCTTCCTCAGGATTCCACAAGTTCATGTCTGGCTCTAAAATCAGATTTTCGAAGAACACATGAGCAATTTCAGGTTTTGAGAATTTGCCTTCTGCAGGGTTTCAGGGAAACACCCCCTCCCCACTCCCTCTTTGCATAGGTCTATGACACACAGCAGCATCTCTAAATTTAATGTCACAAGTTAAGTCCAGTGAAGGAAAGACCCATAATATGGCTCTGAAGCAGCTATTGAGTATGACTACTGCCTAGTTTTATGGCAAACAAGTCCATTAGCATTTAAATTGATTCTTAAATATTTTCGTAGAAATTCACAGCAATATAAGCCTTAAATCCAGGACTGATACTATTGTGATTTTTATGTCTAATTTTAGATTTAGTTTTCAGCCCAATAGATTGCAATTATAAGGCCATGAAATTTCAGAGAGCTGCTTTAAAATGCACAGATTTGTGTTTCACCTTTAATGAGTAAAAGAAAAAAAGAAAAAAGGAAGTAAGCATCATCCCGCATCCCTGTGCAAAGCTGTTGCCAAATCTTGGTATTCTCAGGCATAAACCCCTCACACAGTCTAGTTACATGGCTTACAAATCAAAAGCCTAGACAGAAGATGTCTTTTAGGCTGCGTAAAGGATACAAAATATAAATCTCTAGCACCCCGACAATCCTGTAAACTGAATGGCACAGATGTCTGTCAGTGAATACCTATATTCATAGAATGATAGAATCATTAGGGTTGGAAATTACCTCCAAGATCATCGAGTCCAACATTTGGCTGAACACCACCGTATCAACTAAACCACATTGTTCCAAACTTGGTATAAAGTACAGGTGAAAAGGCTTGAATGGCCTCCATCCAGCCTCTGAACACATCCAATAGGGCTCAGCCATCATGATGCTCTCCATTTGACAGCACCTGCTCCACCAGTGCCTCTGTCTGGGGGGAAGCCGAAGATTGCAGGAGGTAAGTCCCACTCAAAATATGCTGATATTGATGCTGTGGGGACATTAAGCAATAGTCTTTGCCTATCTCAGCTGTGTACTTCAGGCCATTAGTTTCTCTGATAAATTTCTCCGCCCACTCTGGAAGCATTAAAAAAAATGTTTTATATGGGTACAAAAAGGCAAAACTCAGCATAAACCCAACCTGTGTGGCTTTTCAGTGACCTTTGTGATTGGGAGTATGTTTTCACTACATTTGTTTGATCCTGGTAGTTAATGTCACCCCATGTAAATCCTTAGGAGTTTTGTGATTTTGAGAGGTGGGATTTCTCCAGATGTGGTTTCCATGGCTGAGAACTCTGCTGCCACTTAGGGCGGTCATGACTGAAATGTGAGAATCTTCAGAGACCAACAAGTTAACAAAAGGACACTTAGCAATATTGCTCCTCTGCTTGAATCTGTATTTAATTAGCTTGAGGAAGATATAAAGGCTGCTTTTTCAGGTGTGAGTTGCTACAAGACTCTGGGGGAAAAGAAAGAAACTATTTAAGGGAAGGAAGAGCTTTTGCCATTACAGCCACAGAAGGCTGACTCCACTCAGCCCTGCCCTGTTGAGAAGTGCTGATAATGTTGTACATGAAGCACCCTTTCTCAGGCTTCTTCGGGAGCTCTAACGTGGGAAACTGTTTTAGATGTTGAAGTACCACAACAATGACAAGCCCATATCTTCAGTATTGCATTAAAAATGAAAAAAAAAAGGAAAAAAAAAAAAGCTTGAAAAATATTCTGGTTCAGTATTGCTGAAGACATCTGGTTTTGGTGTGAAAAAGGCTAAGTCAAGCTCTCCATGTTACTTACCCGTGCAATAAGCATTGCTGCAGAGAATGTAAAGGGTAGAGAGAAATTACTGCCACCGAATTTTATTTTACTGAGCTAAATCTTCAATACAAAGCATGTGTTTCTCTTTACCAATAAAAGTTTGACTATGAACTGAATGTGAACAGTTCAGCAGAGTGCATTTCACAGAGTGCTAAAATCACTTCCTTGCCAAGAACATGTATCTGTTGATTAAAACAAATTACACTGTGTTTGATACTGTATCAAAGGGGACACTGCACAGCTGAGACAGGCACATTTCCTCTCCCACACTTCTTTGACAAAACACACTGTACTTGTAAAAATCACAGTTAGAAATCTCGGAAAGTAATGCGAAGAAACAAGGTTAAATCAAAAACTTACAATCAAATCATCTTAATGGGATTTAAACACAAGGTTACACCCAGGTGTTCCATTCCATGCAATCTGTGACTCTGAACCTTTGAAAAGGAGCTGATCTAAATGGGGCTGTGAACCTTGCGTCTTTGACTACCTATATAGTTTATTATAAAATATAATCCATTTATTTCCACAAACCTAATCCAAACTCCAGTACAGTCAAAAGAAACCTCACCACTGACTTCAAAAGCAGAACCTATCACATTACCCTAAAAAAAGACAAAAAGCCAAACAAAACCAAACCAAACAGAAAAATCAAATGCATGATGGATTGTTCTGTCTCCACAGAATGCAAAGTGGCTTCAGTTTTAATGCTCACCCTTCAACTTTAACTCCCAAACCTGTCTGTTTTGTGCATGTTGTGGAATGTCATATTTATTAAACCATTTTTCATAGGTGTGCCAGGGCAATAATGTAAAAACAAAACCAAGTTTAGGTTTATGCAAAACTGACACCACAGTTCTGGTTCTGTGCTCAGGGCTTCATGCAGACTGATGCAGGGACCAAGAGGAGCGTTCCCTCCATGGTTTTAACCAAGGTCAGATTAGGCCCTTCACTTCGAGTATCCCTTTGTCAAAGAGTTCCTAAAATCAGACAGCTGAGGTCTTTCAGTGCTAACTTTTCCCTCATGCAGGGATGTTTGACACTGGTTGAACAATGCTTCCCTCTCTCACAGCCCCGTGAGAGGGCTGGGAAACAACTGAATGTGTCAGAAGGCAAACTTGTGGACGTGCTTGCACACCCCAAAATAAGATGAAGCAGTCCCCTTCCTAAATGTAGCCATAGCGATTTGACTGTAAAAGACCTGCTACTCTCTGCCTAAATGATCTTGCTAATATCTCTTTCTTTCAGTGACTACATCCTTTTATATCTTACATAGCTGGTGAACCAAACACATAAACCTTTTCTCCTGATAGCCCATTAGGTATGCTTTTGAGGTACAACCTCAGTAATTACTTCCTTCCAATGTAATTGTATTTTAATTACACATTTAAGGCCAAATTCCTTCCTCATCTATCCCAACTAAAACTCTCTGAAACCTTATTAATTTTAATTAAGTAGGAGTTGATGCAAAATTTTTAAGTGCTCAATTTTGGATTAAAACTTTGAAATTCATTTAAACATGGATTTAATTTCCACAAGCACTTCACTTGGTAATGTGCTCCTGCGTTTAGTCTTTCAGAGCAATAGCATGAAATATATGAAACATAAAGTCCTTTCCAGCAGATGATATTAGGACAGAGCTCACCTTTAAATACTTCCTCATTTGCTGCAGCTACCTGAGGGATGTTTGCTACAGACTCTAACAGGACTTCATTCTTATTAACATCGGTAGCAGTGCTACTCCAAAGGGATGAACTGCAGCTGGAGATAAAATGCCCCTTTCTGAGAGGTGGGACACAGTTTATGTCATCAGCCAGTGCAGTAGACACAGAAAGACAGCCTGGGAATGAAGCAGGCAAACTGCCTGAAGGGACTTGGGTCATGGAGAGCTCAAAAAGCCGGTTTGAAGTCTTCATGTGAGCAGGGAATTGCTGCATGGAGTTGGCCATGAAAGAGAGTGAGAAAAATACGGAAGTAAAACTTTTTCACTGTCTCACTGAGCAAAAAGGACAAGAAGTGACTTGAGAGAGTCACTTATTATTTTCAAAATAATACTTGGAACAATTGAACAATCAAGAAAGTTATTTGAAGACTTGACCTAGACAGAATAAGACTGTAGAGGGACTCAGTAATTGTGCTCAAAACGAAAATAAAAATATGAGGCAATTGAGCCTTATGTTTTGGATGTAAGATCTCTGACACTACGCATATCTTTGGAGACATTATGGAGCCCCTAATTAAAAACAAAAGCTGCTTGTGGGATTCCAGAGTGCAAGTGAAATTATTGAGAGAAACAGATCCAGCTCTGGAGAGATCAGCCAGCATCACAAAGAGGTCACTGCTGAGCACTCAGACAAGTATAACACATGTCACTGGGCCTCCAAAGCTCTCAGGTGAGGAGAGGGTAGCGCCTAGCAATGTCTTTGGAATATAGCAAGCTGGGCATGCTGCACAGAGTACCACACAGAAGGGCTGTTTGCAAAACCTTTACAGCCCAGAAAGGAGGCTCTGGCATTCACTATGACCTACTGCCCACAGTGGGCACCGCGGGATGTGCCTGTGCTGACTCCCAGCATTTCTCTTAAGCAGCCACCCAGTAGCTCCAGCAAAGGTCTGACATTCTCTGCACAACGTACACTGAACAGGACAGGCTTGCCTGAGCAGAGCCATGGAGCATATCCTCTGGCCAAGCATGGCTGCCCACAGCTAACACTGCCAGACAGGGAAAACAGTGAACTGGTGGGGAGATAGCCCAGCCAAATCCCTGGGAGGGAAAAAAATCTAACAGCATGGACAGGTCTGTTTGCTTTCAATAACAGGAATGTGTACAGCCACCCCAGCTCATTGCCCCAGCTCCACAGAGACCAGCCTCCTCAGAGCAGCTTTCTAGGCTTTTGGGAGCCCTAAGTACAAAGAGGGTGAGGTTACAGGCTTTGATGTGGAACAAAACAGTGGTGAAGAGTGATTTGAGTATGAATAATGGAAGAAAAGTCTGCCTAAGACAAATTCCTGGGAGACGAGTTAAAAAAAGCAGGAGACAGAGCTGGATGTGAGTAAGACAGAACACATTACAGTCCTGTTGGACATGATGTGCTGCATAAAATAGTGTGTGACAACAGGTCAGAAGCTTGGTGTGAGTTTCAGGGCTACATCTGTAATTGCCAGTTGTGCACTAAGTCCCATGACACAGAGGAAAGAGGGATCATACGGATGTCTGTCTGACCCTTCCGTATGCTCTCCACTTTCAGTTCAAACCCAGAGAGAATGTGATGCTCCTGGGCCCAGAGGGTCAAGACAGCCTCTTACCAGCCTCTGCACCAGCTTCACATGAATCCTCAATGTCAAAATCACTAGGATTGTCATTTTTAAAGCATTGTAGACAGATACGGGGCACAGAAAGCCTGAGAGATTAGAGACTGAAGTTGGAGAAACCCCTGGAGATGTTTGTTGTACGTGGTGTCATTTATTGTTATAACCCATGGCATTGGCCAGATGTCACAAACCCTGCAGTGTGAAAGAGCCCCAGCACCTGATGCCACCCTCAAGCCCAGGAGGAGGTTACAAAGGCATTCAGCTTGTAAGCTCTTGAACAGACAGGAGAGCCTTCCTATCTGACACTGTACAACACCTGCCACACCAGATCACCACAGCCTCAAAAAATCATCACTTTTCCTCAGGAAGGGGCTGCCAGTTGCAGTCATACCAGGAGGGAACAGCACCAGATGTTACTGGCAGGGCAAAGCCAAAACTGAAAGATGTCCTAACATGAAACAGCAGAGCTGCAGATGAGTCAGGAGAGAACTGGAGGTCAAAACAGTGCAAGGGGGCTCAGGGGTTCTCCTGACTTAGCAGACTGTGAACAATTAAATAGGTATATTTAATAATTTCTTGTTTCATGTAAATATTTGCTGTTAATATGTGTTGTTTGTGCAGTGAATATATAAAGAAAGGTAGGATGCTCTGGCACAAGACAACTGGACCTGTAGGAGAAGGGAATACAGGTGACCTCAACTCTGGTAAGTAACAGCTGTGTTAATTACCCAATACGGCCTCACCCCTGATGAGTCACAGCTACATCCAATAAAGATAAGTGTGATAAAAGGGAGTGGTGAAGGGAATAATCATGGAGGATCACAAATGTAAGGAATCATGAAGCAGAAGGATCCTGGGGAGAGAGAATTGCTGCTGTGAGGTCAGTCTGGGTCTGCAGTCAGAGCCTGTTGTTGGAACCTGCAGTCACAGTCTAGCTGGGTAAAAGCCTGCACTCAGAGTCTGCAAACCAATCCATGCAGTCATAGTTTAGCAGGGAATAACCAGCAGTCAGAGGCTGCAAGGGAAACCCACAGTAGGAGCTTTCCGCAGCCAGAGACAGTGAATAGCTGGAGTCAGGATGGCTGAGCTGTAAAGAGGAATAAACCAGGACCCTTTTCATGATGTGATAAACAAGAAGTCTGTGTCTCAGCTCGTTTCTACCCTCTTGTTAGAGGGCTGCTGCAACATGGCCTTATCCCTGTTATACATCTTACCTACTGACACTGCTGAAAGCTGGTCCCTGGTAGGCACTCTGCCTGATGACTGAGAAGAGTGGCTACAGCATCATCCACAGATGTAATGCCTCTGAAAGGCTCTGTTTTCCAATAAAGAGCTTGTTTCATTTTTACAAGCTGTGAAGGGCTTTTTGGCTCTTGCTCGGCATGTGTTACCTGACATGCCAGGAATTCCCAGCAGCCATGAGGAGAGTCAGGCAGTGAGGAACTGCTCTGTGTACTGAGCTGAACTTGCTTTCTCATTTTTCCAAGTCTTGGCAGACAGGTAAATTTTTTAAAGGTACTTGTTTCTAAATACAACATGTAACTCGTTTTGCTGCGGTCTATCCATCTAATGTTCTGTGCTTGTGGGTACAAAGTTACCAGGACCAGTTAGCGTGACTGAGAATTTAAAAGGAAATACATGTTTTTCTATCGGAGACAGAATGGTTGAAGTTAAAAGATTTCAAGGTATTCTGCAGTTTTGAAGCTTGCTGTTCATTGCCTGCTTACATAAAGGGAAGTGGAGCTAAACGATACATTTCTGCATAATTGGAAATGCACAAACACAGAGAGAGAGACAAAAAGAGAGAAAGCTAACTGGAAGCAGTTTCCCAAGCAAGTTACTTGATCTTGGCCAACAGAACCTGCACTTTCAAGCCATTTAGGCACTCTGGAAAATTTGCTCTGGATATAAAACACACTTAGCGCACATCAATTCTGTGCTGCAGCCAGCCCTGGGGAATGAGAGGTCTCTCAGTGGCTGCAGCCAGCACTCTGGGCAGCTTCCAGCCCTCCTCTCCTGCCAACAGTAAATAAAAGCACAATGTAATAAGAACAGCTAATGCTAACGCCCAAAAGCCGGTGTTGGAACGAGGAGCGTGAGACCGGAGAATCGCAGCCTCTCCTCTCCTCTGCAAAGTACTTGCAGCCCAGACACATCATGAGCCAGGCTGATTTTCTGTGTATTCAGTAGCTCTGAGAGGGTTCTCTCTTCTGTTAATTCATTCAGCCTTCTCTCAGGCTGCGCTACTGATCGATGTTTTCTACACAGGCAGCCACACCAAGGAAAAAGAGAATCAATATTCACTTTGGTCACAGCCTCTCCAGTCCTCAGCCCTTCCCTTATGTGTCCTTGTGTTAACAACCCCATGTAGGGGATAGCAATGACATCCGCACCTGCCCACAGGGCCCTCTGCCACAGAGATTGCCAAATTATGTTTTTTCTGTGTCTCGTAGGGACCCATAATGCAGCTGATACTCCTGCCCTTTTATTACACCTTTTTCTGTGCATACAATTCATTTGGCAAATATACATCAAAGTAAATGTAAGAAAAAAAAATAAAATTAAGATCTTATGAATGAGCTCAAAAAACCAAATCAGTGTGAAAACTGGTTTGCTGAATTTTTGCTCCAAGCACATAGTGTCTGTTAGTATTTAGTAATATGCAGAAATTACAGATGTTACTTAAGCCATCTAAGACTTTGTTAGTTTTTTCCCCTCTGCAAAATAAAATTCTCTATGGAGGAAGCATGACATGAAAGAACTAAGAATTGTGATGACAAGATGGTCAGTATTATTGACATTTTTCCTTCCATATTTTAATTTGACAGAATTAGGTAAACACCTTTCCTAAAAGAATGAACTCAAATTGAATTCAGTTGAGTTACTGAGTGAAAGAATGAATTATTTTCTTAATTTCCCTTAGGAAAGAAAGGTCTCTGCATTACTCGTACATGCCATCAAATCAAAATGGTGAGAAGTAGTACAAGTTACTCAGCAATGAAACATTGTGGAGTAAATGGGAGGCAAATGTTAAAAATCCTCCTCTGAGCAGCCAAGAAGAACATTCCTTCATGATACATGCAGGTGACATAATCTTGGGACAGCCTTTCTGTAGGTATGGGCTTTCTTTGCATGTTCCCCGGGAGAAATCTGCACATTGTTCATCAAAATGGCTGTAGATTTATGTCTTTGTTTTCTTAGAAATATGAATCTTTGTCTATTCACTGATTTTCAGTCTAGAATTAAACTTCACAATCACGTCGTACATCAGTCCTTATAGGCTTGCCACAGACTTTCAAGCTCTTTCCTTAATTTCCTATTTTCTAGCTGAATGCAAGTATGTCTTCTGCAATTAAAAAAAAAAAAAGGCAAAAATCAAGCATTGATTTAGACACATCAGGTGTTAGGAAACTGTCAGACAAAATCCGATTCCTGGCCTGAGCTGTCTCGTGGTTTTCCTCATGTGGTTCATCGATCCCTGGGCATCTGTGAACTCCCTCTAATGCAATCATGAAATGTGATTGAGGAAATGAAGTTCTTGGTCTCTACATAGCAATTGACATGTGTAAGATATCCTTGAAAACTTATATTTCCACTGAAAGAAGTTGGAGAATCTATAAATTTTGAAAATTATTTACCTAGTATCTAAAAGTGCCAGGACTAGACCCTTCAGAGAATGATGCAAGCAGTTTCACATTCTGCAGTTATAAAGTAATGTGTCAGAAGGGGATATTGTTCCTATCCCAACCTTTCATGAAGGTAGTTTATGCCTTGAAGCACAAGTTTATTTCCCTTACTTTCTGAGACAACTTTTATTCCATGCTGTAAGTCAGGCTTATTGGAAAACACTAGATTAGCGGTCAGTTTTCTAAACCTCAGCACAGTATCTGACATCCCTTTCTTCAGCATTTTCCTTCAAAAAACTACTAACTCCAGCCCACAGCCGTGTAAGCTGAACATTACACAAATATATTGTATCGTAGGTACAACAAAGTTACTGTATGTCAAAAGAAGTCAATATTTGCCCAATTTTCATACTGATATCCCAGCCTTACCTGATGAGTCAAAGATGGGATGTGTCATGCTGGAAGCTGCCTCCACAGGCACTGGGGAGAAGAGGCAGAGTTGTGACACAGTTCCAAATCCGCCTTGGTGGAATTGTAATCAGACATCTGTGTGGAGACCTCAACAACTTCCCTTCTCCTCCTTTGTCTGAGGTCCAGTCACTTTTGGTTTTGATCTTTGTACTGGCATGGTTTCACTGCTGGGTGCAGGACCGCTCATCCTCCTCATGTCCTTAGTCCTGAAGACATTATGAGGCATGCTGGTGAGGCCCAGGCCCAGCCTTTGGGAGGGAAACAAAAATTAGAAGCAAAATAGATTTTGAGGAAGGAAGCACTTTTCCCATGTTGAAGAGTCATAACAGTTCCAAAATGAGAAGGCATATTTTTAGTGATTAGCTGCAGTTAATCCTAAGAATGCTTTAGGCTTTGTAATAAGTCAAACACAATATCCTCTCCTCCATGGAGAAGCGAGATGTGGGGTTTCAGAGTGGAAGAACAAAAGGATTACAAATGAGGTATTTGCAATAATTCCTCCACAGCGGCTATACACGCTACATGATATTTCCCCTGAAAACAGAAATCTGCCTTGAATAAAAGGAAGAAAATGACATTAGGGGAAAAAAGTCATATCTACAAACTGCACGTAAATCAGAAGTTCATTAGGGGAGTATGCAGAGAAGCTTTTGGAATGTAATTTTGCTACCAACTAGTTTTCACAAGAGTGAAGTAAGGCTTTCAAAAGCATCATTGCTCTAAGTAATTCAAATTACCTACTCTACCTGATACTATCTCTTCCCACAGAGATTACAAAGCACTTAAATTTTTACCCACTTTGTTAAAGAAATCCCCGAGGAAGATTTCAATCCATTTGCAAGCATTGCTGTGAGAAGAAAAGATACCAGAAGTTTTAAAAATGACCTCCAGCACATCTAGAGTTAAAAGCTTCTTACAGGGTTTGTCTCTGTATCATAAAGTTCGTTGGTCAGAAATTTACCACTGGGTCACACAAAAAAAAACCCACTCTGGACCAAAACTCAGTCTAGAAGAGTTCAGCTAAAAAACAGTAATTCCTGGTGCTTTGTCCCTTTCTTTTTTCTAGCACTGAAATAGAAAAGATTCTATATGTTCTATTGTTTCCAAGCATGAGTGTACTCCTATTACTCAGAAAACTACTTTAATTTTAAAATGAAAAGGTGTGGGCTAATAGATGGGATTGCTGACGATGTTTGAAGCGTCAGGTGATCACTGCCGTGCTGCTGGCCACAGAGGGCTCAGCTGTCATTCAGAGGCATGCACACCCTCCTAGGACATCTCCTATTTTGTAGCAGTCCAAAGCCTTGCTTTTATTTAGGCTATCCTCCCGCTGGCACCCACGGGGTGTGTTATAGCCCGGGTCAGTAGGGAAGGTATGGCTTGGTTTCTGTCCCTCCCCACAGCAAGCATGACCCACACTTTGCAGTGTGGAAACGTACCCTGTATGGACACAAAAGTGCTGGGACATCTTGTCCCTCTCACAGCCCAGAGAGAAATTTAGGAGCATGGCTGCGTTTTACTCTGGTTTGCCACGGAGCTGCACCAGACTCGGCCGCTTGCAGAGTTTTCCAGCAAGGCTGCTCCTCAAGGGAGCTGAAAGGGTGTTGGACTGGGGCAGGTGAGAGCTGGCCAGGCTTCAATCAAAATCATTTCTAGCAAGGGTTTTGTACTGACATCCAAGGGATTCACTTCATTCTGCTTTGTGTGCTGAAGTTAGAGCAACTCCAAACTAAAAAAAAAAAATTTAAACAGAAGATGCTGAGGAGGAATACTATGTGGAATAAAAAGGCCC
The DNA here is from genome assembly GCA_013400495.1 of Nicator chloris. NCBI lineage: Eukaryota > Metazoa > Chordata > Aves > Passeriformes > Pycnonotidae > Nicator > Nicator chloris. The sequence goes on from WAAE01016532.1 coordinate 186,883, forward strand.
AAAGAATGAAACTTCCCATAAGTGCTACTGCCTGCTGTGCTTTGAAACTCACAGGAGAAAATCCAGGGTTCTGTGAACCAGGAGAGCTTTGCCTTCAGCTTTGATGTACCTAGGCTTCCAGGTAAGGTCACTACTTTGCTGTCTTTACAGGTCCTGCAGCTTGACATGCTTGCAAATTTCCTGCAGGTCCCAGCAGCTGCACGAGGAACACATGCCATCCTGAACAAGGTAGAAGGGAAGGGGCAGCAGGGAAGTTGCCAGAAAATGGTCCTAGTGGAAGGTGTCCCATGCATGGAACCAGATGATGTCCCCGGGTGCTGGAATCAGATAATCTTTAAGGTCCCTCCCAACCCAAGCCATTCTACCATTCTATAAAATGGAATACCATTCTATAAAATTCTATACCATCATGGTAAAGTGGGCAAATGTCTGTGTTATTGTGTCTGGCTGCTTCCTGTCCTAGCTGCACCTTGCTGCCTGTGTGAATACACAGCTAAATCAAAGCTAACCATGCAACTGATCAGCAGCAGCCCAGAAGAAAAGGTGACATAATCAGGCTCTCCCGGTGGCTGACAGCATCTGAGACAGCAACTTGCTCACCAGCTTCTCTGGGGCTGGCACACAACCATCTCCCAATCCAAAACATGGCCTTTAGAAAGATCTGGAGCTTCTGAAAATGGCTGTGTTGTATCAATAACTGAGGGAATCACAGAGTTAGAGGTGCAAACACACAAATGCCTTAAGATACAGCATGCATGAAAAAAAAATAAAAGAAAAAAAGAAAGCAAAACAATTTTAGTGTTCTTCCAGCATTGCCTCTTGCATTTACTCCAGCACGCTATATTTGGTATGGCTGCTTCTGTAGGAGAGCCACTCTCTGACAAGTCTTCATGCAGAAGCAGCAAATCTCCAGGGAGTTTAAGGCAGCTTTTCTTTAGACCCACGCTTTGTTATGATACCAAGTTTAGCCTCAGTCATGCTGCTTACTGAAATCCCAGTGTCTGTGGCTGCTCACGAGCTAAGGGTCCATGTCAGAGTCCAGGGCACTCCTCTGACTGCCCTGGAGGGTTGGAGATCCTGGCACGGGGTCAGAGACCCCCCCTGCACAGAGCCCCAGAGAGACACTGTCCTGGATCTCAGTCCATGGAAAAGCTTTCAGCTTGTGAAATGAATTACAAGTCACGAGAATGTAAGAAAAATAATAGTTAGTAGTAGTAGTTAAGTAATCACGGGGTGCAAATGTAGAATATTAGGATTTTTAGAAAGGGGTCAGAAGAAAAACATGGAGGACCTGGGTGTGGTCCTTGTCCTTTTTGTCCTTCTTTTTGGCATCCATTTTTCTGCTGTGGTGGCTCACAGGGATTGGTGTAGGATAGAGGTGACATGTCTAACATTAGTAGTAGGTATTGGTGATTAATGGTAAAATAAATAAAAGATACGTAGAACATGGTATAAAAGGTTTTGCCTGCCTGTCGTGGGCGGGAGTTGTCTCATGCCCTCGCTGCAACGAGACCTTGGCAGGGCACAGAAAGAATTTGTAGATAAGAAATAATAAACAACCAAGAGAAAACCTGAAACAGTGGCTTTCGACTCTTCTTCTGCTGCACCACGGGGCATTCAGGGAAAAAAGGACTCTCATCTGACATGTCTCGGGAATCTCAAACCCTAGAGGTCCACATGTCTTGGGTTTCACTGATTTCACAGCATCACCGTCCATGCAAAACTCTGCTCCTCTTAATCCACATCCTCAGTTGTAGCTCAGATGTCTGGCGATGGAGAGAGGATGATGGGAAAGACAGCATGCAATGTACACTGATGGGACAGGAACATTGTGTAGTTGTCAGCACAAAGAAAAGGAGGCTCATCTTGCAGCAGCAATATTTGGGACAGGAGGCTGGAAGATCAATTTAACTCCTTTGATGTGTCATATCTTACTAGTAAAGGTTTAAATGCTATTTCTGTCTGCCACATTGATTTTCATTATCGTGGATCCTCTTCCTGATGTAAAGAATTTCTCTCAGAGAAGTTTCCTAAACTAGTTTAGCTTGTGGTGATGTCATATTTTAAATTACAACACAAATACCTGCAAGCGTATACAACATATACAACAGCTTATATTATTCGTAAGAAATATGTGTATAGTACTGGGTAATTTTAGTTTTCCATGACAGCAGCATTTTAATTATGTATTTTCTTCAAAAAAAAAAGAAAAAAAGAAAACAAATCATAACTCATCCAACTTGCAAGTACAACACCCTGTCCCGTTGGTCCTCTTCCATTATTCTGGAGATTGGGAGGCATTAAGTGACGCAAGACCTTTGAATCTGCCCCCTCAGAAACTCTGACAGCTCAGAACATTGTACGTTCTCTGTTATTGTTCCAAAATATCAGCTTGCACACTCCAAAACTATTTAAGAAATACTGATTTAATCATATACTCCCCCACATTTTTCCAACTGCCATCATTACTGCGAGTGTTAATATGCTGAGCGGGACAATGGTGGGGTTTTGCTGGTCTGAAGAAAAAAATCTTTCCTCATAAATTCCAGGAATGAGTTCTTTCTGCTGTTTTATCTACTTCATGTGATGAATAATGATTGCAATAGGAGAATTTGGCTCATCATGCAGATTTGTGTTCTTTATAAGTGGAAAATAATAGCAGACAGTCTTCCCCCTGTGTCAGTGCTTTTATTCCAGTCAAGGTTGATAAAATATTTCTTGAAGAGAAATGCACAAATCAGCCTGCATGGGAAACCTGATGATGATGATGAGCACAAGTTCGGGGTCACATTCTGGTATACTGCAGTTCCTTCCCTGTGGCACTTGGGATTTGGTTGGTGGGGCTTGATAGGAGACCAATAAAAGTTCTTAAGGCTGAGATGAAAACCGTGCATGGTGTTACTGCTGGAAGAGCTGTTTGGAGTAGCCTGGGTGTTCCCAGAATAGTACAGTTTCTCTAACATAGCTACAAGCAACACATCAAGCTCCAAAGAGATTCTTTTTTTAAGGCTTGGATCTAAGGAGGTGGCAGAGGGATGAACAGCAGAAGGCTGACAATGACAAGCAGGCATTCATTTGAAGGAAAGTAATACATCTACTAAACTCTTAAAGACTAACAGCATAAAGCCTTGGCAATCCCATCACTTTCCCCAAATATAACCTCAGGATTTTGGTGGTGTTAGAAAAAAAAAAGAAACAGCACAATGTTTAAGACTACAACATAGCATTTTGCAGCATTATAATAATAATAAATACAACGCTATCTGGAAATATATTAAATAAGGGCACTTTATTTGCCTTTTTGTCTGGGCTAAGGTGTTGCAGTTGCTTCTGCATAATCATATACATCAGCCATGTGGTAGCACATGGAGGCCCTGGCAGTGTAAAAAAGCCACTGAATTTTGCAGTAATTGCACTGTAACTTTAAGAAATGTCCTGTACAGTTAGCATTCCACAAAATACTTATTGTTTTGTGTAGTCACAAGATTTAATAACCCTGGGCTGCATTTTTAGAGGGATTATTTGGGTGTTTATTTTTTCACTGCTGCTGGAAGAGTTCACCTTCCTGAGCAGTCTGGTGAACCCAGTTGAGCATGTCTCAGCTCCTCCATGGAAAGAAAGGAAAGATTTTGTGATTACACCCAGGCATTTCGTTTTCTTGACCATGAGGTACTTCCTTACCCTCTAGACAGCTTGGTTCTCTGCCTTACAGCTCTGGGTTTCCCTGCTGTCTTGGTCGTGTGCAGAAAATACAATCCAATTACTTCTCCCATGTGGAGAAGATGCAGAGAGTCAGCAGTGATAGATAGATCCCTGCAGGGCAGAAAGACCCATCCTCTGCAAAATAATGAACCCCATAGCAAAAGAAAAGAAAAAGAAAAAAAAAAAAAAGCTTGGAAAAAGCTTACAACTGAAGACCCCACGGCCCTGAGTGAACTGAAGTTGAAAGTTCATGTAGTTTTGAATCATTGCTCGAGGCTCTCTTCAGAGTCAAAGGGATCACAGTTCATACACTGGTTATCCATTTAATCCTGCTTTAGTGGCTGCAATCAAGTCAAAAGTTTTTACTGTTTGGGAGGGTTTTGAGTGAAAGCTGATACCGCGTGTGGCGAGAGAGAGCTTTCTTCAATTCCACAGACCTGAAATAATCAGTACCACAGTGTGAGCTCCACTTCATTCAGATGCAGTGGAGGCCAAAACTTCTTTCCCAGTCCTGGATATTCTTCACAGAGATGCGAGCCTGAACATTTCTGAAGCAAACACTGGCATTATCAATCACAGCAGCACCTGAGCAAGTGATCTGATTTTAAAAGTGATGAAATGGAAACTGTTGGTGCTTTTTCACCTCTGAACATCAGACAGTATGTTCACAGCTTTCTCTGGATGGAGGCATTTGATACTAGCCACTGTTTTGCAGTCTTCCCTCTCTTCCAATGTGTTATGAATGTGGGTTCAAAAACCTAGATAGCACTTTTGTTTGCACTAAGAAGCAATAAATATCCACTCGTCACTGCTTCACCAAGATCACATTAATTATAAACACAGGCTGTCTTTGATGTCATTGCATTCATTATTAGGATTTCTTTGCCTACCTTGGAAATCAATATATTTGGGGATCTTCTTAATTGAAGCAGTTCCCTTTGGATATGTATAAAATTGTTGATCTTGCAAAATAATGTCTGACTATATTTCTCCTTCCTCCCCAAACCAAATTTTGCCAGTTATGTTTGTGAAGTAAAAAAATCATTCATTGGGTGGCAGAACATAGCTTGGAAAACCTTCCCAATGCTCTTTGCTCAGTTTGTAGATATAGTGATGTTCACTTTCTCTGCTTACCCAGAAGCCTGAGCAGATACTGTAAATTCAAGGACCCTCTCCATGTTGCACATGCACTGGGGTAATTCACAAGCAGCAGCACACACTGTGCCCTCAGCAAAGCCCAGGCTGGGTGATGGCAGCGTTGTCCCCCTAGAGGAGCATCTGCATCTGCAGATGGTTTCAGAGAAATCAGAATGTGGCAGAAGAATAAGACACTGCAATTGTAGCCACCTCTTCCCAGGTGACCTGAACATGAAATTTTTTTTTTTTTTTTCCCCCTGAAGAAGCTGGCAAATACATTTGAAACACACACTGAGATTTGCCAGCCAGTTTAAGTCATGGAGGGGAAGTTTTGGGGGTTACAGAATTGGGGAGTGCAGTTTCAAAAACCTTTACCCTCTTTTTGTAGTCTGATGCCTACTGATGGTGAGTTTATTAGCCGTTCCATAAGGCTAAAAAGCATAAGCTATTAGGCATAAGCATCTGTTTCCATCCATGATGGATAAACTGAATTGCCTCCAAGACTGCTGACATTCTCCTCTTAAAAGTCATTGGCAGCAGCTACACAGAATCAAACCATGGTGTGGGGTTTGTGGAAAGAGCAACCCACCACACACACATTCTAGCCCAGACAAGTTGCGTTGCATAGATCTCATTTCTCTAGGAATTCAGACTCTAAAAATATTTTATTTTTGCCCTCTTTATTTTATGCATTTCATTCAGCTGTGCTTCAATCACTCTCTGCCAGCTTTCTTGCTTTTGTGAGGCTGGAGAAGTCATAAATACAGCAGGCCCCTTTGAGTGTTAATGCTGGATGCTGTCCATGACTGCTGAGCTGCAATATGTGAGCTAGCGATACCACAAAGAGAGAGTTTATATTCCTTCCCTATTACATATTTTTAGTGTGTAAATCCACAGAGCAGAAGAAATTTATAATGAAGTGAGTGGTCATGGGGAAAGTAATCTCCATATAAAGCAGTGGCAGATACCTCTTTCTGTCTGGGACTCCGTCTATTGGGAAGTTTCCCACCAGGCTGAATGAAACCTTCAGCCACTGCTGTTCTTTTTTTGTGCCTCAGTTTTGTGCCTCAGTGACAGGAGGGTCACTGACATTGTTTATCCATTATTCATTTAGCAATGCCTCTGGGAAGCAACTTAATGTCATGTATTTTTCACTTACATGAATTGCAACAAACTGGTTTCTTCTTCAAGCCTGCCTGCACTGGGGAAATTTTCTAAGTTGTTTTACAGCCAGCATAGCTCAAACTGTTTGGAGGCTGCAGCAAGGACCTGGTAATAGACAGCATGAGGTGAGTGATTGGTTTATACCGATGTGGCTTCAGACTGTGGCACTAGCTACACTTACTAAAACATGAACCATTAAGACTACAGAACCCAGAAATATTTTGGCTTTGTTGAAATACACAGTATCTGTCTCCCTTGGACTGAAAATGCTTCTATTCCACAAACTGCTCATTCTCCCTTGAAAGGACAGGCTTTCAGTGGGAGATTTGAGTTTTTCTTGCTTTGCTTTCCTAGCCTTTTTTAAAGCAGGGTATTTTAAGTCAATATATCACTAACAAGCCCAGATGAGATTTCAGTGCAGCCTTTTCTGTCAGAATCAAAATTACATGAAGTACTGTATTTTGAGGCAGTGATATGTGTGCAGCCAAGAGGAGGTAGATTCCGATCTGGCCGGGTGAAATGCTCCCGGATAAATCCCATCACGTGCAGGCCTTTGTGCAACCAACACATCTGTACACTAATAAAACCGAGGGGCTGGAAAGAGAAACAAATTCTCTCTGGGTCTAATAGGAAGGACGTGAATAAATCACAGCTGAAAACATGGAGCAGAAAAGTTTGGTGGATACCCAAGAGACTGAGATGGTAGATCCTTTGTTGAAGGAAGGCAGCTGAGGAGAAAGAGGAGGTGCTACACAGAAGGGAACACTCATGTCTGTCCTCAAGTCCCCTGGTCCTGACATGAGCAGTATATGAGTCATTGGATTATGAGTAGTGGATTAAAAATTATCCTGTAGTTGCAAAGATACATTTCCTGAAAAAGTGAAATTTGCCGAATTTCAGCTGGAGTCAGATGCACATGCTTCACTCCTTTAGACAGTCTCCAAAAATAGTAGAAGCAAGGTGGGTTGTTAAAGCAGGAGTCCAAGTTCTTGTGTGAAAACACTCCCCTTGGCATGGGAGGCATTTCTACCTCAGGATAAGGCACGGCCCGGTTAGGGTAGTTAGGTAGGAGACCATGCCCACGGGGCCACAATCAGTCAGAAGTGCTCAGCCTGTCCTGGGAGCAGCAGAAGACCCTGCTTTTCCCACAGCTGCTCTATCCCCTCCGTACTGGGCTTCTGGCACGAGGAGGCAGGGGCTGTGCTTTCCAATGTGCCAGGAATGAGGACACAGGGAAGAGGCGAAGAAAGGCAGGAAAAGCTAATTTTCTCTCAGCCTTTACCAAGCCATTTTCCCCCTGAGAACTGATCCAGGGCTCCCTGATAAATCAGGAAGCATGTGGTCATATGAAGAGGCACTAGAACCATCCCAAAGGAGGGACAGAGCCTCTCCCAAAGCAGAAATTGTCTGTATTTCCCTTTGGTGCTCCGTTACCTTCTCAGATGGGCTATGCTCTCATCTCAGGCCACCCCTGGAGTGGGTTTGGCTTCCAGGGTTCCCATAGCTTTAGAGGACAGTAAAAGGCAACTGGAACTGTTCACTGACCTCTGCAAAGAGGCTGGTTGGTCACTTTTCCCTTCCCCTTTTCTTTCCAGGGCCAGCCATAAAGGAGATTCAGTAGTCTGTTGGCAAGGGTGCAAACCCAGGTTTAAATTAGCTCATGAGGACTTCTGTGTGCACTGAGAGGAACCAGCTTGTCCACGCCTCCGTGTCCTCTACCTGACCAGGAGAATGCCTGATTCCCAAGCTGGAATTTTTGCCTTGCCAAGTGTGCCAACACTGACCTGTTTTGCTGTGGGAGCGCCCCTGGAAGGAAGAGCCTGTCTCTCTTCTGTGCTCCCCTGCCCCACAGCCAAAGCAGCCTTACACCCCAGGGTCAAAGCGTGGTGCTCAAAGCTAGGGTGCCATGCACAGGTCTCCCCTGAGCTCTGCACTGAGTGCAAAGGATGCCTGAGGGCACACAGCACCTTTCCATCATCCCAGAATTAGTTTCTCTGCACAACAGTTTTGTACTTGTAGACACTTGAGGGTGTCATGTCTCTCCTTTTTCTTGCCTCCCAGAAGCTAAGATTCTCACATAAAATTCAAATGAAGGTGGTTTTGGTGGGATACTCAGTAAAAAAGCACGTTGAATGATGAGACAGCAAATCCTTTCTGCCTCTGAGAAATGACTGTATGTGGTCCTCAGTGCTAGACTGCCCAGATTGCCTGGTATCTAATGAACCTTTATCTTGCCTCTACCAAACATTTGACTGTAATCAAGGCTTTACACATTTGCTTTAGTCTATTCTTACTTCAGCTGACAGGGTGGTGAGAACTGCCTTACTAGTTCTCTTGAGGCAGTCCTGGTGGCTCTCCATGTTGCTAAATCATCCTCCATGCAGATCCTCTCAGAACTGGTGGCTTAACACAACTTCCATGCTCTCCCTCAGCTGGATTACAGGATGAGGGCCACAGGCTTACTCTGACCACCATGACAGAGGCAGCAGGCCCCTCTCATCCTTGCACAGTCACTGCTCAGGTTTGCAGTGAGTTCAGTTCTCCCTGTGCAGTCATGAAGCTTATGGGCAGCACAATACAGATCATGAACTGTCAGAAAACTTCCCTACGTTTTCTCCATGGCAGACAGATGTGTAGGTGGGTTTTTTTTTTGTCTCAGAAGCCTGCAGCTTGATGATTCACCAGCACAAGCTTTGATGACTCCTACCCTCCAGTGCTGTTTCCTGCTCTAGAGTTACACTGGCTGCCTAGCTGGCAAGCTGAGGGGAAACCTGCAAAGAGAGGATGTGTGAGCCAAAGCAGTCTTGCAGTGAACAGAGAAGGCTGTGACTGGTGTGTCATCCACTTTTAATATGATCAGGCATCCCCTTGGAGTGTGTATCCCCCATGTATACTGCATGCTAGGCAATGTATTCCTGTGGCATGCAGAAATATGGGAGAGTGACACCCTTTTGAGACTCTGTTGGAAGCTGCTTGTCAGCGTCTTCCCATCCTGGCCACAGGGGTTGCAGGCCCAGGTGGAATCAAAGATCAAGGTTTTTCCCAGCACCTGGACTGTGCTACCTCAGCTTCCTGCTGTGTCCTAACTGGAGGTACAACTCCAGCCACGGCCCTGTGAGAGAGGGGTGGCAGGTGATCCTGCTCTGCCACAAGCAGGCATCCATCCAGGCAAAGCAGGGAAAGGCAGCAGCCCCCCAGTGTTAGCCCCCTCACAAAAGGGCAGGTGCTCCCCAGGGGAAGGTAGGCTGCAATGCACTGTCAGTGGGACCTTGAAGCAGCCGTATTATATCCACAAATTATCCACATAATAATCATGGATAACACAACATCAGCTATGGACTACTGAGGAGAAAACAGCAACATTCCTTCCCACAAATGCAAGGTTAATACTTTTTATCCAATTTATTTTCTATGCTTAATTTACATTCTTTTTCATGTGGCTGTGAAAAGACTCACAATATTTGTGATAATAAGTGTGAATTGCAAACTTCATTTAAATACCTGTATTTATTTTCATTCTTCGTCTTTCAGTGAAATTTTTGGTGGCAGACAGGCTTCTGATGGACAATTTGCATACACATCTGTGGGGGTTTTTTGATCTGTTATAAATATAAATTATTTCATAGCCAGATATTGCCTTAATTGTTTACATACCAACTGGGGACAGATAATGTGTAGCCTAGGCTTTATTTAGCAATAAACTAACTTAAACTAAAATATTCCTGAGTGGTTGGTAGACAAAACATTACATTGTAAGGTTTGTTTTTTTTCCCTTGTCCTATTATATTTTACTTTGATTAAAGCAGTACTGAGGTAAAATTGCACATCTCATGCAAAAAGCAATTTACCTCAGCTCTTATTGAAGTTAACCGCACTTATTTGCCCTAGCATAATGCATTTTTCTAGCTGCATTCTAACTGCAGTGCTTTATCATATGAACCAAGCTAGATTTAATCAAATTCAGTTTGTGTTGTGAATTTTAAGACATTTGTTCAATTAGTTGGAATAAAAGCAAAACATTTGGAAGAAAGATTAAAGTTGAAAAATACTGCTGCTAGGCTGGGCATCCAATGCTCCTTCTGCACCTTTTTCATCCTAAGACACTTTTCATGCTTGAAAAGGCTCCCCAGTCTTTTTTTTTTTTTCCTCTCTTTCTGTCCCTCAGATTGCTGGTGATGCTCATGGGATGGGGAAGATAAGAGTTATTTTATCAGATTTCAACAACCAAGGGTAAGACCTGACGGTTTTTCCTCCTGCTGTGTCTGTCATGAGCTTTTTCTGGGCTCTTATGGATGGGACCACTTTCAAGCTGGGGGCTTTCTTAATGTATTGCAGTCTGCCGGGAAGCCACAATGCTGCTACCCACTTCCTCTCTAATCTTTCCAGTGGCCCTCACCTATTACTCTCCTTGTTGCCACCTGGTGAAAAGTTGCCATCATTCACTTGTGTTAGCCCTTCAGACCTGGGGGCAGCTCAGGGAGACCAGCACAGGAGCTGAGGGGCATCGGGGGGGAAGGTCAGACCCTAACACACCTTTCCAGCAAGCAAATTACTTTCTCCTCTTACATCCCTATTGCTTCCCCTAAAATGGCTTGTTTGCACACAGACAAGGTATTTTGGGCTATCAGAAAGTTTTACTGTGTTGTCCTGCCAATGAAATGCAACATCCATTCATTATTATCATATTACTTTTATCAAGAAAATTTTTATGCTTGCAGTTACTGTATCTTATTTTCCTCATTTTTCTCATTAGGGAATTCGTACCTAACTTGCCTTAGGTTCTCCAGCCTGAGTGATTTGAAAAGGTCATGGTAAAAAAATTGCAAGAAATAAAAATGTCTTAGTGAAGTCAGAGTCCACTCTCTCAACAGAGAAAAAAAGTGCAGTGTTTTTATATTTTGAGACAGTTTCTCAGACAGCCAGACAAGGTGACATTAAACAAATCACACTAATTACAACACAATTTATGTAGAGAGATTTTACTGGCCTACTAATGCTTGGCAGTAGCTGTCAAGTACCAATGTTTCAAAAAAGAGCATTTCCAGCATTCACGTTTTTTGGTGCTCAGGGAAATGATGGAGCCTGTTGACGTCCCTTGTTTGTGCCAAGGGAAGCAGAGCCCAGCCCAAGTGCAGAGAGAGACCAGAGTTCAGGCTATAGCTTTCAGACAGAGTTCCCCAGACTGTGCTGCAGCCCTAGGCAGATCATCCCTGAATGCACCCCACGCCAAACAAAATCAGCAAGAATTGCTGTGACCCCTGGAGGCTTTGCACCTCTCTGGCTTCTCAGGTGTCCTGCTGTGTGCATGTCATGCCCTGAGGTGCAGACAAGACCCTGCCATTCTGGGCTGGAGATATTTTACATGGTTGATGGTATATTATATGACTGAGGAAAACATTGTGCATTAGCTGCCTTATTAACAGAACAAGGATTAAACACCTATAAAACTTGCCAACAGCACCATGAAATTCATTTCTCAGGAGCTTGTAAAGTGCTTTAAGATTAAACCTGAGAGATATGTAGGGCTTTGCCTGCACTTAACTTAAGATTGTGTTCCTGTAAGATGGTATCTCCCCTCATCCAAGGCCAGCTAGTGGTTACCTTCACTTTCACAGAACCAACACAAGGGTAAGGGCACCCACTCCTCGCCCACGCTGGTGCTTACACCATAGCTTGAACAGTACCATTTACATGAAGCCACCCTGGCCCTGAGAAATGCTCAGGTGCATCATGCTGATTTTGCTGCAGGGACAACAGCAGCCTGGTAACAGCAAATGGCTTTGGGAGCAGGGCCAGGAGGAGAAAGCAGGAGGGGGAGAAGCCTCTCACTGTGAGGGTTTTCTGAATGAGTCTCTGGCATCACTGTCTGGACAGGCCTCCACTCCATGTAGTGGCCACTGATCACACACAGACATGGGGCACAGAATCACAGAACATTCTGAGTTGGAAGGGACCCACAAGGATCATCGAGCCCAACTCTTACATGAACACCACTACGTGGGAAAGCAAAGCTCTGGGTTAGACCCCTAACTCAAGCGAGAGTGAAATGCCATGGGGAAGGGTTCTTGAATCCCTGCTGCTTAGAGCTAAATGAGCCCAGACTCTGCTTCTCTGAGACAGCTGGAAATAGAAGCCAATTCAATAACCATCTCACTCTCTGGAAAAGTAGAAATGCTCTGGCAAGCTTTTCCTCATGTGCTCAAAGGAAGACAGTGTGAATCAATCTAAGCTGGACATTCTCAAATAGGCTGGGGGTGAGATGTCTTGCTCTGGAGGTGGGTTCAGATCCTTCTCCAAAGCTCCAACTGAACTCAGCTCTCTGAATTGGTAGCTGGATGCAGGGCTCCCCACACTCAGCCAAGTAGCTCTCATTCTCCCACAGTCATTCATGTAGCCCATGCCTGGTTTGGTATTGTTTGGAAATGTTTGTAAGCATGGGCATACCTCTGCAGAGCTTGGGCATCTTTGTTCTGGGCTTCTTATGTTTTGCTTTGAGCTAGATTTGCAAGCAACTCTGCATCTGTGCTTCCAAGGCTTCATGCTGCCTGTGGGAATTTATCTCTGGTGAGCCCTGGATACTTGTGGAAATTGCTCAAGGAGGTAAGCTGTATTTTTGAGAGGGTCATAAGGACTCTAAGTGGTATATTTAGCATCAGCTGGAGACAGGAACACCTTAAGGGGCCTTGGTGGAGGTGGCACTTTGTGGCATGCATCAAGGAAACGCAAACTCCTGCCAACCATAATAGCACCATTAAGTCCTGCAGGGCTTGCACATCCAGCAAGCATTTGCAAAAGTTACAAAGAAGAGGGCAAGGGCAGGGTACTACAAGGGGCAAAGCCTCCACGGGGAATGAAGCCTGGTCTCACCAGGACATGCAGTTCCTGGGAACTGAAGACGATCAGCACCTTGTCTCTGCAACCTCTGGGACCTACACCTGACTAGCGGCAGACATTCTGCCGCGGTGGTGACACACAGAGCTCGTTTTCCCGTACAGCTGTACCCAGTGGCACATGTCATTGTCACTTGCTGGGTATGGGCACATTTTCACACTTGACTCACAGTTAGTCCAGTGCCACAAGCCAACGCTGCCCGTGGTTACACGAAAGTTCAGTAGAACGGGGAATGCGTATAGCAGGGGAGGGAAATGGGTCAGAAGAGTTATTTCAAGTGGATGTGGGTGATAGATGTTGGTAGCAACACTAAGTTATCAAAAGGAAACACATATTCTTTTCAGAATAAAAAATGAGCATCTGTACTTGAACAGGGTTTAGTGATTGCTAAATGGCTCCATCGTCAAGCAAGAAGCTTTATGAACAGAAGGGTTTGCATGAAGCAGTTGTTGTTTACACCTGAAACTGGTGTACAAATAAAGCCATCATTCTTTGCTGCCAAATCTCCTCTGCTCTGAGCCAGAGCAGCCTGTGGAGCTGCATGACAGCCCTCTCTGCAATTGTTCCTTGCAGGTGTAGCTTTTATATGTGTTTGCTAATGGTTGTTCAGGTCAACTCACACACTGGGCCCCATTTAATTCAACAAAGCTATGTGTTAAGAAAAGCAGGGAAGGCATTATTCAGAAAAGGGAACTTTGGCCTTGGACAGAAAAAGGAGAGCATGAAGTTAATTTTCTGCTTTGAATTGCCCTGCAGAGGAGTTTAGATTTTTCCACTGAGTGTCAGGGGAGACCAGACAGAGGACACCATGGGCAGAAGTTTCCTTGTGCAGCTGCCTCCCTTGCCTCCCCTTCCACAGGCAGTAATCACACCCCCACAGACTAAACTTCAACTGGATAAAAACAAAGCCTAAATTGTAAAACACTAAAACATTAGTCCGAAATCTTATCTTCTTCTCCCTCCACATTTCTGTAGCTTTTATACAGCCATCACCATCATCTCTTTCTCCTGCACCTTTCTCCTTGCTAAGGCACTTCACATGAGGTGCCATCACCTTGAGAAATCAGTCCTGGGAGTTGTGACTCTCTGGTACCTCTCGCTGCAGCTGCACACCTCCTGTGGTGGCAAACCTCAGCTGCTACAAAAGTGCCAGGGAGCCTTATGAACCTCAGCACCAAAACTGTCCTCTGCCAGGTGTAGAAGGAGGCAGCAAGCTCTGAGTGATTGTGCCCACTAAAGACACCAGGAGCCTGGGGTGAAACAGTGCCACTGATGGAAGGGACATGAAAATGGGACCAAGGGACTAAAACCCTTCCGATATTCACTGGGTGCTTGCATGACCAGGAGGATCACAGGGAGGTGGTGGGAAGGGAGGAAAGTCTGAGAAAGGCAATAAAGAGGGGAGATGGGGGCTGGAGTAACCCCAGGAAGAAGGAAATGGAGAAGCAGAAAGAATTAGCAAAGTGAGAAGGTCTTGATGGCAGAAGGAACCATTGCTCTACTGTGCTGCATAATTGTAACGCAGTGTTGTCACAGCTACACTTAAACACCACAAGCTGGATCATAGAAAAGCTTAAAATGTACTGCTTAAAACAATAAGTTTGACCCTTTTTCTTTTCACTTCTCATTCACAAAGGAGGACTTTGGTCATGTCTTCAGGCCTTTTTTCGAGAAATTAACATTTAAGAAAACAATTCTCACCAAGCTGTGCGACTCAAAGAACTGGGGCACTGGGGAAAACATCAGCTATCACAAACCTTACCACTGAATGGCAAGCACTAACAAGTGGGGGATTAGGTTTTCCCTGGACCTGTCCCTTTAAGTTCCTGGTAGCTTTGATCTAGCAGCAGAGAACTGATGTGGGAGGACAGATCACACACTCCCTCCTGGATACTTTCCTTTTGTAGTTGCATGTGATGCTGTCATTTAATCTTGACTAGAAATGGGAATTGATGGGTTCTCTTTTTGTGGGGAGCATGGATAGGGTCCCATGCAGGCATTCTCAGCCATCCACAGTGGGAAACTGGGTCCAGCCAGAAGAGGCAGTGGGAAACTGGGTCCAGCCCCAGCTGTCGTGCCTTCAGCAGACAGTTTCCAAGCAGAGGTTATGCTGGGGCTCACGGCTGCCTAGGCGCATGTGCAGCAAAAAGCCAAGGCACAGATCCATACCCTACCTGTGAAACAATACAAGGTACAGTGTTGCCCCCTGGCAAGCTTTGTTTAGCACTCAGAAACTCCTGACAAACAGTAAAAGTTTTCAAACTGTGTCTGGGTAAAGTTTCCAAATGGACAAAGAGCACATATCTTAGAGAAATGTGGGCTGTATCCAAAGCCAAAAAAATCCAGTTTCCTATTCAGACATCAAGTGAGATTCAGCCCCAGCCTTCAGATTAACAAAGGCAAACCCAGATCTCTGCATCCCCTTAGACAATGTGAAAACTAATTTAGGCATTTAAAGATAATCCAGGTAAAATCAAGGTCATCTTAATCTTTCATCCAATGTATTTGAAAGTTTATATCATCTTTTCAAAATCACAAAGTCTGAAGTCATCACACCCATAATAAATCCCTTCATGGAAGTTCAGTTATTTGGAATTAAACTAGAATAGGAGGTATCTGTATAGACAGATAACCAGGCAGGCTGGCTTACAGTGATGTACACTGTCTGGAAGGGAATACATCAGTGGTTCCCCATATAAAAAACACCTTTCTATAACTATGGCCTGCATTAAATGACACTTAATGCATTTTTTTTCTTCTCCAGTAAGAAAAAGTGATTTCCCTGGATATCATACTTGCCTGAGCCAAAGCCCATGGGGTGTATTGTCATCTGTGGCACTGTAAGTATTTCTGTTAGATCTCTTTCTGAGGATTCTTCCTCCAAGCTGACATGATCAAAAGCAACAAATACAACATGTCTTCAGTTTACTTCCTTGCTCACAGGTGTTCTGTCTTCTGAAACATATCTTCCAACATTTTGAGTATGAACTGGTAGATATAATGTTTAAATCCATAAAGAAATTCATGTATATTATAAATTAGTGCTATTCTAGATTAGACTACAGATTTTTCTATTAAAGGTAAGCCATTTACTTTTCCATTTTACTTTATACAATACAGAATATTTTATGAGATTTGATAGATCACTCAAAGCCACAGATACTGACATCAGCTCTCAAACAAGTCTTCATCATTCCTTGGAATTCTACTTTTTCCCAAGAAAAATGCCAAACCAATAATTTTTGCTTACTATGGGTGTCGCCCTGCTTTTTCAGCCTTCTGATGTTTACCTTTGAAAGTTCTTGTTCTCACGCATGTTCCTGTAAACAATATAGGTGGTTTACATTCTTTCATGGAGGAGGAGTTCTCTTGATGGACACCTGTCTTGACCAGTGTGATTGGAGAGGTGTTGACCTTGCTTACCAATCACTTGGTTTGCTTGCTATACTATAAACATGGAGTCAGTGATGTAATGGAGTCAGTGATGTAATAAAGTCAGTCCTCTTGGTTGAACCTGGGTCAGAGTTCGTGCAGTGCTTCTAGCGTGGCAAATGCGACGTGTTCAACTACATTTAAACTATTGATTAACCAAAAGGTTTATAGAGTTAAGACTTCACTAGATGTGAAGCAGCTCCTGATGACACCAGGTACCACTGGCTAGAGTCGTGCTGGCTCTGTTCACCTTTTTCACCCCAGGAAGACAAAATAACCCTCTTCAAGAGACAGTGTGACTCAGTTGGAAAGATTTTCCATCAGACACAGTTAGCAGAGATTTGGCAGAGGCCCTTGTTGATACAGTTGCCTGTTCAGGAGCTGTCTTGGGCTTGTGCTGAGGCCCTTTGGAGCCCTGCATCACACCTCCCCATCACTGAGGGCTCCCTTCCCCTCTGCTCCAGCCCCACTGGGTGACACTGTTTATCTTCCGTCTTCTGTTTCCCCCTTCCAGAGCTCCACAGGGTGACACTGTTTGTCCTCTGTCTTCTTCCACCTAGGCTTGTATCCAGCACCTGAGAACATTCTGCTGATGGAGTTTCATCTGCACATTGACAGGGGATGTATGGCTGCTTCTGCATGGCTTACTGGCTGGACCAGCTCTGGTTTCCCACTCAGCACCTTCTGCTTGACAGTGGATGGCAAGAGAAGCCAGTCAGCAAGCCCTTTCCTTTTTCAGCTGTTTCCCAGCAAAAGAAGCATTGGCATGTCAGACCGCCAGACAACACAGCACAGAGATTCTCCCACATATTGCTTCTTTCTTCCTTTTTTCACGTCAAGAGCTAAAGTGGTGGGTGACAGATTTCCAATGGAGGAGGGGGAAAATTATGCTGAGCACTGCTATTGTGACCTCTCTGTCTTTTACACTTGAGCAGGAAGGGCCCCTGCAGTGAGGCACTAAAACCAACAGCCTATCCACAAAGCCCCTAGGTAATTAGTCATTAAAAAATAAAATTAAAAAAAAAAGAGAAAAATAATTGTAATCTGCCAAGAGAGGAGAGAGGGCTTTAAAAGGATATACCTTTATAGCCATAAATCGCTAAAGAAGAAGAATTACACGATAATGTACAAAGGGTCAATGCAATAAAAGGAGTGAAAGAGACACCTGAGTTTCCTTGAAGTCACCAGGGATGCAGCTGTGCTCGGTGTGCTTGCTGCACATACATGTAGCTGGATAATTGCTTGGTTAGGAACTGAAATAGCAGCATGTGGGCATCATCCACATGGAGCAAGTAGACACACAGAAAAAAAAAATCACCAGTCCAGCCTTGGGCAAAGTTTTGCTGCATGCAGAGTAGATCAACAATTTATTTCTGAAATTTACACATTGTAAAGCATAAATAAGCAGGGAGGATCAGCGTGCAGCCCAGCAATGTACATACCCTCTGACAGACACTGTGTTTGGGTTGCTCTAATGAAGGCAGCTCCAGAAACAAGACTACAGACCTGCAGGATCTGTGTGCTCTCAAGTTGCATTTTTTTTTAACACACAGCTCGATTAATCTGAAGGTTAACTTAATTAAGTAAAGCTCACCTCCTTATCAGGCTCCTCTAGGCTTTAACAGCACACCAGGTACTGTGAGGCCGTTCATTAGGCCTTACAATGTGCCTCTCAGCTAGGTAAATATGTGCTAATTGTGTTTCACAGAAGGGTTCAGGCAAAGGCAGAACAGTTAAGCCCAAAGTTTTGAACGTCTGGCCTCAGAAGCTGTGTAGGAACCCCAAGGAAAATCTGGGTCAGGGAATGAATTCCACAGCACCTGCAGGACCACGGCAGTCACACAAAGGAGGACAAGGTGATCAGAAATGAATCCCTGCACAAAACACCAATTTGTGTGCTGCACCATGCTTTTGGTGTGCTCCCAAGGCTCTTGAGGCTGGGGTTGACTGCAGAAAAAGCACAGCCACCCTGCCCTGCAGCTGGGACGCCCCAGGGAGCCAAGGGCTCTGGGATACTGTGATAATACATATTGTTTCTGATCCATTTTAAGGTCCTGCTGTCCCCTTAGAAAAAAAAGAAGAGCTCACACCCATCAGCATGTGTCACCTCTGGAGGGTGGTCACAGTACAAAGCCCCATGGAAACCCTATGCGCAAACACAACCGTGTCACCTGCATGCAGTAAGGAAAGCAAGTGACAACACGCCTGTGCCTCTCTTGCACGCCTAGATGTTGGTGACAGTGCAACATGGAGCCCAGAGCAGGGATGCATGCATCTGAACACTGGAGACTGGGGGGAACCATCTCTTGTTCTTACATGATGAAGAAGGGAGTTTGTACTGCTGTCCTACAGTCGCATATACTGCAGCGAAAGAAACCAGAAAGAACTGGGCAAGATCACCAAAACAGAAACACAAATCTGAAAGAGAGTTTTCAAGGCATCCGGACTTGAATCTGTGTCCCAGTTACAGCCTTTCTCACTGTCTGCACA
Source organism: Nicator chloris (assembly GCA_013400495.1). Taxonomy (NCBI): domain Eukaryota; kingdom Metazoa; phylum Chordata; class Aves; order Passeriformes; family Pycnonotidae; genus Nicator; species Nicator chloris. Next base: position 205,699 of record WAAE01016532.1, read on the forward strand.
CTCCTTACTTCCATTTTTCTTTTCCTATAAAAGACAAATGTAATGTTTATTTTTGCAAGGAGTGCAATGCCATAATCAGGTTAAGAAAACAATTGACTGAATGCTGACGTAGATTACTAAAAACTTAATTCTGAAAAGCTTCATTTGCTCATTGGGGACACTCGTCTTGTTTACAATGTCACTTCTGTTACAAGTGTTTTTAAAGACAAATACTTCTGGGAATGAGAGGAGTCTGACAGTCTTATGAATTTGGCATGCAAATTTTCCAGGCAGATTCAGCCTTTGTTCCTTTCTGTATCTCTGCTAGTAAAAAGAATGTGCATTGGCCTTGTTTGAAGAAAGAGAAAGAAACAAGAGAAAGAGAAACATGCAGAGAGGAAGGAGGACAGGGGGAAACGTGGACTTAGAGCAGTATGAGGAGATAGCAGCAGAGGTGAGAAGAGCTGTTTGTACATCACCAGCACACCGTCTCTGTTAGCATTACGCCAGTTCTGCACCTGCCTTGAAAATACATTCCTTGGTGCTGCTTAATTATTGCACTTGCTGAAGTTTCAGAGACAAAAACATCTCATAATAACCCTATTTTCATCTTCTCCTCAGCATTTTCAAAAATGCACCACCTCCCACCCCAGCCAACTTCTTCTTCCCTTTTCACCACAAATCCATTAATGCAAAACCAGCACACAGCCATATTAATCTTTTTCCAGCTTACTTCAGAGCTTCCTCAGGAATTTTTATACCGATTTACATGAATCAAAGTGGTTGCTTTCAAAGCTGATTTTTCCCATATGCTGCTGCTTTGGAGGTAACCTCAGGAGCTGGTTAGGATTTTCCCTTTCACATACTGGAACCGAATCCGTGTTTTAAGGACACACTTCTTTCACTGTTGTGCTCATATTTACCTCATTTTAAACAAGAAAACATTTCTTTTGAAAAATTGAAATTTGTGGTAGTGCCAACCTCTCCAAATTAGTCCTAGAGAAACAGCTACATGCACTCTGACACGGGAGATCAGCAGCCAATAATTGTGGAAGCGAAAGTGTCTCTTCACTGCCTCACCTTGAGAGGTCTTGGGCACACGTGGATTGGCAACTCTAAGGAGGCTCTCCAATCCTAGCCATTTTTGAGAGACTTTAGATGATCTCTACTTCAGTACCTCTGCCCTCAAATTAAATCATGTGTATTGAGCAGCCTAACACAAGTAGCAGAGCTCTGCATGGTGTGCTGACTCTTTTTTCTAAACCAGGGCCTTTGGCATGTGAGGTCTCATTCAGCCAACAACATAGCAGCAGTCAATGATTCAAAAGTGTCCTCTCTAAAACAAGAAGGACCCATTTATTTGGTAAATCACCAGCAGCAAGAGATTAAGTTAAGACTGCAAATAATGAAAGCATAGAAGAGCTATAGTTTATAGTTTGTAGTTTATAGTTTATAGAAGAGCTAGAGTTCTCCTCATAATTTTGAGAAGTTGACTTCACAGTAAAGAGCCACAGGGGTTTATGCAGACCTCTCCTGGCTCACTGGAAAGGTCAGGAGGAGAGATCTGCATAGACCCATGTGGCTCAGGGTGGTGTGCCAGCAAGCTGGAGCTGAGAAGCACATGCTGAGGTAGTCCTGTAAACAATCCTGTAAAGCAAAACAAAACAGGAGCAGAACTGGAGTCACTTTGTTGAAAGAAGTGTAAGTGGAAATATTTGCCAAGCTGTGCAGGACTGCCAAACTCACAAATGATCTGAGACTCCCTCCCATTTCAGGGCTTGGAAAATGTATTCTGTGTTAAGAACTACATGTGCTCCTAGAAGCCCATAGTTTAGCCTAAATGTCAGTGGGATTAATTCATACACAGGCTAGGTGGGAGCAACAGAATAGAGATGGGGAAAAAAGAAACTAATTAAGGCAAAATACACTTAGGAGTTCTGTGGTGGTGGAGATACTGGGTGCTATTAACAGTCAGTGGGATTGATAGTGGGGTATCTTCAGAAAAGTCAGCAGATAATAAGAAACAGCATTAAGAAAAAATTGAAGTGGGTAAAATTTACTGCTGTCTCCACTGAGACTGTAAATGGAAAACTTGGAGAAAGCTGGTGAAAATGCTAAAAGAGGCCAAACAAACAAATCCCACTAGAACCAGCAGAGTGGTTTTAAATCACGTCCTCTAATAATCTACCATTCACATTACTGTAACATGTCATTGCATTATTCTGGTCTGCAAACAATTGTTGAGTTCCCAACTTCTGCTGCTGGAAAAAATGATGACCTGAGGGAAGGAATTTTTGTAGTAAATACCTCAGCATGAATAATAAGATGAGGTTATTTAAGTGATTGCTCCTTGAAAAATTAGCCTAACTTCCTCATAATGTACTACATAGCTTAAAGAAATCTAATTTTATCTCTGCCTCCCACACAGTAAATCTCCCTATCACATTCTTTCCTTGCTTCATTGCTCTTTCTTTGCTTAATAATCACCTACTTAAAAGATCGGGGATAATATTAATAATGGGCAAATTAGATACACAGAAAAACAATGTTTTCTGTACTTTCAGAAATACCCAGCATGATTGTCATTAAACCAAAACCAAGGCTTGAGGAGGGAGCACAGAATCCTAGGCAGGCAGCAGCGGAACAGGGCAAGGACTCTGGCTAACTTAGTGTTGAGCAGACAACATTAGTCAGCGTTGCAATGCTGAAATATTTAACAACGGGAGCGGCTCTCCCCCTTCAGCATTTTTCTCCCATAAACTAATTAGGCTATAATATTATGAGCACTTCCTTTGAGGCAAGGCTTTCTTCTTAGCATGACTCTTGGCAGGCTGGGCAAAGCTGGGTTATCGCTGTGATGAAAAAACTGGCACTACATTTTGCCTCAGTCTCCTTTATTATTTTTTTCAAAGTTCTATACAAAGCCACTCACATGCCCAATGGCTCAATCTCACTTCCAATTAAGTCAATGATAAAACTCACATTGACTTAAATGGGAGCAGGTTTGCATCCCAAAGGCTAACAGTCAAGGCTTTTAACAGTCAGACTACTAATGGGGAAAGTAGAAAGAGTTAGAAAATGTCATCATCTTCTCTTTTCTTAGGAGCAGTAATTCAAAGTGAATAGAGTAGGCATGTTCGATTCGAAATTATTTTCAGGGAGAAAAAATACGTGGTGAGTCTATTTATAATGCAGTGATTCAGCTCTTCTTATAATACGTGTGGATGGTTCCATGGCAGAGAAAAAGGCAGCACATAAGAATTATTGACTCTCCCTTTAAATAGTTTGCAAGGACTTTCTTAGCCCTTACTATATTCAGCCCTTACTATATCACCTAGCTTGTGCACTGCTAATAAAAGCTTTTGGCCAATTAACTTGGTTATATTGGAGTCCACTGCTGAAAAAAGAGCAAAAGACCTGGAGTGCCCCAGATGCTTCCTCAGCACTGGCCTCTGCTATGGACAGAAACCACACGAGGCCAGGGAAAAAGAGAATTTTGTTTTTTTTTTAATAACATTGGCAAAATTAAGCAAAAGGAAGATATTAGATTAACAATGTCCGCATTAACGTTAATTTTCTTGCTTGAATAAACATACTTTTGGAGGAGGAAGGGTAATCCATTAGTAAAAAAGCCTTTGAAGACAGCCGGGCAGAGACGCCCAGCATTTAAATTTCCGATGAACCTTTTGAAGGCAAATAATTCCACTCAACGTCCCCAGCCTCAGTGTGATTCCCACTCCTCACAGAGGGCACAGGCACCCACACAGCAGTGCAGCCCTCTGGGAGCAGTGGTTTAGGTGGTGATACCAATTTCTCGTCCTTTCTCCCTTCTCCCCTATCCTGCAGAGGACAGAGGATGCAGATTGCAGAGTGACTAAGCTGCAGGCCCCAGCACACAGGGGTTTCTGCCGGCAGGGAACGAGGAGGGAGGACATCACCACCACCGACTGAGGCTTGAAATGTGCTCCCTTGCAGGTCAGGGTGCTGCAGTGAGTCAGTCCCCGATTGAGACTCAGCTCAACTCCAGCCGGCACGCAGCTGGACAGCTGCCACGGGAACCCTGCAGCTCCTGCCTGGAACTGCCGCAGGACACACGGTGGAGGCATTCTGGGGAGGTTGACACCATGGAAAGTTTGGAACCTTCTGCCAGCTGGATTTGGTGTTTCTGTAGGATGCCCATGACAGCCACAGTTGTAACGACACACTGTGGATGGGGAGAGGGAAGCCTGCCCTGCCCTGCCCTGCTCTGCCACAGTGTTGAAAGTATTTTCTCGCTTTTCTGGGTATTGTTTGTTCATCAGCTGGAGGATGCTTCCACCTGTAGTTATGTCTTTCATCTTAGTGCCTTTTCTAGTCCTTGCTTTTCCCCTGCTAGCAGAGTAGAAGGAAATGTGTTTGCCTTTTGCAATGTTTATTATCAAATTCAAACAGAAAACACTGAACTGTGGCACTGTAACCTGAGTAACCTGATGTGACACACCCACACGGGGGGAAGAGGTAAAGAGAACAGCTTTTGTGAATGACATTCAGGTTCAGCTTGTAGGTTTGCAGCTCTTCTGAAAAACTGAAATGGCTCCTGCAGCAAAGACAGTGAGCAAAGTTTCATGACCCATTACTTTAAAGGGAAGCCAGGTGGCTCAGCAGAATTTGATGGAGTTGCTCTGGAGGAACACAAGGGAAACAGGTGTCTCTGACACCAGCTCCCGAACACTTGCACCTCTTCTCTTCTCAGCCCATGATCTGGAGAGTACACCTGCACACACCCACACATGCTCTGTTTTTGTCTTCTTTTCTGTACCACTCTCCATTTCAAACCTTTTTTGATTGTCATGGCTTCAAAAGCCAAAAAAGTCCCAGCCTCCTTCTGCAAATAAAGCAGAGATCATGGCTTTGCATTTCTGTGTTAAATTTTGAGGGCCAATGGCATTCCAAACATCCATAAAGTTGAAATACTAGGTCAGTACAAGTACACACTGCAAAATCTCCTGGAAGAGGAGGCACTGCAGTCCTGCACGATTTGTGTCTGGATCTCCTCCTCTTCTTCTCTCCCTCCCTCAGCCCCTGACTCTTTCTCCTTCCCTCCCAGCCCCCTTAGAGCAGAATGAGTGACACTGGTGGCCTTTGCCCACTCACACGCTCCCCTAATGGGACATCCTAATCCCAGCCTGATTCCACCCTGCTCCAGCTACATCACATAACCTACAGACCCCTCTGGGTCCGTAGAGCTCAGAGCTCCTCCCAGCACAGTGATGGTGAGGAAAATGTATCAATGGCATTGCGTAGAAAATCCCACTTCTCTCTTCTGCTGCTGTTTCTTTCTCTTTGGAGAGCAGAATCAGGGGAGAAAAGCATCAGAAGTGCAGAGGGGCCAGACAGGAGCCTGTGCTTGAGGTGAGAGCACCCAGCGATTGGCACAGCCTGGTACCGCGTGCATGAAGATCGGCAGTGCTGCCACAGTGACATGGTGTCAGCCAAGAGCAGCATGCAAGAGGGTTCAGGACATGGCTTGTACTGCCACGGAAGCCACTCAGCCTTAAAAAGATAGACAATTTTGAAAAATGTCCTCTCACAGCTAACTGGCTTTGCAGGCCAGTGTGAAGAGGGAAAAAATACCCTCCTCATTTTCCTGCTGCCACAGGGGCTAATCACTCATGCCATCACTCCCTGGGATTCTGTGTCAACCCTCTGTCAGATTTACAGGATTGCTCCTGTCCTTTGCCTGCAGGGAGGACACATGTACCCACAAGTGGCCTGCCTTGCCCAGCCTGGCCCCATTCACGGAGCACTGTGGGGACCCACATGATTGCCATGCCTCTTTGGCAAGGCTTTATTTGCAGGGAGAATCTCTTTTCAGACTACTGCAAGTTCACCCAAGGCTCTTAATGGATGTTTCCCCTGAATCATAACTACTGATAAACATTCTTCATTAAAGTACTAAATTAATCTCTGCTGAATATATGCGATGCAGCCTGAAGCCCACCTCAATCTCCATTAGCTGCATTGTTCTTGCAGCTGAGAGAAATAAGATTTATTTTAGTCAGTAAAGTGAACAAACACCACCTGTGAAACACTCAGGAAGCTGACCTGAGCTAGAAGGTGACATTTTTACTGTTCCTTTTTGACTATAACGAAGGCTAATGGTGCATGGATTATTATGTTTCCAGCAAAGCTGCCTTTTTCAGTTGAAAATGAGGTTTTTGTCAATTAAATACTCACTGAATCAAAGACATGTAGATCATACATATGATAATTCAATTTAAAAATACTGAAAGGAGCTCTAAAGAATGGGTCTGTAAATGACAGATAAGATTTTTTTGTGTGGTTTGAGTGAATTGCCACTTTTGTTCTCATGCTCTGTATAGTGATCACAGACTGATTCAGCCTGCAAATATAAACAGCTCCTTTGCTTTCCAGGAAAGTCACTGGCTAAAGTAACTTATCCAGTGCCACTGTTTTACGGCTAAACAGGCTAAGTCAGTTCCTTATCCTGTCAGTATGGAGCTCTGACAATCACTAAGTTCCATGTTTTGAAGACAGATGGAGAAACTCTCAGTGAACTGCATGGGACTTTCAAAGCATAAGTAGAGCTCAAATGAAGACAAGGGTGGCTCTTTATTGTATCTCTTTTTCACAGTAAATGCAACCCCTGGAATGTTCAGTGCCTGTAAGAGTGCAGGCCCTTTCCATGTATGTTGCAAAGCTGGTTTCTGCCAGCAAAGTCAAACAGCATGTGTCAAGGAGACACTTGGTCCTTCAAGATGTACTGTGCTGGATTTCCTGCACATGGATGACAGCTAAAATTACAGTCAAGAATTACGTACTAGAGCTTACATTCTGCTACGTGTTCTGTCCTGGACTGTCTGAGGGTGTCTGAGCCTTAATAGAGCTTAATGACTTTAGTGCTCATTAGATCAGAGAGGGCTGAGAGTATTCAGAGAAGGGGGAGGAGGAGAAGAGGAAGCAGAGAACAGATGAAATCACAAAAGGTTCAGGCATGAATAGGAAAGGATAAATCTTTAGGTTTTATGCCCCACACTCAGTCTCTTTCTCTCTCACTGCCTGAGAACACAAGACGAAATCAGAGCCATATGGGGAGAAGTGGGATGATCATGTTGACTTGTGCTGATCTGTGCAAGAAGTCAGATCAGACGGGAATCACATGCAGCAATTCAGAACCCAAAGGATGCATAAACCTCAAGAGGAGGGGCAGGGAGGAGAGGAGACGAGAGGTTCAGAGAGGAGAGGAGAGGTTCGGAGAGGTTCGGAGAGGTTCGGAGAGGTTCGGAGAGGAGAGGTTCGGAGAGGAGAGGAGAGGTTCGGAGAGG
>WAAE01016532.1:213446-232294 GCA_013400495.1 Nicator chloris
AGGAGAGGAGAGGAGAGGAGAGGAGAGGAGAGGAGAGGGACTTTTAAATGGGATGTCCGGGACTAGGCTTTGCTTCATTATTTGAAGCAAATCTTGTGAAGCAGATAAGCTATAGACAATAAGACTAATGTTGTAGTGATTATTACTGTCAAAGGCACCTAACTCCTTCAGATTCCCTGGAAAATCCCTGAACTGCTGCATGTTGCACTGATGGAACTGGGTACAGGCTCTGACTAGTACAGGAAGAAATAGCTCCCACCATTTTCATGCTTCATCCATGGTTTCCATAGCAGATTTGGCAACATCTCAAAGCTTCCTCAGCCCTATACCTATTATCGGTTACGTTATGTTACAGTGCTGCATTTTAATTGCTGGTTTTTCTGAGACAGAGGGAGCTGAATCTAAATATAGCTCAAGCGCCAGCAGTGATATTTAGCACAGTTACTGTAATCAGGCATTCAGCCACTGCCAACAAATAAAACTTCTCACTTGAGCAAATAGGTCCTCTGAAAAACACCTGAATGTTTGACAAAAGTCTTTTTTCTGTTATTTTAATGTCATTAGGAGGCCTCAGCTTTCTTGATTGGCAGGGTGTGCATCTAGACTGCCAAGAAATTACCCATTTTTGATCACAGCTCTTTTCCTTTTCTAAATGCAGACACTGACAGCTCTAACAAAGATGCTCAGCTAGGAAGCTTTTTCTCCAGTAAGAGAAACGCTATATTGCTGAGTTAAAACCACTAATTACAGTTTATAATAACAATACTTCCTGGGGGAAAAAAATTAAACTATACTTAACTGCTGGGTTTTTTTCTTTAAACTAGGGGTTTTGCTACAGTCTGATGGCTAACTACTTGCAAAACTCTACTAAACTGGTACAGGCTAGCTGGCAGGTTCCAGAGCAGAAAATGACACCTCTCCCACAGCATAGGCATATTTTGCTGTCAAACCATTTGCTTTGTAATTCAAGTGCAAAACGTAATGTATGCAATAGGAAGCAAAGTATTTGAATAAAGATCACTGGAAAAACCTGAAGTACATGCTTCATTTTGAGTATTTTAGGAAGCTCTTGGAATTCTTGCAAGCCCATATGGGATATTTTAGAAAGGGAAAAAACACTAGGTAAAATGCTTAGGTTGTAGTAAACTTTGCAATTGCAGAAATTTACACCCAGAGTTCTGTTCTTCTATCCCAGTGTATGAGTTCCTGTTGTCTCCTGAAGTGTTGACACCTCCAAGGCTTTTCACTGGGATGGGAAAGTTTTTCTCACTCCTTTTCCCCTCAGAAGATATCTGAACATGACTTGTATTTGAGAATACTGAGAGATGGAGCTCCTCTAGCAAAATTTTTGAATATTCTTTTTATTTTAAATATCCTTTCAAATATCCTCTAGCAAAATTTTTAAATATCCAGGTTTTATCCTTCAGGACTGAAAGAAGTGCTGGAGGGAGAGACATGCACACACAGAGATGCAACAACTGGGCTTTTCAACCCAGTGGGAATCAATGGGATAATAGGTGGCATTGGACTATTGGTCTCTTGTGGCTGATTTTGCTAATTCATTCTACTGACTTGCACCAAAGCTCAGGAGATCAAATAGAAAAGTATAAATGGCATTGAAAAGTCAGCCAGTGACCCAGGAGGCCCCTTTCTTAATGAAAGCACTCTCTCTCATTTAAATGATAACTACACAAAGTGTGCAGGAAACACTGAGCCTGATCAGAGAAGTGAAGGTGAGAATATTTATTTGCATTTCTTAAAAGTACCTCTTTTTTTCCCCCTCAGAAATAGTAATCCAAAATAGAGTACAAAAATAGAGTATTTGCCTGGTAAGGCAGTCTTCAAAAACTTCGTCTTATGATGTCCTAAGGTTTAGTTCCTGCTATTCTTAACTCTTTGATCAGAGCTTTGTTTCATGTGTCTTGCCACTGAAATCCATCAATAGAGAATGGGGCAAAGTCTGAGTGATCAGAGATGGTCTGGAAATATATTCTAAATTATTCAGCTTTTACACCAAAATATAAATGTGTCTATTGACACATATGAGGAGGCATGTCTTTGCAGCTTCCTAAAAGATGTCAAAATGGAAGGACTGGAACCAGAATATTTTTAATCACCATTATTATGTTATTTTAACAACTCAAAATACAAATCCATAATCCTCTTCTGAGTATTTCAGTATTTCAGTATTAAAAACATTATATATGTATGTATATATCCAGTATATATGTATATATGTATCCAGTATATATGTATATATGTATCCAGTATAATACTGCATTAAAAAGGAAGATTTCAGTTGAACACATTTTATTGGATGGGACAAAAAGCATGCAATGTTTTAAACAAGTGGCAAAGTTCAGCCAAAACAAAGAAATTGTGTTGCAGCTCCTACCCAAGATGAGGCACACTCTGAAGTCAGCTGCTAAAAAATTTGTCCCAGTGAGAAACAAAAACAATTCTAATCATAGGCATGGTCTCTGCTTAAAACATGTGAGGATATTATTTCTATTTCTATTTCTATTTCTATTTCTATTTCTATTTCTATTTCTATTTCTATTTCTATTTCTATTTCTATTTCTATTTCTATTTCTATTTTTCTGTTTCTATTTCTATTTCTTTCTGCTTCTATTTCTATGGAAAGCTCATACCTAGAACTGCTGAAGTACAGAGACAAAACAGTTGAGTTTCAAAAGGACAGATCATGAGATAATTGCAAACAGTTTAGTGTTTAATTCAGTGATCCTAGCCAAATTTGCAGAAAAAAACCCCAAAATAGCAATGCCAGTGGCATTGCAAGTACAGTAACTTTTACTACCTGATTCCGAACTTTCAATCTGCATTCAAGATCAGGCAGAAATCTGACACCACCTCTGGATCTAGGAGAAAGCTTCAAAGGCTAATGCCAAGGATCCCATTCCTGAGTCTGCTTCTTTAGATGTTCAGTGAAGTCTCACGCCTGTACCCGTCTCTCACTTTCTCTTTACATCTCTTTCACGTTGGTTTCTTCTCCTTATCTCAGACTCTGTTGAAAAGATGTGCCCCTCTGGCTGCAACACAAGACACGAGGGTTCAGAAAAGCTCCCATGTCCTGTGTTGTAGCCGGAGGTCTCACAATAGTTTAGAGCAAACCCTCTGCTGTGCGGGTTCCTTTCGCAGGCAAAGCTCTTTTCCTGCACTTTTGAATTCAACCTATGTGTCAATCTGCGAAAGAGAAGTGGAGAAGAATGGAAATCAGGTGCAAGATAACACTGTGTGCTGTTGGTAGTGTCAACACAGCAAATGGAAAAAGCACCCGAGTAGCTGCCAACCTGGGGCAGAAAAGCCAAGTTCTGACCTGGAATCTAAAGCTGCCATTTAGTTGACCTCAGCCAAGTCATGCCAGCTCACAGCAGTTGGAATCAGCCCTACCGACTCTGCAGCATGACCTCCGGATCTTGATGGCCAAAAGCATTTCTTTGGCAACTTTGCCAGCACCTGTTCTTCCAATAGTAGATAAAGCTAAGCAAATAATTAGCAACTAATCATGTAAAAACAAATGCTGCCTTTTGTTTCTTGTTTGCAAATTGCCCTTACATGGATCATAACATTTCCAAATTTGTTATGCAGAATTATTTATGAATGCCTTCATAATTAACAATTCCAGGTCTGCAGATCACTCATAAGGAGTTGTGAACATTTGTAAATCACACTGCATTTCTTAATTACATAAGCCATGTAAAAGTTACTCCTGATGAGGTTAGTTGTCTAATTAGCTAACTGACACTGTTGATATGCAGCTCAAGAAACCACTTTTGGTGAACATCCAAGCTTATGAATTTAAAGGGGGCATTGTTGAGAGCAGTTCCTGCTAATAAAGCTCTGTACCAAATATCCACAGAAAACAGCCCCTTGAAATGGTTTAAAGAGTTAAATTGAAATTCACTTGTGAATCCAAGCGGATATTCACAGGACAGCATGTTTTCTTACTGTTTGCTCAACTCAAGCCACAAATTAATGCTAATGAAAATATTCAGGGCTGTTGTTGAATTTCTTATGAGCACAGTATTTACTTCTATGTGTTCTTTTCCCCGTAGACTTAAATTTCATTCCCAACTGAAATAGTTTGAAAAGCAGAGCTTGAAAATCCCTTCATATACTTATAGACATAGATATAGACATAGATATAGATATAGAGGTAGATAGATAGATAGATAGATAGATAGATAGATAGATAGATAGATAGATAGATAGATAGATAGATAGATAGATAGATAGATAGATAGATAGATAGAGAGATGTGGTGTCAATCCAGTACAATATATTGCTATGTATTATAATAAGGATCAGAACTTTGAAGCCAGGTGCACAAGACAAGATTATTGTTATCTCAGTTCAAAAAATCTTTGGTAGATTTATTGGTTTTTTGTCCCTGACTCTCCACATATTACTTTTATGCTGTCATTACTTTGGTACTTTTGCTTCTCCAAACAAACTTGAAGAAGCAGGCAAGGAAATGAAGTGTACTTAGCTGCTATTTTCATGAAGATGACCGACTGAATGCCTTTTCAGGCACTCTGTTGATAAGTACTCACATTAACAGAATTAAGCAAATTACATAAGCTGTTTGCTCTAAAATGTCAAACTTCTGTTCAAAAGATTTTCTCTTTTTTTACGCTTTCCTATCTACTTCAAATAAAAGTATAAAAGTCACAGCTATCAGTTTGTTCATTTCCAGATTTATCTCGCATGGAATAAAGTACAGTTCAACTGGTCCGACCTCAGATTAGGCAAAGGACAAAGCTATGAATTAAAAGGTCTTTCCCTAGGAGGGCATCAAAAGGAATGCCATCAGTATTTTTGACAGTAACATGGCTCTTAGGGTTGCCTAATGATGAGTGCAACAAAAGTTTTTAGCTATTAGTCTGCAACTTGAAGTTTCCCCAAATGTTTTCATGCATGTATTCTATGATTTTTGCTATGAACTTATATAGTTTATCTAGAAATTAGTTATTTCCAACCACCTGCCTTTCATATCTCAGCTGCATAGTAAAAAAAATACCCAACCACTTTTACATTCAGCGTGAAAAAAAATCATGCTAACTAAGCTCCATCTGTCTTACCAATTCCCTAGACTATGCCTATATAGGCACTAAAAGGAAATCAAAACATGGAGTACTAGAAACTTGGGACCCAGAATTAATCCGCTTTTTACAGAAAAAGTATGCTCAGATAAAACTAAATGATTCACTCCATCCCATTTCTACAGCAAGGAAATTCAAGGTTAGAGCTGAAATTGCATCCGTAAAGATTTGCTGATGCCCTGTGGAAAAAGCATGAAAATATTTTGAGTTAGAGAAGATTCTGCTTAATTATTCTGCACTTCCTCCTTTTGTGTCTCCTCATTTTTGTTCACTGAAGGCATTTCTGAGAGAAGTTAGTCTGAGCTCACAAGGCTCTATGGAAGGGTCTCATTGTCTGTTCTGTGTGACTCCTCAGACAGGAAGCAGGATGTATTAGCAAGCAACAATGCTCTGTACACAGAGCATCCTTTCACCTGTTTTATACCACCAACAAGGATAAGTTGATTTATGGATAAATGGGAAACCTGCTCATTCCTCAGGATTCATTTCCCTAGTCTGACAGTGCAATCATCTTTCACTCCACAGCTATAAACTTTGAGTCATGATGAATACTGATGGAATGGAGGCAAAGATTTGCAAATCATCTCTTGCCTGGTGTTTTACTCCCCTCTCCTCTAGTGTCAGAGGAAGTTGGAAGCTGCATTGAATGATCACTGAGATCTGGTCTCTCAGCCAGGCTGGCCAGTGTAATCCTCAGAGTGAGTCATTGAAGAACCATCACTGGCAGATATCATTAGCCAGATAGTCATTACCTCTGTGGTTTGCATAAGGAGCAACACCAGAATGTGTCCACATGACCTCAGAGGTGTCCAAGGGCTTCTTTCTCCAGGACGAGGAGATGCCATTCCATTCCTTGTCATCAAATCAAACCCCTAAACTGGAGGTCTCAGAGGAATTCTGACTTCCACCACCAAGCCCACACATAAAATTCAGTGGTGTGGCTGAACCCAAAGTGAGAAGAGAATTATTTTCCTGTTTCAGAAACACATTATAGGAATGCTGAAGCCACAGAATATGAATTTGAACTCAAGCCAGGGTGATTTTTCCTCATCTTCAAGCCATTAAACATAAACTAGCACTTTCCTTTGGATCTGGATACTGTCTTCTCTGCCCATTACTATCATTAGTTAAGGGAGAAATTTCTTGCCACTGTTGGAATATTTTTTTTTCCCAGCCTCCATGCTTTGTAACAATTTTTGAGTTTGTGACAAATACCCCTTAGTTCTAATTAAATTTCACACCAATTCACCCTTCTCTTTGGAGAGGACAGTTTTGCTGGGACACACTAAAAATTTCTGCCATTTTACAGAAAAATAGATGTATGTGTTACAATTTAGCTAGCCACTGTGAATTAATTTGCTGTTTAAAGTGACACTGTACTAATTACATATCAGCACATTAATGTAGCTGCAGGCTGTAATCATTTCCCTTTGAATGAACAGTACACACTTCCAGCAAAGTCCTCAAAAGCTGTTTTGGAATTCAAGAAAGCAATAATCAATTCTCTTATGCTGCTACTTCAATATAAAGCAAAGAACCGGCTAACTTTATTTTTAAGTAGATCAATCTCTATTTATTAGTGGTAAAACGATTTTGACAAACTCTGCTCTTGCATGAACACAAACTCTTGTGGTACTCAATAGGTACAAATCACCTCAGGCAGAATTTGGCCCTCAGTGATCTTAAGTGCTCCATGAGCCTCGTCTTCTTCTGATCTGTATCCGCAGGGGGTTTTCTTCATTCCAGACTCCAAAGTCTATAAGCATGCAGCTTGGGACAAGGCCTCTGTGGGTCGTGTAGCCGTTCTGCTTTGACATGGTCATACAGCAGCATTTATCAGTGATGACTGTTTAACCAGCATGATTTGAGAGAGCAAAAGAAAGGAATTTACTTGTAAATGTGGAAAGCTTTATCTGATATTTTCTGAATTAAAGACCACAATTTAAAATAATCCTGTAAATTGAAAATCTATATCTGATGTGGCTGAAGAGGGACTTCTAAACCTAACTGTCTTAAATATAGATTTCAAATCAATATGAGTAGTTTTGGAGCATTACTGTTCAAGGATTTTGTGCCACTGCTGTTAAGTATTATTAATTCATGCTCTTATCTTTTTCATTTCATAAAGTGTATGAGGGGTTTTTTTTCTGCAAGTTTATTAATGTAGGAACTATAATCCATCTTTTTCTATTTCGCCTTGGTATTGTCTCTCCAGATCAAAGTTAGATTATAACACAGAGTGCATTTCATAAATTATTTTGAATTATTTTAGAGAAGAAGAAGGAAAGGAGAAAAAAATGCAGGTTAAAGTCAGAAACACATCACGTATCACACAATTTACCAAGAAGCAGTCAAGGCTGCTTGAGATAATCTGCTAAAACTCAGCAATAAAAAGTTTGTTTAATTTCTAAAGATGGCAGATGTCATAAAAAAAAGAGGCTGATGCAAAAATAAAGCCTCCAGAGTCTGGCAGTTCTGTTTGGATGTCAATAAAAGATAATGTAACCTGTCAAATTTGCAAGTATGTTTTATCCAACCATCATATTCTACCTTCAGCACTCAAGCATTACCTTCCAAGAAACATCCGCATCTGCCTGATTATCCTAAAGTAATTCTGATGAAGAGAGCAGGCTGCAAATTAAAAGTGTCTTCCTCTGACTAGTTTTCTCTATCTCCCCCCTCCCCACTTCTTAATCCTTCATTTTTTACAGTTCAGCTAATTTTTTCTTGAAAGGTTAAGGAGTTAGCAATTATTTCAATGGCTCTTGCAGCTTTAGGCTATGTGCCTCATCTGGCCTTTATTTTAAGGAGCTTCCCTTCATTCTTCAAACTCCATGTCTCCCAGTGAGCACTGAGATTGCTCCAGAGCTGTGTAACTGGGAGCTACTGTGCCTGTTCCTAGCAGAGCACACAAACCGTGGTATGGAGATGGCCTGTCGTGCTTCACACTCTATTGATCTGGGGTTGCACCACCAGACAAAATTCTAAAGGCTAGATCTTGTTTTGTTCTGATTTAGACATAGTCTCTCTTGAGAAATATTTTTTATCCCTATAACCATTCTGAATTCTCCAAACATTTTAATTTGTCCTCCATTAGTCAGCCTTCACTTTCTTTTACCATCAGCTCATTGTGACTTTGCAAAGTTTCAGAGGTTGCTTAACTTTTTCCATTATATATGTTCATTTCTGGAAGGAGGCCCAAAAAAGTGCACTATCTCAACAAATCGAGCATTTATTTTGAGGCTTCTGCTGCAAGTCCTCATCACTGAACTGAGAAAGTTCATATCATATCCGCATGATAGCTCCTCATGTTGTTATGCTTGATAGATTCAATCACCCTGGACACTATATTTCTGGAGAATCTGTCCAAATTCTGGATCAATCTCCAAAGAAAGCCAGAAAGTCTAAAGCTCTGTTGCTTGTTTTGCAGCTGCACAGCAAACATCCATAAAATGTATGAATCAATCAAGATCACAGCTATTTCAAGAGCTCAAAAGGAAAGAGCACTGGGGCAAGGTAAAAATGTTTGTGCCATGATTCTCTGGCATAAGTTGTTAGCAACCCCACCCCTGTGCAAGAATTCCCTCCTTAAGCAGAGCTAGTTTATGCTCTGAGGGGGCTGCAGTTCATTCTCTAGAAGCCTGGGTAGCACAGAGAAAACTCATCTCCACAGACAAAAACAAAACTGAGTCAGGCATTAATTCCCAAAGAAAAAGTGGGTTTTTCCAAAATCAAGGAAAAGAGTGTGGAAGCTGGCCCAGCACTTCCACTCAGCACAGAATAAAACCTACTTTAACCACAGAACTGGCATCAGTTTGGGAGAAAGGCCATCGGCACAGGCCTTTCACTCTTCTCAGGTGGTGCTGTCCAACCACAGCCTGCACAGCCACGCTCTCCTTGCTGGATGGCCACTGGCACGTGCCTGCAGTATGATTTATCCAGCAGCACACTGCATCCTGCAGTAGGGATGCTGCAGCTTGCACAGTTCAGGCTCCTTTGCCTCCCTGGCCCTGCAGGGTAAGGATGCACAAGGAGACTGTCATCGTCATTATGACAGGCCATAATTTTTTCCACTTCTTATTCAGCTGTGATTTGAGCTGTCCTTTTCCCATAGAAATGAGCTTGTGTAACAGCATTCGTGTCCTGCTTGTGAGCACTTAACATCACCTTCTCACTGCTTTTCAGGTTCCAGTTTGAAAGCTGAGTTTGGCAGTTATTAAAACTGACCTAATAAATTCAATGAAATAGCACCAAGGGACAGCATGTGGAAAAAAGTTTCATCTAGTGGTACCCTTCATAGATACAGTGACCCTGAGGCCAATGTCTCCATGGGCTGGAGACAGTGCCACTGAATGTTGCTTCCTGGAGAACTGAGCAGCTCTTACAGGTATTTTACATCTGGGAGCCCTGCTGCTCCCTGGCTTATCTACAGTTATATAGAATGTGTGGGCCAGAATTAACAGTGAAAACAAGATTTTAAAGGTGGAACCGATCAGGCATCTGCTGATGCATGTAAAAATCCTTGGCAGGTTTAGAGCTGGTGTCCAGAGGGCACCAGAAAATAGGGTTGGACGCAGTGTGACTGGTGTGTCACACTGACACAGAAATGAGCCTCCCAGATACCATCAGGCACGCACAACACTTGCCACGCAGCTCCTCCCAGCCAGCCTATGAAAAGCCTGTAACTTCAATTTTGCAGAAACTGATTTCCATATTTACTGCTAAGCCACCATCAGTGTTGTCTGAGATATGTATGTTGCCGGAGAATGGAGCTGATGATGGATTTACAGATGATCTAAATTTGCCAGTCTGTAGGTGGTTTTGTCCACTGCTACTTCCTTCCAGTACTAAGAACTGACTATTGCTTCCAGAATTAAACACTCTATATGGAGAAATTTTTCCCACGGCACAACTGACAGAAATTTGAAATGAAATAGTAATAATGCACAGTCCACTTGCTGTCTAATGTATGTGTGGGCTTGAATAGTACTTTGCAATACATTCCCTTCTTATTGAATTACTCTAACTTCAAACTGAATTAAAGTACTTAGTTGTCACTACATCATTGAACTTTGATAGCTGGATGCATTCCAAAAGCTGGGACTGCAGTTGCTTTTCTTGCAGAAATTCACAAACAAGGGGAAAAGAGAAGATTTGTTTAAAAAAAAAGGCAGCTTATTCCATTTTCTAAGCTCTGTTTCATTCACCAGTCTGGAAAGTACAATTAGGATGTGAAACACATATGAGGTGGAAACACCCCACCCAGGTGGGGGTCTGCTGTGGATGTGCTCCCAGTCTCTCTCTCTGCAGTAGTAGAGCTACAACTCTTGGCTGAAGCTGTGTGTTTAGCTGTGCACCAACCAATACACTCAAGAAAAATACTCCCACTGGTAACTTTTGCAAAATCATGTGGATACCTGCTACTGAATTCAGTGTAACAGCCTCTCACACCCTTAGCTCATGTCCCTCTGTCTTCCATTAGTACCAGCTATGCTGAATTGTGTGGGAACACAAATCCAAACCACGGATTATAAAAATGTATACTAAATTATTGCACTATACAAATATTACACCTAGAATCCTGGCTCTAAGGCACTTGTTAGCACTAGCTTAGTTGCTGCTTAGGCAACTTAGGTTGTAGCTGTGACTGTACTGAGTCATGCACTGGGGCACAGCCATCTACTAAAGCATTTACACTACAGTATTTGCTTTTGAATGGGTCCCACAGTACCATGCTGGTGAAGAAGCAAAGTCAGTAAGAAACTGCACTCACCAAGTCTGGTGTCTGTTTGCACAGCAGACTTGCTGCTCTTGTTGTATTTGCCTGGTAGTGAAGGAGGTAGGCAGACAGCCTGATGAAACTGGCTACCAGGGAATCATCCTGCTGTGCTCTCTGTGTCTTCAATTACTCTTTAATTCAGGGAAAATTTTGTGCAAAGTCCTTCTGACTGAACAAGAATATGTATGTCCATTCCAGTTCTTACCAACATGAAAGAACATAAAAGATTATGTTACCATCCTGTCCACAGATGCCCTTCTGCTACCCAGCCTCCACAGAGAACAAATGCCTTCACTTAAGGAAGGAATAACATGCAAGGCATTTTTTGAAGTTCAGACAATTGAAGTACAGTTTTTGAGCATTTCATATACTTCAATGACTATTCTTGCAACTAACTGCAAAAGAAAAAGGACAGACACCCAAAAATAGTAAGTAACTAGTCTGAGGTCACACACACCGTGGCTACAGTGTCTGGCAAGGGTAGGATTAAAGCTTAAATATTCTCAAAACTAAGCATGTCTGCTGTACAGGGGTGAGCTTGAAAGCACATTAGCTGGTACAGCTGAGGAACACCCTCCAGAGCACGTGCCCTTGTAAGACCAGCACATCAGTGCACGGCTTTCACAGCCTGCACACACACATCCTTCACATCCTCCAAGGCAGCCACTGCAAGGACGTGAGGGAGGAGGCAAAGCACATCACCCTTGCACCTGCTCTGGAGACAATCCCTTCAAAGGGCTCTACATACATCCAAGACACTGGACTTGAATATGATTTAATGCTTCCCCCATCTCCCCAGGGGCAAAGGTGCTTTAGGAAAATCGCAAATTTTGGCCAGCTTTGGGGGAATCATGTTCAACACTGGAAATGAAATGAAGAGATAACAGAACAGAAGGTTCCCACAGATAGCTGCAGGGGTGAAAATGGGAAGAGAGAAACAGAAAACAAAAGAATCAAGAATCCATACATTCCTTACAGGAATCATTTGGTAGCATAGCCTTTGGTTACTCCAGATGCCATTAGCCCTTCTGCAATGTTGCTCATAAAAAGCAGCATACAAAAAGTACTTTGGCTGGGTTTTGTATTTAATTAAAATGGCTTAGATTGATCAGTAAAATGTATTTGCACAGAGTGCATGTGCCATCTGGGTAAAGTGTCTCTAAGTAAATCTAGATTAGAGCTTGTGGTCTGATTTTAGTTCAAGTGAATCATCTAGAAATTAATTTAAATAGAGTAAATGGTGACCAGAGCATGCTAAGGATACTTGGTCCAGTGTGGGTTGAGCTTCAGAGAAGATGCTGTCCAGTGATAGCAAATGCAGTTGAGTTGAATGCCAAGGGACAGCAGGGAAGTTTTTGGTGGGACATGACATAAACTCGGAGCTCTGAACAGTTTCTAAAGTCACTCAGGTGAGAGGACAGAGCTGGAGAAGGTTTAAAGGTAGGCACACACGACAGACAATGAGAGTCACTGGTAGTTTCCAGTGAGATGTTTGCAGCACTCTCTGTGTGTGGGAAGCAGCACGAGAAGACCAGTGCAGGTTGTGGTATGTATGGTACAGGAGGGGAATGTGGTGCTGAGAGCTGATCCTTGTAATGGAGCTGGTGGTTACCTACACTGGCTTCGTTTTTGTCAGCCCTACAGTGCTAAAATCCACTGAGCACCAACCTCCAGTTAGCTTCACCAAAAGAATATGTGCTTAAATTATCTTTGAGGATTTGTGTATCAATTGGTATTACTATTGTCATCTGTCAATCCATCCAGAGAATTCTTCATCTCCAGCTTGGGAAATACTGATTAACAGAGGGTGGGAGAAGGTGGAGGTCGGGGAAATTTGTAAAAGAAAATATTTGTATATTAAAAAAAAAGAATACTAGTATTCAGTAAATTAATTTTCTGAGATTCTTAAGGAGAAGTTTATTTCTCCTTAAGAGGACACAGACAGGTAGAATTAGCCCCTGTAGATGATTTAGTATTCAGACAGACAGATTACTTTTGTAGTCCTGCATAAAAGAATGCAGGTAAAGGAGAAATTAACAATTGAATAAAACCTTTTCCTAGTGTTCAAATGTTCAAAATTTTTTCCTCTTGTAAATACTGTTTTTGTAGCTCAAACCTAGGAGGAAAGGAAAGGAAAGGAAAGGAAAGGAAAGGAAAGGAAAGAAGGAGCAATCTCTATCACTCCAAATCATGCTCATTTACAAAACATATACAGGGAACATGCTGTACAACAAATCTCAGTGTCTTGTTATAAGCAAGGAGGCGCATCAAAATCCATAGTAACAGCATTTATAAGAGAAAGATCAATATGGCATGTGGTATTTCAAAGGCAGAAAATGATTCTATTAAATTTCTACTGGTAGAAAATGCACTAACAAAATATCTAAAACCCATGGTGGGTTTTAGCCTCTCACACTGAGTCACTGGATAAATCATATGGAAACCATCTCAAAATTCTTTGTAAAAGATGCACTAGGACCTGCTTTACCTGCTTCAGATTGAAACAACACTTTCCAAGAGAATATTGTGGCTCAAGACATCACTGACATCCTCCAATGTGCATCTTATCAGACCATCTCTGTTGTTACTGGGATATGGGGTAAAGCTTAAGATATGGGGGTTTTGCCTTAGGTACAACTGTTCTAATATTGTGTGTGTGTGCGCATGTGTGTGTGTGTGTAACTAATTCAGTTGTGCTGCTGGAAAAACAATAAAAATAGTAACAAAGAGTGAAATACTCTGATTTTGATTCCCATTTTAGATACATAAAAGAAAAACCTAAGAATGACTACATGGGGTTAGACCAAAGGTCTGTCCACTCCAGCAGGGCATCCTGTTTTTACAAAATGACATTTCAAGATCTCTGAGCACAGTTTTTGTTCCTGGGACTGTTGACAATCTCTTGTTCTTGTGTTTCAATTCAAAAAACTCCACAAAGTATGGCCATAAGTGGATGGTTATGGAATCATAAGAATAGGACAAGCATATGTGAAACTTGCTAATAATCTCTCCGCCTTTAATTATTTTAGCTCAGGACCTTACATCTCTGAATGTGGGATTCAAGTATTTTGCAATGCTCAGTGGATATATTTTCATAAGCTTCAGTCATCCTGTGTAAATTTTTTAAATCTACCAAGTCCTTAGGCAAGGCCTTTCACAAATGATCTACCTGTCATGGGAAGAAGGGAATGAGACAACCCTAGCCAGTGGGAAGTTACAGTGTCAGCCCACTGGCTGTCAGTGTTGTCATGTACTCTGTTGGGGACTCATAAATGGATCTACACAGCAAAATAGTTTTGAAGTGTGATGATGAAGTAGATGTTGATGGATATTTGCAGAGGGCAGTCCCTCAGCATGAGAGACGTCAGAGAAGGAAGCATGAAAGAGACTGCTTAGGTGCCATGGAGGAAGGACCAACCTAATGGGTTTCCTGGAGGGGGATGGTACACATGGCAGCCTCAGACTTTCCCAGAACGGGGGGTTCTCAGAATGTGGTACTGAGGAAGAGCTCATAAGAGCAATATAGGGTCAGACTCTGATTAAAATACAAGACAAGACAGATACCACTAGGCCAGGAAGAAGTCTAGAAAGTTGTATCTTTGTTCCTTAACCTTTATATAAGTGATCAATCATACAGTTCCTTCATTCTTTACGTGGAATGACTGCATTCAGAGAGGAGGCTAGACACCTGCTTCCCTTTTCCCCTTGGAACCTGTGTGAAGGTTTATTTTGCTGCAATCAACTGACCCTTTTTACAGTCAAATACAAGTACAACTATTCATGAGACCTGTAAATAGTTTCAGCTTGCAGTAACACTCAGTGCTGAAGAGGGTGACATTAAATTGAGCTAGAGATTGGATTTTTAGATGCATTTGAGACAAAAGCATAGCAACTGGTACAGGGCCTCAGAAATTTGTACATTGGTAGTAATTAATACCAATCATTAACCTGGGAGCTACAAGAGCTGATGGTGTCTGAAGGCCTCCAGTGGTTGCTAATAAATCCAGGCTTTTATAAAAGGAACAGAGCAGTTATGGATAAAAGCAGTAGGATGGATGTGACAACCAGCAATTTTAACTTACCACCTTGTAGCTTTATTTTTGAAAGCTTTTACTTCCCACTGATTGCAGGCTTCCAATTTTGTGTTGTCATGTAATAAATTACAAAAATTATCTTTTTTTTTTTTCCTAGTTCTTCATCGACAAATTGTGGAAAAAGCTTCTTTTTTTAACAAAATGAGATAAGTATTGCTGCCATGGTGATTATAAGAAGAAATCAGCACCAAAAAGTAGCCTAGAAATCTAGATACATATTCAAAATTCTCAGAAGCTAGGATATTTTGGTTTAGTCTTTTCTAACAGGAAGATTTTGCAGTGTGTCTGGGAGCGGGGGGGATGGGGATAATTTTGAAAAGCAGATCTTTAACCCTTTTCCTGAAAGCAGAGGACTGTCTAACTTAATGGTATGTCTGAAGGAGATCTGAAGGATATCATAGCAGGGAAATGAACATCCTCCTCTCATCAGGGTGTGAAGGAGAAGGCATCATCACCCCTGAGGTGGCTGTAAGAGTGGCACCACTGTGCTGATCCCGTTTGATC
Source organism: Nicator chloris (assembly GCA_013400495.1). Taxonomy (NCBI): domain Eukaryota; kingdom Metazoa; phylum Chordata; class Aves; order Passeriformes; family Pycnonotidae; genus Nicator; species Nicator chloris. The sequence continues at coordinate 228,947 of WAAE01016532.1, forward strand.
AGGAACTGCCCTATTTAGCACTAGGGTAGTCTTGACTCTAACATTTATTAACATTCATTGACACATTTACTGCTCAAAGAATTCATATTCTAAACAAGTATTCTGTACCAAAAGGTCTACTTGTCTTCTTTGCTGACAGGGCATATGCCTTGATCATAATCATCACAAAATGTCAGTAATGGATACAAAGAGAAATTGTGAAGTTAATAAATATGTTTTCAATATTTAAGTAATTATCTCCTATGCACTACCCACAAGAAGAGGACAAAGGTGTTGTGGGTTAATTAGAGACCTAAAACCACAAAGACATAAAAAAAAAAGCTTTATTCAAACCTGTAACTTTTTTAGAGCAGATCTAAAAGCAGAAATAGGCTGTAAGCACCTGACTAAAAGGTAAAGTCTTTGCATCAGAAAAAGGTACAAAATAAAAGATGCAAAATTTTTGCCATTAATGTCCCACTATGGCTGGCTTGAGAAGTGAGTCCAAGGACTGACAGCTCAACAGATCTCTTCCAGGAACACAGAGCTGGTCAATTCAAACTGCTCTGTTCCCTATCGTGTGCGGCATTTGAGATAAGTCACATTTTACAGTCAGTGACATTAAACTATAGTGATCCGTGTGCTATAAGTGATAATATATTACTCAGAATATTTTAATCACCTAAAGTTCCAGGACCTCAAAGCACATATTAATTAATGCTTATTTTAATTAGCTCTGCCTCAGAGAGAGGAAGAAGACAAAACTCTGCAGCCTCATTAGCACTATACTCCAGATCTGTAATTAAATCCAGAACACACAATAAAATAAGCATAAGGACTTAAAGCAGTGGAATATTGGTCACTACCACAGCAGCCTCCCACTGTTATAACTTTCTTTTTCCTTAGCCTCATACTTCTTTCTTCCGGTATCCACAAGGGAAAAGGCAAAAGAGTTCCGCTCCTCATGGGCCAAACTCAGCTCTGTTCTCGCAGTAACAACATCATCTTTTGTGGAATTATTCTATATTCCATTGTACTCAGAAGAATAAACTATTATTATGAAGAAAAATCTTTTTGGCGACCAGCCAGTGTGTATCTGAAGGCACAGAAACCTCTGTTTTGCTGCCTTCAAGCATTCTGCCACTTTCTCTGTCCAAGAATCACTGAAGATGCTTTCTTTTAAATTTCACAGCTGCTGGATTCTGAAAGGAAAAAAAATGGGTTCTTCTTATTTTCTGCCTCTTCACGATAAAGTAACTGTGGGCTGAATGGGCAAGTCAGTGTGCAAAGGTCATCCAGCCAGCCAGTGGAAAAGCATCAATACAACACCCAGTAGCACCAATCTCTAGCCTCCTACACTTGCCAAATGACCAAGCTAGGAAATTCCAACCACTGCTATTCGAGCATCTTCTTATGTGCATTAAAGACACTAAAGACAAACAAAACTCCAATAAACTGACATCCTAAGTCCCTGAAAGTCAGTAATGGTATTCCTGTTGACTCCAAGTTTTTTAGGGTAAGATCTTCAGAACCTAATTACAATACTGGGAAAAAATTATCTAGTTCTGTACTGGTACTACCATATAGCAATAGTTTTCAACCCTGTTTTGCTTGCAGCTCCTTAAAATTTACCCAACAGACTTGATTTTCATGGCAAAGTTCTACAGACACCCTAAGAGTGGTTCTCACACTCTGAGACAGGTATGGGTCATGCATTGGAAGCATCTGCTAAGAGGAAGGAAATGACATTCATGTAAAAAAACCTCAAAACTTTACCAGTAACTAAACACAGAAAGTTTTGTTTTCTCTTTCTTATTTCATAGAAATTAACACATTTTTATTTTAAATTGCAATAAATCCCCTCAATTTCACTCCTCCTGCTCCATTCCACGGAATTTCTCCAAGTAAATAATGAAGTTGAATAGTTATGCTTGCAGAAATTCCTATTACTTTATCAATGCCTGAGCCAACAAAAGAATGTTTCATGCACATGCACAAAAGAGAGGGAACTGAACAGCTTTCAAGAAATGTGCTATATTTCAATATGTCCTGGTGACATGCAAAAGTATATCTACAATTCTGAAAGGAGTAGAGCTGGAAGAATGGGCGGAGAGGGAAATTTTGTACACTCATGCTTCTTTGTAATGAAATCACCAATATTAGAACAAATAATTCTGCCTTGCTCCAGAAACAATTCTTGGCCAATAAATTTTGCATCCAATTCTAAAGCATCATTTTAGTAATTTCTAAAATGCAAACCAATGTTAAAGTTTCAGCATCTTTTACACTTAAATGTAATATTTCACTTCATTATTTCCTTATTTGCATTTGCTCTTATTTTGATTTACTGTATACTAATTTATTTTGCAATTTTAACCAATTTTGGGATATATTTAAAGTGTTTTATGAGTTCTGATAGTTTTGTTAACACAACACAACAGCATATTTAGTGAATTGTAGCAGGTTTCCATCTACTCCTCAGCATCAAACCATACAGATATTAATGTATGCCCAAATTAGACCAAAACCCCAAGGGAGTTTAGACTGGACTAACCTTTCCCAAAGTTTTAGAGGAGCTCATAATTGTTGCTCTGCACAGCATCTATAGTCTTATAACGAGACATTATGCGATATTGTTTTGATACTTTCTTGCCCAGCTCCCAAAACCTTGCAAGCAATTCACTTTTTATGCCCTCTTATTCTTACAGTTATCAGGTTTTTCATCACAATTCTTAACTTTGACTCCTCCTGTAAAGGTTCCTGAAGTCCTCCTTATATTTTGCAGATTTATTAGAAAGACCAAGAAGAAAGGGGAAAAACAAAAGGCCAAGGTGTCACTACCCTTACTCATAGCTATGAATAATGCTTTACTCCATAAACAAGGCACTGAACGCACAGCATATAGTACAGGTGTTAGTTTACCAGAGTTTAGCCTCATATGGATATAAATATTATATTCATGAATATCTGGGGATTGGCAGAAGACTTACTTTTCATTTGAAGTTGAAAATAACAAAAGTCAACCAAAATTTTATGAAAAACTTTTTACAAGGAAAAAATACACTGTTACATTTGTGCTTCAGTTGCTGAACTCCAGCCTCAGGATTCAGCTTGAGACAAAATCTCATCTCAGAATGCCTTGAATTTGGACAGATGCAAAACTTAACAGGTTCATGGAGACATCTTTAAATAGAGCATAACAGAGTGTTCCATCTACTGGGGGCAAACGTTACAGACAAATTTCATTGAAAACCTACTTAATTTTTTTGCCCAGCTTCTGCTTTCTTGTCGATGCATATCCATATATAAATTGTGAAAGCCTAATGATGATTTTAAAGAGAAATTCAAAAAGAAAAGAAAACAAACCAA
>WAAE01016533.1:0-11463 GCA_013400495.1 Nicator chloris
ATTTTCCTTGCTTTTTTTTTTCCTAGACCAGAACTGAATATCTACAGTGAATAAGAAGATTTTGGAATAAAAAGTTATTTTAAAGACTTCCACAAAAACATGATACCTGTAATTATTTTGCAGTACGCTTTTCTGGTTTTGTTTTCATTCACTAGATTACATTACTTGCACCATGTCTCTGCAAAACTCCATGAGCCACCATCTTTGAGTTGTGTGCTCAGAACACATAAGCTACACCTCCAGACTAAGTCCTCTTGGTCTATAATTTGCAGCACAATAGTGGTTGTGTCCAGGTGTGTCCACTGCTAGGCAATGACAATGAAGAACGTTGAATTCCCCCCAAATTTTCCCGATATTTCGAACCTTTTTTTTGAGAGATAAGATTTATTTTTATATTTATTAAAATGTCTCACTTTGATAATAGAACACATTATTGCATACTTATTATTGGATAGATTCAACAAAGTACTATCAAAATGCCTTGAAATGTAGAAGAAACAAGCTAGTTCAAGAATATTTGTTTGATAGCTTTTAGTCCTTCTTATATTTGTACATACACTTCTCATCCATCTAAACTATCTAGTAATTTTTTGAGTGATGCAATTTTTTTTGTCCTTAATATGCTAGTCACAGAAGTTTTTCTGCTATTCACAAAGTACACTGTCCTAGATAGTGCAAAATATTGCAGAGCGTATGAGAGAAACCTGGCTCTTTGCAGGGAGATGTTTTAGAATACGGGAAAATGGGAATAAAAATGTTCTTTATCAGATTTGACAGGAGTCCACTTAACAGCTCAGTTTATGAATTATATGTGAGTTACAGAGCATATTGTGCTTACTAATTCATTGTATTAGTACTCTATGGTAGAATACAAAGATTGGTATACTTCTGAGAGATATCCCATTTTTCTGTGAAGAGCACAGATTTAAGAAGAACCCTCACATTAGTAAATTCACAGTGGTATAAGGGTGACTTGAATGTCCTTGGTAAATGTTGCAACAGTGCAGATGTAGATGGAAAGAAACACCTCCAGGACCAGTTCCAGCAGAGGGAGGGTGATGCAAGGCACAGCTGCTGGTTATACACCCACACAAACAGGCTCCAGCTGTAGCTTGTGTTCCTGTACAACAAAAAAGGATATTGTGAGTATTATCAGAAGATAAAAAAAAAGATGAAATCATCTGAACAAATGGTTGGAGGGCAAGAACACTTCTCCTGTGAAAAAGACCCAAGAGAGTTGTGGCTGTTCAGCCTGAAGATGAGAAGAGTTCAGGGAGACCACACAGCACGACTTCTGTACCAAAAGAAGCCAACAAGAAAGCTAGATAGAGAGGGACTTCTGACCAGAACATGTAGTGACAGGACAAAGACTAATGGCTTTAGACTGAAATAGGGCAGGTTGACCTTAGATATATAGAAGAATTGTGGAGTTTTTTGGATGAGGTTGTCCAGAGAAAGTGAGGTTGTCCCTTCCCTGAAAGTGTTTAGGTCAGGCTGAGTGGGGCTTTTAGCAACCTTGTCTTGTAAATGATGTCACAGAAGACAGTGTTGGACTTAGAAGATCTTTCTAGGTTCCTTCTAACCCAAACAATTCTATGATATTTTGATCTACTAACTGACCACTCATTATGCTCATTTATTCTAATTTTTTCTTGAAGGGACTGCTGCTTAGCTGCTTTTTCAGCACCTGGGGGCAACCAGCTGTTCTGAGACATTCCTTTTTCCATTTCAATGGTCTAGAAGTGTTTCAGGTGTCATCACCCAGAATCAGAAAATGGAAAAAGAGGAGAGCATCAGCTTTGACTGCCCTGAGAGTGTGAAAGGACAGGGAGTTTGTCCAGAGGTTTCACAGGCAGAGACCATCTCCTACCTAAGACACCTTCCAGAGGTCATGTAGCAATGCTGATTGGATACCAGGTTTCCTTTAAGGGTAAAAACATCTCGGGGATCTCCAAGCTGTCACAGAAAGGATCTGCCGGGGGCAACATAATGGGAATATCTCTATTTAAATGCCTCGAGGACAGCTGACAAAACCACATTTCGTGTGAGGGGTTTTCTGGCATCTATTATCTCCTGTCACTTCAAGACAAGCTGTGAGACCTGTGATGGATATTTTGTAGCCAAATGAGAGAGTATGAATTATCAAGTACCATTAAACCATGCTGCTGCTGTACCTGACATTGCAGTAACACAAAAGCTTTGGAAAGTTTCACATTACTATGCCACCCGCTGGAAAACAGACCGAGAATAAACAAACTAAAACTTAAAAAGGAAATTAATGTACTGGATGTCATAAGTTTCATCAGTTGGGACTAAGAGTGAAAATGTATTGTTTAATTGATGATCTGCAAAGAGAGTGGCTAAAAATTATTTTTCATTATTTTTTACAAATACAATATTTTTTCTGGCCAATTACATTTTGAAATACAGTATTGCAATCATTTAGCACTTCTAAAGCTTTCAAGCATCCGTTTAATGTAGGAGGCAGAAATGGAAAACAGAATTGTGTCTAATAGTAAAGCATTTGAACAGAACAGGTCTAGTCTCTATTTATGCTATATTAAAAAATAAACAAAGGTCTTGTTGTTGCAGGGAAAGTTGGTAGTCTCACCGTTTTAACGTATAGCTTTAGCTGCAGCTGTAAGGATATTTTTAACAACTAAAGAACTCAGTGAGCTGAGTAACTTCAATATAAATTATATATTTGAACTAAGTTAGGAAAGCACTTAAAGTGATGTTGTCTTAACAGAACAATGTCAGGACATAAGCAGTCCCTGGAAATACTGGGAGAAGTACTTACTATTGCAGGCTCTTTTCAGAGTTTTCAGTGATGGAAATCACAGTGGTAAACAGTCTTCTTGGCACTTAAATCTCCACATCTCCCTGTTAAGGATGAATTGGTTGTGAGGGTTTTTTTATCACTTCAGTGCCTTCCATTTTATTTATGGAGGAAACTTTGTACTGACTGTGTTTGAAAATTGAGTGGCTTTGCTAGAGAGTCCATGCATAATCTGCACGCCTGTTTCACACCTGGTCAGCAAGAGAATGTCTAAAGGGCAAGAGGACAACAGCACATCCTTCCTTAGAAATATGTCTTGATCAATATTTATCCAGATGTTTCTGGGAATGAGTTTGCTCTTGCTATGAGTTCACACTGGAATACTCCATTCTGAGTAGCTAATTTTATGTATACTGGACTGAGTTCAGAATCAGACATAATTTTTCTGTCTCTGTTGTACGCTACAGCCTCCACTAATTCTTATGAACCACAGCTGCTATTTAGGAACCCTGTCCGAACAGATGTACAAGATCACTTAATAACTAAAGGTTTGCTCAGATTTCTCTAGGTCAACTGCTCCAGAAAAAAATATACATAAAAACGCCCATTGTTAAACTTTACTCCAGACGTTGCAGACCCAACAGTCAAGGGTGACTTTGCATTTGTTTGTGTACTGTTTATCTTTCACTCTTCTAACTCTTCATGTGCATCAGGTACAATATCTGTATGACATTTCTACACTGCCTTTATTATGGGAGGGCAGATGGGGTAGAATTTTACGGTATTTATTTCTTCCATGAGTCATTTTTGTACTGTACAATATATCAAAGGGCAAGATTGCTATAATGAAAGCAAGACTATGCTTTCATTATACTTGTCTGTCTTAAATTTTACTTTGGTTTTTTACGTAAAACCCACATCTCGGGTTCCTGTCATTGTCCTCTGGAATCTTCTTTTTACTTATCTAATAAATTCAAGGCATTTCTCATTTTCGTTGCATACATTTGTTCTTCAGCATTTAATGCCAACACTTAGGGACTTGTTCTGAGTAAAGGATTTGGTGTCCATTGTTATATTTTGTTTTTCTCATATGGCTATAAGGTTTTAGTCATAATACTTTACTTTTCAGTAAATGCATTTACCTTTTTTATTTAACATAAATATAGTTCAAGTAATTTAGATATATGCAGCTTTCACTCACATAATGGACATTACATTTGAGCTAGAAAAAAGTGAAGGAAAACTGCCAGTAAATTAAAAGGAATTCTCCTTCATCTGGCATTTAAGCTTTCTCCTAAGTCTTTTTAAGACATTAATTTGATACAGTTTTACAAAGAGAAGAAATGTGAAGACTTATGTTTGCATATCATGCAAATTTAAAAGAAACACAATTCAATCAGTCTCCTTAAACAACAATTAGCTACTGATTTCAAATCCCTTCACAGCAGTAATATATTACTTTATTGAGCTATTGGCTTATCAGAAGATTAAAAAATATAAAAAATCCTTCTTCTCTCCTTATTTTTCTGTTCTTCTGACATTTCAAGTGAGAAGGAAATTTTACCTAGAAAATTCATTGGTTAAGCTCTCTTCACCAAGCAGAAGTGTCTACTTTTACTTTGCAATCAAAATGGGAAATATCCATTGGAGTTACAATGTTCACAGATTGGCTGCTGGCTGGCAGATTGTCCAAAATGGCGATTTCACACATATCAATGGGAAATTTAAAGTCAATTTATTCTGATATATATTTTCGAAGTTATGGAAAACTGAGGTTTTTACAATTTTTGACCCAGGAGTTTTAAGGTGATAAATCGTTGAGCAAAAACACAACATATAGTACTTCTGCAGCAAAATGCACAAGTTTGAAATCTCTACCTCACACATATCAAGTGCCTGGCTCATATGAATTTCCTGATGAATTTTATAAGCCATACATATAATTTGCTGAATAAATTGCTGGTGGTTTTTCTTACCAGTTCAATTGCTCAGCAAAGATTTACCAAAGACAAGAACCTTTACCAAGGTTGTAAGATATCCATGCATGGCAGTTCTGGTCCAGTAGCCTACCTGACAGTGCCCTTCCACTTCATTCAGGACTGTTTCTGGAGACTAGAATTCTGAAATTCAAAGGTATGGAAAGGTGAGATACTGCTTCTGATAAGATGCTGTTAATGATAAATCTGAAAGTTTTAACTCAGATCCTTCACTACCAGTAAAAAAATTGAGTTTGCCTTCAACAAATATTTACAAAACCCTCGACATTTTCAGTGAAGTTTCTCTCAAATTGCCTAGTGCTGCTATTTACAACATTATGTATGGGTTTTGCTGATTACTGAAGTCAAGTCTATTACTATCTTAATAGTCATTAGCAGCATCTTTCACTGTATTCACATTCTCAAATGTCCCCAGTTCTCAACATCAAAAGCTTATAAACACCTTACAAAAATATCCAGCACTTGAGTCAGGATTTGGTGCTTAGCCAATTTTGACAGTTTAATAGATGGCTTGCATTAAGCTGTGGCAACTGGACATGCAGTGCTCCCCACAGTCTGGAAGAAGCCCAAATCATTCAGTGCATAACTAATCCTTGTAAGTAGACACACATAAACACCTGGTGGAAAAAGACTGATATTCTATACAGTCATATCATTAGAAAACACACAGGAGCCTGAACATACATGTTACAGAGTTGAGAATTATACTAAAAATGTGATATTTGGAAGGAGGGCATGCCCCTGGGTTCCCCAGTCCTACTACTTTCAGAGCCCCAGGGCAGGACGTGTATAAATTTCCCCCAGCCTGCCAACTCATCAACTGAAATTTGGCAATCTTTTTGCCTTGATATCGGATAGTTGTGGGGTCCTGCAGAGAAGGAGTCACTCTTCTATACATTGACCAAGCCTATTACCTTGTCCATGAAATTAACTCACCTCAGTTAAAGACTGGATAGCAGAGGGCGTCTACAAAGATCTCGATATTACAGATGAACATGTTTAGCTAAATACGCGGAACAATCTATACTCAATGCATTAATTCTTGCTGGGGTATGTATTGAGATGATAGAAACAGGTTGGCATCATATTTTTCTGAGAAATGGATGAAAGACCAATGAAGTTCTGGTCTCGATGCTTCATGTGTTTCTATCAAGGAAATATCCTTTCGGAAGGAAGGTTTTGCTCTGTGGCAGTGCCAAATCACAGGCACCACCTTCACTTACACCCGTTGATACACAGGTGCCAAAAAATATAAAACCTAAGACAAAAAGGTGAAGAGAAGACAGCAACTCTAGGTGCTACTGACTACAAGAAAGACAGGTTGTACTGCAGCTGGTGAATGGAAAAGTCATTAAGACCTCTTTGAGTGTCATTAAATCCAGGGTGTAACTTGAGAGTGCAGCCTGCCACCACTCCCTCAGCAGATGGTCAATCCACCGGCAAGACGGCCCAAGCAGGAAGTTGGCTGAGCTGCAGGCAGGGGCACAGCAGAGTTCAAGGCATGCACTGGGTGCTTTCCCCAAGAAGGTGTCAGCTGGTGGATGATGTATAGCCATGGATGGTAGGAATCCCCAAACAGGACAAGGAAAATGAGAACTGGTCTGAATTCCACATTCCACATCTTGGGCAGTATTGCTGGGGTGGGAAGTGAATCTGCAAATAAAACCTCAGTCCAGAGGATGTTTGAATACGTGATTTACAAGTACCAGGTAATCCTAGTAAATAGCCTAATGATACCAGTAAGGTAAATTGGCTTATTTGAAGGAAATGGCCTCAGTAAAACAACGGATAGCTACTTCTAAAGCAAACGTATATGGTTCACAAAGGTGAAAAGTCTGACATCAAAACAATGATGCAGTGGTAAAATGCAATATTTCCATTGAAAAATGTATTTCCACACTGGCAACAATCTATGAGAAATGTTAGAATTGGCTTTCGTTAAACCTATAAGACCATAGCTATTTATTAGGAACAGTTTATTAGCTGTTATGTATTATTACTAGTGACTATTAAGCAAGTTAGAAGGTCTACAGATGTGAAAAACCAGATTTGTCAAGATGTAATATTGAATGTTTTTTAAGAAATTACATTCTTTTCTGGGCTCAATGTACTGTCTTTGCTTGTTTTCTTTATTAAATTTAAAATTTAAACTTAAAAATTTTTAAAGAAAAACTTTAAAAGGAGTTTAAATTTAAACTTCTTTTGAAGTTTTTCTTTTAAAAAAACCCTAAATGCTTAGTTATTTGTTGTAGAAAAACCTTTAAGTGCAAGGAGGAGGAAGGAAGGTATTTTTATGTGAGACAAAAATGTAGAAATTGAGCTTTTGTCTATGAGGGTCTCACTGAAAGGAGTTTTCCTTTGTCTCTGTGCAGGTGTCAGAAATAATCTAGATGTGCTGGGCAACAATAAGATGCCTCTTCAGCCTGAAATAGTCTGGATGCAGTGATGATTTTCTTGCCCTATATTTTACTGAAACCTGAATACATATCACAAATTTTACTTTCTAAATCCGTTTCTGTAGAAGCACGAACTTGTTCGTTCTGTTGTTAACTAAATCATCGGTTATCAGCCTTCTTTCTTCAGTGGAATAACTTTTATGAGAAGTGCAAGACCAGTTTCTCTCTCTATCAGATGGAATTTTCACACCCACTCTGTACCTTAAAGCTTCTCCCTAGGCCACTGTTGTCTAGGAGTGGGACCTGGTACCCTCAGATGCCTCAGGAATGTGCACAGAGGGTGGCTTATACTGGCAGGTTTTAGGGATGGGACTTGCATGGGTCCTGAAGTCACACCACACTATGTCAGCTTCTGAGGCCAACAATTGCTCACTTAATAACAACCTCCAACCTCTAATTTAAAAAACGTGCATCAGAAACCCAGCTCTCTCAATCATCCTTCTCGGTCAGGAGATGGAAGTAGCCCTTTGGCTTGGGTGAGAGCAAAAAATCACAAAATACTTCCAGTACCTGAAGAACTGAAGATCTCTTTAGAACGCAAATATTAAGTAATTTCCTTTAGCCACTAAGCAGCCCTACAGTACACATGAATATGGTATACTCTGGAACTGAAATTTACCATAGATTTCTTAAAAAAATTGGTGTAAAATAGGCCAAAGAAATAATCGTGTTCTTGACACATGCTCTTTAAAATCATTTTGTGAGGCTGTTCTTTTTCCAGCAACCTTTTCACATTTGATTAACATTCCTTCCTGTTTTCTGGTTCAGAACATTACTTCTTTGAGCAGTGTTGGATCTAAAATGGAAAGCGAGAACACTCCACAACCTGTGTGATCCTAGGAAAATCGACACTATTATTTCCATATCTTGGGTTTATCTTGTATGTTGCCAAGGCACAGAAAAGATATGTAATTTTTGCATATGATACAAGAAAAAAAGAAAAGTAAAAAGAAGCTAAAGATTTTCAAGATAAACTTTCTTTGCAACTAAACACTTCTCAGATGTTCCAAATACAGCAGGTCAAATATTCTAGTATTATGTTCAAATCTCTCTGAGAGCACAAGAGTTCATTCAAAATATTCAGTAAAAAAAACAAAAGACAAATTCATTTAGTAGTGATCACAGAATTTCCCTCAGTTAAAAGCCATGTATTAATAACTGACAGAAAACATGGAATCTGTTTTAGTGAAATAGCTGACACTTTGCCCCACTGGAGACATTAACAATACTACTCCAAATATTTGTGGATTAGGCTGATGGAATCTTTCAGTTACCTGGAAATGTCTTGGGAACAAGGGATTGAGTACATGTATTATTTACCAGACAAAATGCTGTATGGCCACGAAAAGCTTCTTGCAAGTACTGGGTCGAGGTCTCACATGCTTCTGAGATACAGTCTAAGTAGGAAGGTAATGTCTAGGAATGTGTGGAGTTTCCATAAGTAATGTCCCAACCTAACCATTTTAGTTAAATCAAAGTTTGCTACCCTACAACATATAGCAGAGCTGTAACTTCCAGACACATAGAGAAGGCTTGTGTGCTTATTTGATATTTTTTCACATTTAAGGGTATTTTGTTTTATTTTTTACAAGATGTATTATTGCTTGGCACAAAAGTGTGAAGAATATGAGGCATTTTGGGAGGTTACAATATAAGAAATATATTAAACTATTAGAGATTGTCCAAAGAGGAAATTTAGGATGGTGAAGAGCTTGAGCTGCAGCTGAGGTCACTTGGTCATTTCGTCTCTGAATTACAATTGGACTATCCCAGCTTTGCACTAAAGTTTTCCTCTCCTGACAGAAACCATCATTAATCACTAAGATTTTAAAATAATAATAATAATAAAAAATAATTTAAAAATGCAAACAAAAAACCACTGCAAACACCTGCAAGGCTTGTACTGTGAGATAAAAGGAGTCCTTTCAGAGAATATAAGCACAAAGAAAGGACATTTATATACTTCAAAATTACTTTTTTGGGGTTTTTAGCATTCTGATAAAAACAGTTATTTATGCCTAATTGTCGATCTGAAAGTGCTTTGGTGGAGGTTGTCTCTGTATTTTGTCAGATATCAACTAAGGAAATATCAGGCTGTGTCAATCTAGGGTGAAAAACAGTTGTTAACTACTTTGCTCTTGCTGTTTGCTGTAATGGAAAACAAGTAATATTGTACATTGTAAGGAACGAATGGCTGTCTTTGCAGGTGCTGTTAGGGCTGTCTGTAATGCCCACACACAGTCCCATGGAAACAGTGAGATCAGGTCCCAGCTACTCTGGCTCTGTTATCAGGTGGATAGTGAAGACATGGGTTGCAGCCCAATAGTTTCTCCATTTCAAGAGTCGTGCTGTAGCAGGACACTTGCAGACCCTTACCTATGGATTTCCCTCCCATCAGATTTCTCTCTGCCTTAAATTCACCCTTGTATCTCAGAAGTTTTACAGTTGCACTGTGGTATATGTCAAACTAAACAGCCTGCTAGACAGAAGGAAAAGAAAGGGGATGTTTATAGTAAAACCCAAATAAAGACAACATACACACACTTTGCTCTTCAGGGAAGGTAACAGGGAAGCAGCAGTACATAAGGGTTGAAGAAGACCTTGTTCTGCTGGGAGAACTGATATATCTTTTCTCAACAAGAGAACTTTTAAGGCCATATGAAACGGGTGGACAACTTTTCCGTATTTGAAGCAAGAGCTGCCACAGTCTTTTATCTTGAGCACAAATGAACCTAGAGGTGTCTTGTCCCCCAGTGCTGGAGAGCAGATCGGTGCAATGCTGCCTGTGAGGGGGATGCAGCTCCTGTACCCACCTCAGGGCTTCTTCTGCAAGCGTCTGACAGGCATCCAGCTCACCTGGCAGCCTGCAAGTCCTGGGACTGCAAACTGCAGAAAACTCTCCTCCATGACTTTTCCTCCCAGGAATGCCCAGATGTGCACACTGGTGTAGTGCCACTGGCTCTCTGCTGGCCACTCAGCCACAAGCCACTGAGATTAAGAATCCTGGTTTATACTTATACGAAATTATAAGATTAAGGAATCAGATTCCTAGGAACGCAATGCTGCTATAAACCTCGGTGTATCTCTTTGCACGTGCGATTCAGTTTGATGCAACAAGAGCATTTTAGAGAATGAATGCATTTTAGAAAATCATATTATCTCCTTGGGAACTTTGACCTCTGAGTACTTAAAAATTACTAGGAATTATATCACCCTCTTCATTATACCTGAGATACCTGAAAGTTGTTTTCTTTCCTTACTGTTTCCTGTTTTTCTGTTTTGATAAACTATGACAATCTGCATTTGAGGAATTCATATTACTTCACTATAAGCAGTTTCAATCCAGAGAGAAGTGCTAGCAATTTTATGGTGGGTTATTCTGCAGCCAGCAATAGAGAGAGACAGCAGAGAAAGGTGTAGAATTGGCTATTAGGGACAATTGAATTGTTAAAGTTACCACCCAGGCTGTGCTGTTAGAAATCAATACTTGCCATGGTAACTTCAAATCCAGTAGATAAAGACACAGTGACTATGGTATCTAGTGAAAATTCAAAGGAGTCTCTTGAACAATCTCCAGTTACTGAGCAGTGGAAGAATGTGCTAAGATAAATTTGAAAATTTGGGGCAGGTAAAGGAGTGTAAAATCGTGTGATCTGTAAGAAGGGTACATCCACAGTACATCCAAATTCACCTTTTGCAGCCTGGTAAGTTTCTCATCTATGAACAAAGAGCTCTTGTTTCTGCTTAGCAAAAGTGACATAGTACAACTTTGTGTTTAGGACACTAGCTGCTTGCCTTGTGGCACAAAAAAATCCCCCAAATAGAAACTACAAACAAATCCAACCCACTAAATCCAGTATCTGAGCAGCAGTCACTTCAGAACAACTGCTGAATCCTTAACTCAGTGTGCTTGCGTGCCTGATCTCTCTCTCTCTCTCTTTGCTTTTTATCTTCAAATCTTAGTGAAAGATTATTGTTTATTGCTACTCACAGATTTAGGACTTGGGAAGCTTGTCAGAGTTTTGTCAGAGACCGAAAAATAAATGAAGACAAAATGAATTCTGCATTGAATCTGCCTAAATCCCTAATAGGGATTTCTATCAATCCTGGGAGAGGAGAGGAGAGGAGAGGTTCGGAGAGGAGAGGTTCGGAGAGGAGAGGTTCGGAGAGGTTCGGAGAGGAGAGGTTCGGAGAGGAGAGGAGAGGAGAGGAGAGGTTCGGAGAGGAGAGG
>WAAE01016533.1:12252-38255 GCA_013400495.1 Nicator chloris
ACGAGCACCTAGTTGCAGGAACAGTAGGAATGAAGAAAGGAAGAGAGGCGACCAGAGGAAGACGCGAGGCGGGGCGAGAGGAGAGGAGAGGAGAGGAGAGGAGAGGAGATGCCTATATGCCATATAAATACCTTGCCAATAAAAATGTCTAAAAGAAGCTAAAATTTTAGAGGTCCACAGGCAAAAAAAAAACAGTGCAAACCCAACAATGTTTAAAAGAACTGGTCCTTCATATTTTCTTTTCAAGAGATGATAATTGCTATTAGTTTTCAGAAATTATTTTTCCATACTAAAACATTAATTTTTACCATGTGGCTGACTTGTTTGTATCACAGCTCTCTATTTTGGACAGGAGGTTTTAGAAAGTGCTTACATGAAGTTCCTAGCAAGAAACTGAAGTGATCCAGTAATTCCTCTTCTATAACATGACTGGGAAGTGTCACGCAGTTTCCCTTTGGACTTTTCCATTGACTAGAGGCTGCTGGTAGGAAGAAAGGATGCAAAGACCTTGTGCCACTGAGTTAAGATCCTTCTGTCATACTTCTGCCGAAATCAATGTGATTTTAGAGGTACCCACACCGTGAAGATGCAGCCTCCAAACAACATCTTGTATAGGCTGAGCTACATTAAGGACTCAAACCTTCTCCACAGTTCTAGAGGCATAAAATCATCAAGAACTAGGAGTCTATTTTTAAGTTTCAAAGGAAGATAATGAACATCTTCACTTGTGTGGGTCCTTCTTTTGACACAGTATCATTTTTGACAAGGGCAGAATTGAATACTTCAAAATTTGTTTTGTTTGGTTCAGTCTTTTGACTAAGTAGCAACCATTACTTCTCAGTACTAATTTTTAAAGTTCCTAACAAAAGAAGTTTCAAATCTAATTCTGGAGATGATTTTTTGTGCCAGAACCTTTGCTTGGATTAGCAACAGGAACTCAGTCACTCTGATTCAATCTGAACAAAAGACTTTTTGGCAAGACAATCACAAGATGAGCCAAAAACTTGCACACTGGCTTTACTTTCTCCCCTAAAGACAGACACTTTTTTGTCCTGTTGCTCTTAGCCTTTCTGATATCAAGTGGTGGAAAAATATCTCCAGCACAATTCTGCTACAGCCAGTTTAGCTGTATGCCTGTGTTTATTGAGGTGGACTAAAAAGTGAGAGACTTTGCTCCTTTATAAAGAAAAGAAGTTGTTCAAAAGAAATGCATTTGCTGTTGATAAAACCAGAGTGATTAATTTACACGTAGAGCTGCCTCCAAGGCTGACAGACATCCTCTTGACAGTGTTGAGCAGCTGGATCCACCAGAAATAAATGTTTCATAACAAAACTTGGCTCTTGCTGATAAACATGGAAGAGGTGCTGGTGGCAGAATTGCCATAGGCCAACTTCTGTCAGCAATGAGCTTTGTAGCATGTAAATGGTGTCTTTGACACTCCACTCTTTGACTAAAAGGTATTGAGTCTGTGCTTTTTTAATCTCCTCTTACATCTTAATGTTATTATTGGATCTTCCATGGTGCCAGCATATTTCTCCTTGGAAGAAACTAACGTGGTGTTGGTAGCAATTGCCTATGTAATAAAGTTCCAAAGGTAGAATGATAATTTTGTTTTCTGGTAAGGAATGATAATAGCTGGTTTAATAAGTCTAAAAAAAGAGAAGGTGTCTACCAACCAATGACATATCATTGTCTAAGCACTATTACATCCAGTGTTTATGTCTATATTTATTGGTATATTTTCTGTATTATTCATGTACGTGTGGTTCTTACACTATATAACCTATTCAGCTATGTTACTGAGTTTTTAAGAATAGCTCCTTATTTTTTTTCTGAATGAATAACTAGAATTTGATTAAAGAATATGCACAGGCATCTAATCGAGCGCCAAACCATCTTAAATGAATGCCCTGACTTCTGAATAGGAAATGTGGTCTCTAACTTGGAGATATCCATCTTTTGAAGTCTGCTATTCCTCTGGATTCTGTACATTATCACACTACTGCAGACCACCTGTCTTTTGCTTAGGATAGAACAGAGCAATTCCTCACTTCAAGTTTTTAGTATCAGAATCATCCAGGAAGCTGCCACAAATCTCAGCAAAAATTAGTGGTGTTTAAATCTCATGGATGACTTGTTGGATCTGAATCAACAATGCAGGAACAAAAACCATTAAGCAGTCACTTTCTGATCTACATATGCATAAATCAACCATTTCTCCTTACCAGAGCAATCAAGATGGCTTGCTGTAAAGCTGTTTTTCCCAAGCTGCTCATTTTTTTGCTGAAAATCTATGTCTTACACACTCCCTTTGAAAAAAATTAGGTGACAACACTCGTGGTTTGATTCATTGCACATCTTTTGTTTTCCAGAAAAATAAAACATGCAGTCAGGTTTATGTGCTTATTACATAAAACTTAGAGACTCACTGGTTGTCAGAGACACCTCTCCCATTGTGCCGTCAATAAAGAAAAAAGGCAACAAATTTAGCAGAAGATTTAAACACTGCTAATCCCTCAAAGACGGGGCAAAACTCATGATCAGTCTTATGTAAATATCAACTGTTGTCTAAAGGACAAAACAAACATAATTCTCTAGTTTCAGTATATTTTGCAACTTAATTGATTATGTTGATACTTTACTAGCATTCTACACACAGCCTAGGTTTTTTTAGGTTTGGGGCTAGAAAAAATGAACTGATGCAAAAATTTATTTTCTTATAGGTGGAACTATTGTTCATGGACTTGTACCTGAAAGTATAACAAATTGTTCTGAAAAAGTGTCCTTTACATGTTTACTTGCAATAAGTACCTACTAGGGCCCTAGGAAAGGAAACATAAGTATAGAAATCTGCATTATGTGTAGCAAATTCAGATGTGGCAGCATATATTTTTTTCATTGTGCTTCATAAAACTCAGTGAATAATGTAAAAAAAAGTCCCTGCATTCTTACTCATTAATATCTACTTCAAATGCATCTAAAGCCATTTTCCAGGAAAAAATGAGCACTTGAGATCCTTCTGAGGGTGTCTGGGTTTTGGTGTTCTCTGCCACTGCTGCTTCACTGCCTTTAAGTGGAAGGTGAGCTCAGTGCTGGCTTCTGCAATGGCCCAGATAAAGGGAGAAAGAATTGCTGTTCTTCCCCTTTCCCAGTGGCCTTGAATGGCTATGTTCATAATATAACAGTGTTCATATATTTTTAAACTATGGATAAAAATACAAGAACTCAAAACATATAAAAGACTCTCTTTTTTTCTTTTTTTTTTTTCTTTCAGAATATTGTCATGAGGAGAGACAGTTTTTTGACTTGTTCCAGCACAATGTCTGTGAGAAAGAGGTGCTTTCAGGTCGACACAAGCTATTTCAGGAAGAGATGCTGTCAATATCAGACCAGGGCTTCCATCAGTGAAGTCACACAGGTCACTGTGGAGGAAAACTCTCATTAATGGTGCATGTGTTGGTCTCAGAACTCACCAGGGTTTGCATTTAACTTGTCCCCGTACTACATTTTTCAAATAGTATAAATTTTTCAAAATGAAATGTTAGATACATGCATTCTACTACCCTCTGAGGGCTATTAAGCAGAATATAATTGATTTCTTTGACAACAGAATTACAAAAACTATAGCAAGAGCTGTAGTAATGATGGATGGCAAGATAATTTATCAGGGAAATGTAAATTACTAAATACTCATTAAATGTTGAGAAGCAGCTGAAATGCTTTGCACCTTCAGAAAATAGTTAAGAATAGGGTAATGACTGTAAAGGAAAGTGTAAATTTGGAATTGTTCTCAGGAAAGTGTAATTTTGGAATTGCTACTAAGGATCAACCAGACCCTGAAATAGTCTCTCAAGAAAAGTGGCAGAAGCCTTAAATATGTGACTATAACTGTGCAGAACATTTAAGAATATGGCACTGGTGATGGGATGGACTGAACAGGTGGTCCCTATTAATTTCCTTCATAAGTTTTTCTGTGGCTCCATGAACACATTCAAGAAATCTACAGTATATAAAAATCTTCTGTGCACTCCTATAACACATAAATGGGCCCTTAAAAACTTGTATGGCTGTAATATCCACCATATGTTCTTATTGTCAAAAATAGCAGCAAAAACCACAGTAATGGAAGAGAGCTTCTGAGTCTGGTCCATTTTTAACACCAGAAAACACACCACATAATCTCATTCAGAGATGTGTGAAGCTTCATTTCAAACCTCATTAAATTTTGCCCCTCTGATTCGATCCAGTAACTGCAGCCCCAGTACCTCATTCCTTTCACACAAACCTTCATTTAATTTTAGCCCATACTTATTCATGACTGCTTACACACATTTGTTCTTGTGCCATCACCATCCTTTGGCTTTAACAGCTCTTCCCTTCCCTGGTATTATTTAGAGAGGGCAATTATACCTTGTTTTCTTCCCTCGTGTGGCAATACTAAAGAAGCCAAGTGCCTTTACTCTTCTTGTGTGAGATAGGTTCGTCATTCCTCTGATCCTCTGGGTAGCACTAATTGCCACTTTCTGCAGCCTGCATTAATCTTTCTTGCATGTGTGTGACCATGCAGGAGCTTATCAAGAGCTTTATTCAGAGGGATTTGTAAGTTCCCTGTCTTAAGTGGGAATACCTCACCTGATACATTTATTTTCATGACAACAGCAACATTTGAGGGTCACAGACACCCTGTGATTGATTAAAACACTAAATCTTGCTTTTTCACTGTCACCTTCAGCTGATGAGTTCTCTGTTTATATTAGTGGATCTTGCCAAATGCATGAGATGCCACTTTGCATGATTAAATTTTGTCCCTTCTCAGTTAGTTCCCTGGACCAGGTCATTTAGTTCTTCCTGTATGTTATTCTGATTCTCCTCTGTGTTGATGATGCCTCTCAAATTTGCACTATCAGTAAATTTAATTATTACATTCTCATTTCTTGTTCTCAAGTTATTACTGTGTAAGATCAGACTGTCAAGCTTCTGAAGATTCCACCAGCAGCTTCTGCCCAGTCCTTTTAGTAGTGTCTGTCAGCATTTCCTTTCACCACTTCTTCCTTTCTAATGACTCCTGTAGTAATGACCATTTACATCATCCTAGCCTGGCTGTGAGCTACCATTCTATATGTTTTCTTGAAGTCAAGTGAGATAAGTCTGTCATTCACCCTTTGTTCAAATAATACATGTTATCAAAGGGCCTATTTAACAGGACTAAAACCATCCTCGGCAATCCAATTTTTTATGATTTTTGCCAATGTATTTAATACCACCTATTTTTATTATACTCCTGTGTAATTCTTCTAAAATTTATTCACAAGTTTTGTGTTGGACAGATTGTATCATTTTTTTTTAATACCTTTCCTTGACATGTAACTATACTGTTCTGCAGTCAAGAAGCATCACTTCAAGCAGTTCAGTCATAAAATCTTTCTTCTGGACCTGTCTATAGACCAGACCATAGCCCAGAGCCTCAACTGCTACCTCAGTCTGTATATGCTGGCTTTATACAGGTACACGTGTCTATTTCTAGTTCTAAGTATAATTCTGCTGGTGGTTTTGCATTATCCTTCTTACTGGAAAATGAAGCAAAGATCACATCATGTTTGTCCCACATCTGAATCCCTTCTACACTGCATCCTGGCCCCTGAATGTTTTTCCTGTCCTTTCTTCTATTTCTGCAACAAGAAAATCTCCTTCTCTACTGTGTGTGTATTTTTGATTTTCCTTAGCAAGGCTTAACGTGGTTTGATTTTCTTGGCTATTCTGACTTTACCGTGTGCCCCCTGCTCTCCAAAAGATAGCTGACAGTCTTTTTTTAACAGTCACCCATCTGTTCTATTTCTTGCAGCTTTTTCTTTGTTTTCAGCACCTTTTACTGAGAGGAAGAAAGATATTCTTTGTCAGTAGGATATCAGACAATATTTTTTTAAGCCTAAGAGAAGTTTCCTAAGGCATCTTCTTTATAAACTGCAATACTACAAGTATAAAAAGGCTCTCAAGAACAGAAGAGGCCTGAGGTTTATATAGAACAGGATCTGTTCCCTTCAGTGAAAATAGAGGTGACGGGGATCCTTTAAGTGTGCTAAAAGAAGAAAAAAATCCAGAGAAGAGGAGGGAAAGGTGGAAAATTAAAGACCTGAGTATTAGCTGCAATTTTCTTACTCAGGTGACTAGATGGGATGGAAAATATTTAGCACAGCCATTATCCATATTTTAACATATCTCAAAAGAAAAAACTGCGTTTTTCCTTACTTTTTTCTTTGTCCCATCTTGCTTGTCTCTCATGTGCAGGTATCCCTGCTAGATATTTTTGTAGCACTGAGTGAGGTTTTCTAATGTAGTAACTATGTTTTGAAAGTAGATAGACTGTGACAAATGGCAGGTAAAGCAAGAATAACTGAGGCTTCTGGGGCAAGGGATAAGAAGCAAGACACTAGAGGAAAGAAATACTTTATAAGCCCATGAGTGAAGACTGAGAGGATGGATGGATGGATGGATGGATGGATGGATGGATGGATGGATGGATGGATGGATGGATGGATGGATGGATGGATGGATGGATGGAAAGAAGATATTCACAGTGAGTGTCTGGAAATAAAATACTTGCTGTTCTTAATATTCTCTTCTGTTTACATAGATATTCTAACAAAACTAATTGAAATCAAAAATAAAATGAAAGGTAATTGATTTTTGTGTGTATGTGTGTATGTGTTTCATCAGTTTTTACTTTTACTCTGTCTTTACTTTTTCAATTTTATTAAGAATGTGCTGTCTAGAAAATTCATATCACATAATCCTTTAGAGACAGGTGAATGGAGATGGGGTGTAGTGAAGCTCAGGCTTCTGTGTGGTTAAAAAATCTGAGCCACACCTCAGGAGTTATCAGTCTGGGTGCTTCACGATGCGCCATGGCTACACTGACACGGGTGGCAGCACAGCATCTCTTGGCTGAGCAGAAACCTCTGAAAGGACAAGCAGAAATACAGCAGAAGAATGGCACTATAATATAATGAACCTATAGCACAGGTAAACATTATTAAAAATAATTCATATTATTAGAGACAGACTGGAGAACAAGATGCTAATGAGCAGAAAGGGAAAGGGACGGAACGGGATCTGAAGGTCATGGTTAATGGTGAGTTGAACGTGAGCCAGCAGCACCCTGGCAGCCAAGAGGGCAACCCTATCCTGGGGACATCAGGCCCAGCATCGACAGCCAGGAAAGAAAGGGGATTGTCCTGCTCTGCTCTGCTCTGCACTGGAGTGGCCTCAGCTCAAGTGCTGGGGGCAGTTTGGGTCCCAAAACACTAAAAAGCCACTAAACTCTAAGCAAGTGTCCAAATAAGGGCAATGAAGAAGGTAAAGAGCCTTGAGGGAAAGTGATGTGAGCTGCAGCTGAGGTCACTTGGTCTGTTCAGCCTGGAGAGGAGGCTGAGGTGAGACCTCATTGCAATGACAACTTCCTTGTGAGGGGAAGAGAAGGGGCAGTGATCTCTTTTGTCAGGTGACTAGTGACAGGACCCAAGGGAATGGCATGAAACGGTGTCAGGGGAGGTTTAGGTTGGATACTAGAAAAAAGTTCTTCCTCTAGAGGGTGTTCAAGCTCTGGGGAACAGGCTCCCCAGAGAAGTGGTTGCAGCACCAAGCCTGATAGAGTTCAAGAAGCATTTGAACTGAAAGCTCTCAGGCACATGGTGTGACTCCTGGGTTTGTCCTGTGTAGAATTTCACTGATCCTACTGGGTCCTTTCAAACTCTGGGTATTCTATGATTCTATGACTTGCAATATAAATAATATAAATAATGTCCTGATCAACTGCTGAATCAGTGTTGTATTAACTATTAAAATCAATTTCAAGGACTTAACTTTGTAGTATTAGTTTATAGTTTATTAGTTTATATAGGTACTATATAATAGTTTGTATTTCTTATTATGCTTCCTACAGTTACAGTTCCAGGATAAGAGAAATACCCTGTAAACAAAAAATGTATATTTTGTCCTTGAACCTTGCTTGCAACTGAAAATTGAGAAGCAGATAATAAGCATCTTCAGTTACAGACCAATGCACATGGTCTAAAACTCTTAGTGACATTTCTGTTGAGTCAAGAGGAGATGATCCACATCTTCTCATCTTATTCTAATTTGCTATTACTTGGTCTGAGTGTGGAAGGATTTAAAAAGAGCTCTTCAAATTTTGTGTCACCATGGGATGGATAATCTCAAACAAAATGCTTGTGTAAAAAATACCATGGAGAAGGATGACTCGTTTTAGTAAGAAAAATATCTGAAAGAAACGTTGGATCTTGAAGCTAGATTAGGTGAAATACAGTAACTGCTACTAATATGTGTGGCAACTGCAAAACATTCATGGATATGCCAGTTTAAATGTACAGGGAAACTACGCTCTTGCAGAACTTCGACATTAATCTCTAAACACTAAAATAAACGTTCCGGAAAGTATTTGCATCTGTTCACATTTCCTCTATGTCCAGAAAATAGTGTGGGTATTTTTAATAGTTAGAAAACTAATAAATATTGAGAGGCATATCAATGGTTAATTAAAATTACATGAAGAGATAATGTATTGCGTAAGCAACTTTGTTTACTGCCTTGTTCTAACTCCTGAAGCATTCCATTCGACACAGACTTTTAAGAACAACGGCAACGATCGTACTGTGCACCTGTAAAACAAGTACCAAAACAGAAATGGACACAGAAGTGAGCAACAGCTATGGTACTCACCTGAAGCATGGGTGCCATGACATCATGTTCTACTCCAGAGAAACATTTCATAGAAACTTCTGTTTTCCTGTGCTGTATTGGCTCTGTCCTCAGTGAGTACACCTGAGAAGTAAATTGTTAGGGACGCAAGTCAATGACCAGATTTTAGAGGCAAGGAATTTATGTCCTTATATACTTGCACCAGACTCCCCATAGGTTGCTAAGGGTAGCTTTCTGGACACAACAGTTTCTGCCATCTATTTTAGGCTCCTGCCCTGCAATTTCTTCTTTGGGACCCATCTATAAGCACTGGCTGCCAAGGTGCACACATTTGGTGCATAAATGATTGACATTTGGTGTCTCCTGGGAAGCTGATGTCTGACAGATGCTGTCTTGAAGGTAAGATGCTATCCAAGATGAGGGTCTCCAGATAAGAGAGCTATCTTACGTGGTCCTACCTGGACAGCTATTTAAGTAATATGGTCTTATTTCAGGAAGGTTTTGGGGTTGTCTTGTCTTCTGTCTGTTTAGAGACAGATCACAATGGTTTTTGTCCTCACCTTGGCTCATGAAAGGCTCCACATCACTCTTTCCATAAGGTGTCAGCCTCCTTACAGCCAGGTCAATTGCCACAATAATTCATATGTAAGATTTCTGTATATATGTATGTGTGTCTATATATATAGCTTTTCCACTGAGAAAAGAGAGAAACAGCATGGCTTAATTCAAAAAAGCAGAAGAAAACACCTTCTAACAGGGCAACATGACCCTTTTATCCTTTTTAAGACAGATATCTCTTCCTAAGAAAAAAATTCTTGCGTTCACCTCCTGCTCCCTGAACTAGAAGATTTTTAACTACAGAAGTTAAAAGCACGTGTGAGGGCAGGGGTGTATGCTGACCATGGGACTACCCTTATGAGTAACAACCTGGCCAGCAGGACATGTGAGCCTGCAGACTTGTGTGTTTAGAAGGAATCATGCTAGAGATTGCTTTCAGGTAGAGATCCAGCCATACTGCATCATACAAATAAGAAAGAAAGCAAGGAAAAGAAAGTGGAGAAAGGGATGATAATGTCCTGCTGGAAGGAGTGTTAAATTAATGTGAAGAGCTATCCCTCGGGTAGATGCATAAAAACTGCAGGCTGGTAATTCAGTATCCAAATGAATTACTTGCAAAATGATTGCTTGGAGCTGCACCAGCTTTTGCCTAGTTAGCATTCATCAACACAGCTGCCACAGCTCTGCTTGCAGGCCTGCATACAAGCCCACATGCATGCCAAGAAAGGGAAACATGAGAAGGGATAAAATGAGAGAAGCAAGAGAGAAAAGCCCCATCAGCACAGCATGGTCATTCAGTCTAACCAAAACAGCCTTGCCCAGATTTCCCAGGGCAAAGCCACAGAGATATAATGAAGACAGATTACAGCAGCTGTGCATATCAGGCACACAAGGTTTCAATGCAAAGATCATTGTCAGTGTAAGGAAAACAGAGTAGGGGCTTCTCTGTTACTGCGACATATATGAGGAGTTCATGTGGTATCTGTATTCTATCAATACACAGAAACAGAGGATAAAGTAGCCAAAACAAGTTAGCATTTCTGATGTCAAAAACTAAACTGCATGAAAGAAAATTTACGTATAGAATAATCATTCACTTCCGAAGCAGGAAGTGTTACTCCCATCTTTCACTCACTGTCTACTACACACTACTTTATCGGCCTTTTAAGGGTGGAGTGACTTCCTCTGAGAAATTGTATCCTATGGGTGGGTGCAAGAAATTAAAAGACTTTTATTCTGACAATAAACTACTATTTATACCCCTCAGAATTTCTCTGGAGCAAGGAGTACATATTAACCACCCAAAGACATTAGGCTCCAGGCTGTATATAGAGAAAACTTCATCAGCCATTCAAGTGACTGGAAACGAAAAAAATCCAAAGATTGAAGTCAACACAGATTCCTACCATCAGGACTGTCAGTCATGCCTGGGAGAGGTTCAGGACAGCAGAATGCCAACTGTGGCTCAAATCCTTCATAGGTTTTATTGTACATCTCAGGAAGACCATGTTTTTAAGGTTTATCTAAGATTTCTGCAAGTGTTTCTTATCATCAGAAAAAAGAAATACTGGGAGAAAGATTTTTGACTTCATAAGCTTTTCTTCTCTCCTCTGCAGTCTCCAGTGATTCCTTATATTTGGATAAGATATTACAACAGTGTTATTTCCAAAAATCCCCTCCATGATTGTACAGAGTTTGAAGGCAGGGAAAGAAAAAGGTTGGTGAAATGTCTGCTGAAGAATATAAAGATTTACCTTTAGGAGCAGGAATACTCGGGGAAGATGCCACAGAGGGAATAAGTAAAGCATAAGCACAAGCACAGAAACAGATGTGTAGAAAGGAGTCTAGGTCACTACTAGAATTTCCTTAATCCTTCCCACATCGCACCCTATTGTCACCACCCAAAAGGAAAAGACCTAGAATTTAATGTTACTAATCAAATCTCCATTTCTTCACCCCTCACTGAATATGTGTCCCATATTTGTTGCACCAGTTGATGAGATTACACTAGAGAAAACATTCTCAGTCTCCTAAGGCAAGAAAGTAATCTCCGAAAGAATGAGTAACACATTTGGGAGAGAGAGAAAATGCTTTAGGCTCTCAAACCATTTGAAGGACCTGTGGCAAAGACCTCAGAAATTTTACTGGGAAATGCTTTTTTTTCAATTTCACTTTCTCCAAGCAAGCATGTGTGATTTCACACAATATTCTGTAAGCTGATAAACTATTCAGACTTTAAATAACATCAGACGTGTTTAATACAATAAGGGTGTTTTTAATTCAAGCACAAGAAATATCCTTTAAAAACATTGCTTAAATAAAAAAGGAGCTTGTAACTGGAAGAAAATAACAATTGTTAGGCTACACTTGGAGTACTGGAGGAACAGGGAAGAGGAAGAGTAAACAGATTGCCATCAGTCCTCGGGGAATTCCTGCATACTTCCCTCATTGAAAGTTCTGTTCCCTTACCTTGGTCTTCCTTTTACTGGGAACACTTTTCCGCTTCAAACCTACTGACCCCCTTCCCATCAGCTTATGCAGAAGGACCCTTCATGGCACAGTGTCCATCTTTGGAACAGGTTGTGCAGAATGATTGGAGGCTCACCATCCCTGGAAGTTTTCCAGGTATACGGTGAGATCAGGCTACATCACATCTGGTTTAGTTTTGGCTATCATCCTCCTTCAAGACAGAGGTTGGACTACATGACAGAGATCCAGCCAATGTTTCTATGACTCCATGAAATGGCAAAGCATGTTTTCTGAAAGATTTCTTCAGGAAGAGGACAGATCTTGCTGTTTGGAATTCTCCACATTGGATAAACTCCCTTTGGCCAAGGACAATGTCTCTCAAACAATGTGATCAAAGCATCCACCAGAACAAATACACTTTAGAAAACACTTTTTGGCATAAGGTCATGCCTTCTGTTCTGAAAAAAAATATAAGAAAAAAATAAGACATTCCATTCAGTTCTATTACAATCTATTTTGTGGTATTATTGCTCATCAGCCCTGTACCACTTCGGATAAGTAAATAATCATGGGAGAAAAAAAGTGATATTTTTTCATTTCAATCTTAAGCCAATCTTCAAATATGCTTTGTTTCTTCACTTGAGATTATAAAACAGGGGTTTTTAGCTATCATCAAAACTCAGGGTTTTGAGTTAAGAACTCTGATATGGTGGAAAAACTTTTACTCAGATTTTCCTTCCACTGAAATTTAAGTGGCGCTATTAATGCAAGAACTGATCTGAGAGAGAAACATGGAAATAATCTCACCGTTTAGGTTTCATTACAGAAAGTTTGTTCATCCTTCTTCTTGTGCAACCTTCTGCCAGGTGCTGGCAGCAAAAAGGAACAAGTCAATTTATCTTTGGGCCCCTTCAAACACTTCAGAAATACTGGCTCATTCCCCAAACATATCACCTTGTGAAACACTCTTGCTGGGGCAAACCTGTTATTTAGAAAGAAATTTAGAGCTGAGGACCAAGAAAACTTTCTTAGGTGTGTAAAGAGGATACCAATTAATTTGTGAGAGAGAGCAGTTAGGAGACCAATGATAGTTAATTCAGATATCTTAGGTATAGTTCTCCTCTTTCTTAACAACTTGTGAATGTAAGCAGTACTCTCACTGGAGACCAGAATGCTGGGGCAGGAGACTTCCTTAACTTCCCATCAACTCCAGGCAGAATCCTTGCTGTGGAATACAGCCCCACATTGCAGGTACTCAGCTCTCTGTGAATTTCACCTGACCTCAGGGCCATCTGTCTGTATCCAGACAGACTAGAGTATACCAAAGTAAAAGCTGATCATCCCTGCTTGCAGATAGGACGAGTTTCAACAACAATTTGGATAAATTGGTTGTAGGTTTGTCATCTGTTACATTTCGATAAAGAGGCGCAAAATACCCTGAATAACTGTTGCAGTGTGCAACATATGGTTGCTTCCACTGCCCCCTATTGTTCTTTTGTTTTGGTTTATTCCATGAGTCAATCTGTCTTTTCCCTCCCAATTCTCGAGACTGTTCCCTGTCATTCCTTAAACCCCCTCCCCCTGGACACTGCCTGTCAATCGGCTGCCTCTCCCCTTCGCCTAGAAAGTTCTAGGAAGGGCTTCGAGTGATAGGCTGGGGCCCCTGGGATCCCTCCCTTCTGCTGCTGTTTGGTCTCCGGTTATGCCAGTTATTGTTGTATTCCCCCACCCCTTGTTCATGATTGGAAAGTTGTTGGTTACCACCCCTTGTTACACCCGCTGTACAAAATGCACTGTACAGCCCTGCTCAGGGCTCTCGTCTGCTGGGTCCCCTTGGTTGAGGGGTTCCTCCCGGAGCCCTAATAAACTGAGATTCACCCCCAGACCTGAGACTGCCTCCTTTTCCTCGCCTTTGTCTGCTGCCTGCCCACATCGTACAGGATAAGAGGGAGAAGAACCCACAGCAGCAGCTCCGAGTCACTGAGCCAGGTGACAGCTTGGGACAGAGAGCTGCGCTTTTTACTGAAGCTGTTCCCACAGCTAGCCGGGGCACACTAGTGAGGATTCCCTCACCAATCGGGCACAGCAACAAATAACTACATTGGCTTGGCTTCCAAAATCTGTCTTGGGCAAAGCCCAAGCTGAGTTCGTCAAGCTGGAGTTTTCCAGTCCTGACCTGTTTGCAAGGCAGAGGTGCAGGTGACTGCCCCTCCACGGTTACTGAGTTTGGGGAGCAGTGGTGTTTCTCGTGGTATGGGTTTGACAGTGCTGTGGTGAAACCAGATTCCACACACTGTCTCTGCTCTTGGCTACATGAAGACATGCCAGGTGAAGCATTTCTATTAATCCCCAAAGTGTTAGTCTTGGGGTTTTTTTATGTATCTGACAGCAAACTTTACAATGCACAGTTAAAAACATTTACCTTTTAAGACTGTTTCTTTTATTAGAATGCTTTCTGAAAATCTAGTGCAAGTGGCTCTGCAAGACCTTAGTACTTCAGTAAACCAGTATTATTTTAGGGTGAGAAAAAATTGAATCCTGTGTCACATCATCAGATTCTTTCAACATCTTCTTAGCAGGCATCTGCAATATGCTTTTCTGTATAGATTCTGGGTAACAGATGTCAGGCTTAGAGAGGAAAACACTTAGAAAAAAATAACTCTAGAATTGTGGAATTGTCATAGCTAAAATGATGAATTGCAGTGGCTGCAGTTTAAGTTGTCATTGTCTTGAGAAAGAAAAATGTTTTCTAAAGGAGTGATTTTATGTCAAGTTTTAGTTACTAAAGTGAAAATATTTACTTTTGCAATCTGACTAAAATGCAAAAGAAAAGAAATCAATGTAATAACAATCACAATCTAATCAAATTTAGTAACCCTGATTCTATGTCTCTCTTACTGAACTACTAAAAAGCAGATGTGCTCTGATTAAGTGTACAAATATAGAAATATATTGATTACAGGAGTGAAGCTCCTTGAAGAGTTTCCTGAGGTTGTGATGCCTTTTAGGAGTAAAAGGTCTTACTAACCCTTCCATTTACACAAAGTTTTGTGACTTGGCCTCTCAATAAATAACAGATGCTTAATGACTTCTTTATGAACTGCCCGCAAACCTTGGCGATATTACATTGAGCACCATTTACAGAAATACACAGAATCATAATTTGATTCCAGCTCATGGGTGTAAATCTTGCTAACATCTGGACACTGAAGCAGAAGAGTGAAACACCTGCATTTGCATAAAGTCTCACCCTCGGGAACCTTTCCAACCTTGCAATCTCTTAAACTAGTATTCTGTTTCACTTTCTTTCCTCTGTTCTGAAAAAAAAAAAAGAAATCAAAGTTGATTTGTCTCTCATGATCTCTGAAAATTGCTTTTTCTAGTGTACATGACACAGCCTCCGCTCACACCCTAAGCCACGCAAGTTGTTGCTTTGGCATCTTCAATACCAACAAGCACTTTGATTAAAGCTTATGTTGGCCTTTGTTTTCCTGTCATGAGGGGTTTTAATTCCTTTCCTGTGAACACTGTGAAGAAATGCTTGCAAAAGCATACAGTATTATCAAAATTGATCTTTATGCTCATTCACGCCAAATACAGGGAATCAACACTACAATTTGGGCCAGTTCTTTCAAAAAATATTGCAAGAAAAGCAATATAGAAATTCTGGTTGCAGTAGTCCTTAAAATAAATAGCTTAGTTATCATAGAGATCCTTCACCTATTTGGAAACACCTATGAAATTGACTATTTTGCAATAACTGGGGGATGAAAACTTCTTTCATAACCACTAGAATCCAGAGGACAGATTTTTCTGATTCACAGCAATAAATTCAAAAAGCATACAAAGAATATTCTTCTGAAGAGCATTTGTGAAAAGATTTTTTTTGTCCTCTCTAGGTGCTGGGAATGGTTAAAAAGTGACTGAGTGTACACCCCATGTGAGGAGTAAAGAGCACAGAAAAGTAGACTCATTATATTCATACAGAACATGAATGCAGCATATTCTAGTGAAGTCACATATTTAGTGACTTTTTAGTCTTTAACCAGTGATCATGCTTCCACAGGGTGACTTACGATTGTGACTGTCTTAAGATTGATGTATCAGCCTCCATCTGGTCTGGCTTTCTTTTAAGGGTCTGAACTTCAGATATGTTGTGTGATGAAAAACACTAATTTGTGTTCCAGTCTTACATCTGATCACACGTTATGTCTGCAATGATTGTGTGTGATGGTACAGTGCTAACAACTATTGTCCTCCCCTCCTTGTAACCACAATGAAATGCTAACAAGGAGCTCTCTGACAGTGCTGTGTAAGTGCCTGGATCAAACCCTTTTACAACATTAGTCTTGTAATACGAGGTCAGAAGAAAATGTATAATCTCATCCATTACAATAGCATTAAACTTGCTCTAAGTTATCACAAGTGGCAAAAGCAGAGGGGCTAGACACAGCTCCTAATCTTTCTCTACTGGAAAAGTTCTCTCTTGGCTCCACTTGAGTGTAAAATACCAAATAATTCTACAAGTCATTTGCATGCTACTCGAAATAACAGTGAGCAAACTTTTGTGCTCTAGTGCCTTCTAAAGCTAGTAGCAGACCAGGACAGGACCAGCAAGATTAAATTAAAACAGTGGAAAACAATTAAATATTGTGATTTCCTTTCTAATGGAAAGAACCTTCTTCACTTTGTAGTTTTTTTTATCTTTACTTATTTTCCCTTTTTCAAATTCTGCATAATACAACTTGAAATTGTATTTTTATTTCCTTTCCAGAAAAGGTTTACATGTTCATATCCCAGCTGCAGAAGTGAAGAGAACATCCAAGAAGCATTAGTGGAGCTTCCCTCTCAAAACAACATAATCAATGCTTTTTAATCAGTAAAAGGATCTGCAGACCCTTATCACACATTAACAGAAGTTAGAATATCCTTGGTGGTTTTGGCCCAGATAATGTAGTTTGCCTATATTTACTGAAAATCACTGTAAATTACTTCAGCTGATTCTTAATATTTGAGCAATGCATTGTAAAAGCATGACAGACAGACTGGTGGTCTGACTAAAACACGTTTGAACAGATTAAGGCTAGAATACAAAACAGTTCAATGCAAACACTTTGAAATGTACTTTGAGGAAAGACTCAATTGAAAAAAAAAATGTGCTTCTCCTTCATGCTTACCCACTTCAAAAACAATTAATTACAAGAAAGAAAAAAGAGTCAAGCATTTTCTAAAATGCTGCCTCTTTTTAAGAATCTCAAGTTAGAACTTGAAAACAATAGGTTCCCTAAGTCACTGTCATTATTTGTCCTGAAAACATAAGGGAAAAACCTATGAGATGTATGTGTTTTGCAGGACTGAAAATTAAAATTACTCCTTTTTGTTATTTGGAACCTATAATTCAAATAAACAGAGACACATATTCACCATTTAAAACACAGGTCTTATATTTTAACTGATCTTCCTTTTCACCATGATACAAAAAAATTAAGCATTCTTTTTTCTTTTTATTTAGGACAAGAAGAATTCATGAAACATCTTAGAAGAGCAAGTAAGCATATCAACTTGACTTTAAAGGTATGAGAAGACCCCTTGAAGTCAGTGATGTCTTTGTGCTTATGATCCTAGCTAAATTGCTGCATAATTTTTTTTAACTGAGTTCTTTATGTTTCTGGATAAATGTTATCTGGAAGAAGTAAAAGTAATTAAAATTTATTTAAATTATAATAAAACAGATTCCTAAAAGAATAGTTTATCTACTTGTCCTTTGCTTTTACATTTTAAATATTGATGCATTATATTTTTATTCTTCCTTTGCTTTAAGTGTATTTTGTTTTTATTAATCTTCTGGTGACTGACATTTGTTCATGTTCTCAAAGCTGACACTGCAGGCATTACAAATAGAAATAAAACCAGCAAGGTATTGTTTGGTCTCAGCACAGAACTTTTATTCTTTTGGAAAGTTTCAGCACACTTGGTATGATATACTGACAGAAAAGTTTTAATGTCAAATATCACTGGGCACAATATTGATTTATACATATAGAATTCTATGTGTTTTGATTTTTCCTAAACTTTGTTTTTCCCAGACAGCTGCTGCCTTCCAGATATGATAAGAAACATTTGGTTTTTATTAGTTTTTAGTTTATCATTGGTATTTAGACAGTACTAATGCAGCAGATGCTTACTATCTTTCGCTTGCTAATAAGTGCAGTACATTGAAGTCAAAGGAATGATTTCCCAAACCTAATTCAAAATGTGGATGTTTGTAAGAATCAGGGACTTAAAGTTCATTTAACATGTTTTTGTAATGAAAATCCTCAGACCCATGTTTTTGATATTCAACAGGAATACTCTTCATACTGTAAACTGCTAATTTTGCTAATATTATTCACATATGATATTGCTATTCATACTTGTAAAATCATGGAGGAGATTATTGCAGGTGGCACGGGAAAACACCTGAAGGACAATGCAGACATTGGTCACAGCCAGCACAGCTTCATGAGGGGTAAGCCCTGCTTGTCAAACCTAAATTACTCTTATGACAGCGTAAACCACCCGGTTGATCAAGGGAAACCAGTAGGTGCAATCTTATTGGATTTCAGTAAAGCTTCTGATATTGTCACTCCCAATATCCTTCTGGATAGAATATCCAGCTCACACCTGGATAAACACATCAAGTGATGAATGAGGGGATGGCTCACAGGTCAGGCACAAAGGGTGATAGTGAATGGAGTGACATTAGACTGGGGACCTGTCACTAGTGGGGTCTTGCAGGGCTTCATCCTCGGCCCCATGCTCTTCAGCATCTTCTTAAACCACCTGGGCACAGGACTGGAAGGGATACTTGGAAAGTTTGCAAATGATACAAAACTGGGAGGAGATGTTGGCTCCCTCAAAGGCAGAGAGGCCCTTCAGAGAGACCTCGACAGATTCGAGGGCTGGGCAATCACCAACCATGTGAAATTCCACAAGGGAAAGTGCCAGATTTTGCACCTGGGATGGGGCAACCTTGGATGTGCAGACAGACTGGGGAATGAGATGCTGGATAGAAGCATCTATGATGTGAAAAGTGATGTGAGGGTTGAGGGCAAGTTGAACATGATTCAGCAGTGCCCTGGCAGCCAGGAGGGCCGAGCTTGTCCTGGGGAGCATCAGGCACAGCATCACCAGCGGGGCACGGGAGGGGATTGTCCTGCTCTGCTCTGCTCTGCTCTGCTCTGCTCTGCTCTGCTCTGCTCTGGGGCAGCCTCAGCTCGAGGCAGTTTTGGGTGTCACAATGGGAGGATATAAAGCTATTGGAGAGCATTCAGAGGAGGGCAATGAAGACAGTGAAGGGCCTGGAGGGAAATTGATATGAGCTGCAGGTCAGGTTACTTGGTCTTTTCAGTCTGGAGAAGAGGAGACTGAGGGGACACCTAACCACAGACAACTTCCTCGTGAGGTCCAGAGGAGAGGAAGACACTGACCCTGTGGTCACCAGTGACAGGACACAGAGTGGCCTGAAGTGGTGTCAGGGGAGGTTTAGGTTGTACATCAGGAAAAAGCTCTCCACCCAGATGGTGGCTGGGCACTGGAACAGGCTCTCCAAGGAAGTAATCGTGGCCCCTATCCTGACAGAGTGTGAGGAGAATTTGGACAGGGCTCTCAGGAACATGATATTATTCTTGGGGCTGTCCTGTTCAGGGCCAGGAGTTAGACTTTGATTATTCTACTGGATCCCTTCCAACTCAGAAATTTCTCTTATCCTGTGATCCTGTTTTTATGTTTAGTATGGCATAAGTAATGCCACTTATTCTTAGGGCCACTTAGATTGTGTTGTCAATTCAAATTACGTGCTTTTTCCTCTGCATCACACATATATTACCCAAGACTAAAACATCTATCATGACCAAAATTGAAATTCCTATTACTAGCACAATATGGTTCTTCCATTTTGTACTCCTCCTGGAAACCTCTCAGTTCTGTAAACCCCGAGATGAATGTACTTCAAAGTCTTTGGGAATAGATTTGCTGTGGAAACTGGTTGAAGAAAGGAGTTAAGTAATTCATAAGATCCTTGGGACTCCAGAAAAAAGACTTACTGCCACTGGCTCCAAGCAAGCTAAAACAATCTTAAATCTGTTTTTAAGCACTGCAATTGCTCGGGGGTCTAATCCTAAGTCCACCAAGGTAGGCATCACCCCATGGCATCTGTGAAGACAGTACAGATGGGAATGGCAGAGCAGCGCTGGCTTAGATCTGGCAACAGTGAACAGCAAGCAGAGAATATTGCAGCAAAAGGACCGAGGAATGAGCGGATCAAATCTAATGTGCAGCACTTAATTGATAACCCACGTCTGTTAGCGGAATTTAGGCTAAAACTATTGCCAAGACACTTAATGTAGTGAGGAGCTTTTCTAAATAAGTGGGTTTTTTACATGTATTTTCAACTTTCCCTTAATTATTCTCTTCCTTTACCTGCCATAGTGTTCCCTTTATCTTCAAACCTTTAAAGTAGCTTTAATGTAAGCAACTTTGCTTCTAAAAAGAAGCCAAGGAGCTTACTTGACTCAGTTTCCTGGGAATGGGCTCAAGTTTTTCATGAATCAATTTACCTCTTTAGCTGCTAGAAACACTAGACATTTTATGGTATTACACCATTTTATCCCACCACTCTCAATTTTGTTCTCCATTCACAGACTACACAAAACCTTTCTGAGATTGAAATCTTAAATGGTTCCTGTTCCACCCTTAATCTTTGCAGAAGGATTTATTTTTTCCATTTAGCCTTCTCAGAATGATTTTATGCAGAATTCTGTCACAGTACTATCCAAGGGAAATCTATCTCAATGTAAAATTTACAAATGACCTCTGAAGACATGCCAAATAGAGGTCTTGGAATTTATTCCTCAGTAAATTGTCCTTTTGTATTAAATGTCTTTTAAAAGGGCAACAGTACTTGTCACATACACTATTAGGGATTGAAAAAAGAATAAGAATCATTCAGAGTATGGCCAGCTAATATCTAAAATAATGATTCTGAGAAGAAAAACATTTTTTCATGCGATATATGAAATATATCCAGTTTTGGTTTTGTGCAATTAACCTATACACAGCTTATGAAACAAATCTCTTGATACAGAGGGCTCCTAGAAGATCTTCTGTTCCCATTAGATTTCTACTGAAGTTGTAGGGATATGAGATATTAGTAAATTTGTTTTCTGCTTCCTTCAAAGTGGCTGGTTCATTGCTTTAGCTTCAAAATACGTTGTTTGTCTTTTGTTTAGTTATGCACTTCAGATGCTCTATCTTCCATTCCAGATAGCTGTTCCTTGGGAGTCTGCACTATCCTCCATGAGGCAAGCTGTCCCTACCTTCTCCCAAAGGCCTCAAACACAGGTGAGGTTTGCTTCTGTCCCTGCTCAGGAGGCATTGATAACACATTGATAACACTGATCACTCCAACGCGTTGAATGAGACTGAGATCCTCACACAGTTCTTAGTGTATCCTGTCCTTCCTCACTGGATGTGTTGTCATTTGCATATTTTGAAATCCAATTTAAAAAGAAAGCATCAATCACTCTATTCATGCTGCACCATTTGACATGACAGTGGCTTCTTCCTCCTTTTCTTACATACAAGGATTTCATCCCAATAGTGTATAAAAACCTTGCACCTTTCAGTTTTGCTGGTTTCTCCTTAGCCCCTGAGCTAACAAGCTCTTTACCACACAGTCACAGTGCTATGCTTTTACTTTCCTTCTCATGTGTGTGTCTGTCCTACAGATCTGCTCACAGCCTTTCCTTACAGTTCTGCAATTCTCTCAGCCATGTGAGCCAGGGCTCTGCTCATAGCAAATTCATACAGAGCTGAGCCAGGGACTCTGGAGCACCAGGAGGTCAGAGAGATGGTGAAAAATTCTGGCTGGGTTGACAGTGGCAGAGAAAAAGGGCTTGAAGGATGACAGCTGCGCTGGCCTCACATTTTCACTCTCTTTCCCTTGCCTCTCCAAGCATCTGCTTCTTAGTAATTATTTCTTCCCCCAGGATTTCCAATCCAGTTGACTTCCTTGAACTTTGTTCCTTTGTTTCCTCAGACCTCTTGCTCCTACTCAGCTCTGCTAACTTCCCATTTAGAGTCCTTTGCTGCTTCAGTGCATTATTTTGTACTCAAACCCAGCACAGCCTTCCAAACAAGTGAAAAGTGAGGCAAATGGGGAGGAAAATATGATCTGGCTACACAGGGAAGATAAACATGACTGAAGTCATCAAAGGAATGGGAAAAGAGGGTGAGCAAGAATGAAGTGGAACAAAAGCAGTACTTGAGATAATTATGACTCCGAATAGCTACCAAAAAATAAAAACCTCACCAAAAAAAGGGCAGAGTAGCAAATGTTAGATGTTCTAAAATGCAGTAACTGTGTTGACAGCAATAAACAGATGGACATCGTTCACTGAAAGTTTTAAATGAACAATTCAAATTAAGAAGGAAGAAGAGAGAGGAGTAGAGTGATTAATTTTCAAGGAGCAGCCAGGGAATATGATGCAACTAATCCAAAACTGAACCAGTGTTAAGAAACTGACATTTCTTTCTTTTGCCTTTATTACTTCTTTACACTTCTGGTTTCACTTGAGTCTAAAGGGCAGAAGGATCAAAAGATTTCTGTCTATTCTCTCTAGATTCCTGATTCTGCTAGTACTGAGGAAGTGGAAAACACTATTATGAAGCCTGTTCTAATGAGGCTCACGGCTATACAGTAATTATAAATCTGTTTAGATGCATCCACTTTTGAAAGGTCAGTTATAGCTTTTGTCACTGCCTCTTCACTTTAGTACACAAAAGGAAATTCCCTCTGCTGCCTTTATCCCATTTTTTCCCAAGATTACATGAAAGTCTCAAGGCCAAGGAGAATTCTCTGTGTTTATCAGCATAATCCTGGAATCAAACAGATGACTGAAAGGAGCTGAAAACTGTCTCTGTGCCTTCCTTTCAACATATGTACTGCACTATGTGCTTTTCACACAAGCTAAATCTCAAAACAAAACATTATCTATATGGGTGGTATAACATTTTAATGTTGTGTTTCCCATCGTGACCCTCCAAATCCATTTTTAATAGTGTGAAGTAATAATCAGCAGACATACTTTTGATATGAAAATACTGGAATACATCACAAGTTGTTTATGACCATTAAGTAGGAATCTTGCCTGTGACACTTGGCACTTGTCTGCATGTTCCAACCCTGTATCACAATAAATGCTCGTTCACTGCTTTGAAAATACTTCAAAACAGCCTTATGTTTTGTCAGGTAGGGAGGCTTAGAGGTCTGAATTCTTGAATGGGGATGAAAATTCCTCTGAAGATGCTTGGATGCTGCAGCCCAGTGACTGGGGTCTTTGTTTATCTGAGGAGCTCTAAGATATATTTCTCTGAAGATTGTACTTTGTCAGCTTTTTCATTTTAACAGATCAGGGAGGTGACTCATAACTAAGCCATGCTGAATTGTTTTCTTCTACATGCTTCAATCCAGACTGGAACAAAAGGACCCTTGAATTTCTTCCATAACATCTGACAGAAAAACAAGAATTCTGTTGCTTAAAAAAGTTTAGTAGTTTTATTTTAGACTGAGACATTGAGGGGAAAAGGGTCAAAGAGAACTTTCAGGGGTATTAGGAGCAAAGACTTCACCTGAAAATCTAGAAACCCTCAACCATATCCCTGATTCCATACAGACAGTACTCCTTTGTTTCAAGCTGAAATTCCACACTAAGCACAAATGGCAGAGCTGGTAAGGTTTCTTTTTTTAGACTAAAACATTTTCCTACTAAAATATACAATTTTATAAATTGTCTTTTTCTTCATGTACCATACTACCATTTGCATTTTTTATCTGCCTAATCAGAGTTCAAGTGTTAGGGATTGATATCTCTGGTGAACTGGGGTCTGCTTCCACTGTAGACTCTTTGTTATTATTTTTCTTGTACTGTTAATATTATAATTCATCATGAAATTTCTATTTTATCCTAAGTTTTTCCATTACCTTAGACTATCTAACATATGTCTGCACATCTTCTAAGACCTGCACTGCAGGTGACCCAAGGAAAATAATTAAGATTATTTTAAGACACAGTATTGTGTTTATATGACTGTACCTTGGGAGGTTAAATGTAAGTCTTCAAATCTGTACCACAATCTTTGTTATGTCAAAGTTTGTGGAAATTCTGGGAAAAACTTAAGCCATATCAAGACTTTTTTTCCAGTTTTTCACTGTGAATATTTCAAGAGAATAATTGAAATTAATCTTCCCATTAAAATTATGCAATATTTGCTTAAAAGTCTCACTGTTCTTGCTAAAAATTTCCATCAAGCTCCTTATTTTACTCACAGAGAGCAAACATGAACATAAAGAAATTAATCACACTTTATCAGTCATTCTAACAAAAAAACCCTTTTTTTCTAAATTATACTTGAGTTTGTTAGTCTTTCTACAGAGTTCAATAGGTTTCAAATCCTGCAAAAACAGGAATTTTCCTCTGAAGAAATTAAAATTTTAATTAGTGTGTGTTTTCCACTGGGCTGAAGTTGTGGAACAACTATTCATTATCATCAAGGAGGGGAGGGGACTGTGATCCAGGGGCAAAGTCGGAGAGAACAGGAATTTTTACTCATTTGCCAAAAAACCCTTGCAACTGGTGTTCACATTGTCAAAAAAAGTTTGCAAAGAATTTCAGATATGAGTATTTTCCAACTGACCTAAAAGCAAAAAGTAAAACTGGAGACAGTAATATGGAAGACTGGCAAAAAGACAGGGAAAAATCAATTGGAAGTAAACAGCAGAAGGAAGGGAGAGGGCAAAAATTGCAAGTATTCTCAGGCTGTGAAGTTTTAAAGAAATACTAATGTATTTTCCTTTATGTAGGATTCTGGATGGGTATTGAAGAGGAAATATGGATCCTGATGATTCAGTTAGTTTTAAATCTAAAAGGAGCCATGCTGAAAAGCCTATTTCATATGAGAAAAAGTTGGTTATTTTGCTTAACTCCTTCTGATTGCCATAATGTCATCTGTAAATTAATCGAGATTTCTGACCCAAATGATAAAACTAAAATCTTGAATATACCAGCATCAAAATAATTTGGAGAGTATATGATATAAGTATTTTTTTGCTTTAGTAAGCAAAAACAATTTTTAAAAATTCTCATATAAAAATGCATAATGTTAATTATTTTAGCATTATTATCAAATACACTTTCCATTAACAATAGTGATGTGATGCATAGATATGCTTTCAATATACATCAGTATTTTACTGATTTGACAAAGAAAATCCTTTTGTGAGATATAAGTTGAACTCCGAAATAAAAATAAGCAAACAACCCAGTAAGGATAAATGCCTGACTAGAGGACAACAGCAGAAACTTACTCTGGATACCTGCTTGTTTCTACCTGCAGGAAAACTACATGTGTCTATGACATGTCAGTGAATAATGAAATGTTCCCCATAAATAAAGTTGAGGGGAATGCATGTAAAACAATCCTTAAATGCATATTTTTTAGTGTATGTCTGTAAGAACCTATTTTTGATTAAGGCAATAGAATGATGCACACAGGCAGTTCTTAATTTTTCAATCAAATGTTTGCAAATATAGGACAATAATAAAATCAAATAGTGCAGTACAATGTAAATTGTCTCAGTAGACATTTACTATATGTCAGTACTAAAGTCACACAAATAGTGGTTTCTCCGTAAAACAGAAACTTTGTCCAGTCCTTTGTTAACCAAAATAAAGGCATTTTGTAAATCAGACAAAAGAAGCCGTATTTCTTAGGTCAGAATATTATGAAAAAAAACATAAAAACCAAGCAAGTGTCCCTTTTTTGTCCCCACAATACTAGCTGGAGCTTGCTTCACCTAATATTGATACATCAGGAGGTTCAAAAATTAAGCAGAACTAAAATTTGCTTATGAAGGTACTCATATCTCAAGAGAAAGTCCAAAACCAGTTTGTTTCCAGTTGGAAGACATAAAAGCAGGCATTTCTGAAGTCCAAACCAGTAGACACACGGTTCAGTGTGCTCTATCTGACCCTATAGCAAACACTTGAAAGAAAATGTAACAAAATCTTTCATGAGCCAGGATTTCAAAATCCTACCTGCCTGTAGGGGGACTTTCTTTCTGGCCTACATCACTTCATACTGAACTCATGCCCTGGAGTACCATTCTGAATCATTACTTCTGTTAAAGTGCACAGTATAATTTTAATATCTTTTCTTACCA
>WAAE01016534.1:0-124589 GCA_013400495.1 Nicator chloris
CCAATCATGCAATGGATCCTTGACTGCCTGTTAAACAGAGATAGCTCCTGGAGGGAGTTATCTATGAGTTATGTGATAAGGCATTGATGGGCCATTAACAGAAGATAGTCCAGAGGGAGGGGACAAGGGGAACCCTGCCTCATCTGGTTTCAACAGCTCATGGAGATGGTGATAGAATGCATAATTTGGGCACATCTTACATTGTAACCTAGGACAGAACTTTAGCCAGAAAATCTGGAGGCTGGTAATTTGGTTTGGGGCAGACTTGCAGAAATCCCTACGTTACAGTGCTCAGCAAGAGGGCTGTTTCCCTGCCAAACGTGCCCTCACTGCATCCGAGTGCTTTAGACACTGCAGGAGGTGGCACTCTCATCTTTTGTTTTTTTGTGTTGTGGTTTGTTCATTTGGTCACTCACCCCCTGCCCCGTTCCTGATGTAAGTTTGGAGGAGGCATTTGGCACTCCACGGCCTGCCAGGGTTGCAGCTTGTGGCAGCTTTGATGTGGGAGAAATCCTATGCTGTTCATAATTTTACGACACAGAAGCCCACTCCTGGCCACAGGCCCCTGGGAAAGAATGGTGGCCCTTTTTTATGGAAAAAAATCCCAGACCCTAGTGTCGCACTAGGACACGAAATAAAGAGATGCAGTCTGTGTGATATTCAAGGCAAAAAAGGGGCCGACTTTATTTCTGACCTCAATATTTATAGATTTCCAAAAGTGACCATGGATTGGAGGGCGAAATGACCACCTCTCACTCCCCCTGGTCAAAGCAACAGTCAGTCAACTTTCTCCTCCTAGCAGAAAGAATTCTTAACAAAGAGCAGCAGTTACAAAACCAAAAGTTTTTTACATAAAAACTGTAGATTCTGACTCCAAGAATGTAATCTTATCAAAAGCCTATGAAAAACTTGGGAAAACAGGGCAACACCCTAGAGTTCCAGATGCCAGTTATAACGAGACCTTTGGCATTCCAAAGGCAGCCAGGGTTCTACCTAGTGGCAGCTTTGATCTGGGAGAATTCCTGTGCTGTTCAAAATTTTAGGAGAAAGAAGCCCACTCCCAGCCACAGGCCCCTGGACACAAACGGTGGCCCTTTTTCATGGGAAACAAAATTCACCTGGCTAGGTTCCTGATGTTAGCTTGGAGGAGGTGTTTGGTACTCCAAGGGCAGACATTTTTCCACTCAGTGTCCGCTTTGATCTGGGAGAATTCTTGCGCCATCCATAATTTTATGAGGCAGCAGCCCAATCCTGGCCACAGTCCTCTGAACATGAACGGTAGCCTTTTTCCATGGGAAACAAAACTTACCCCTCCAGGTTCCTGATGTTAGTTTGGAGGAGGAGTTTGGCACTCCAATGGCATTCAGACTCCTAGGTTTTTGCAGCTTTGGCCTGGGAGAAATCCTGCACAGTTTTTAAATTTTGGAGGTTGTAGCCCACTTCTGGCCACAATCCCCTGGACACGGATAGTTCTCCTTTTCCATGGGAAACAAAACTCACATTCCAGGTTCCTGATGTCAGTTTTGAGAAGGTGTTTGGAACTCCATGGGAAGCCAGAGTTCTAGATTTTGGCAGTTTTGATCTGGGAGAAATCCTGCAGCCTTCCTCATTTTAGGAGGAAGAAGCCCACACATGGCTTCAGGCTGCTGACCACGAACGGTGGCCTTTTTCCATGGGAAACAAAACTCACCCTCCTAGGTACCTGATGTCAGTTTGAAGGAGGCATTTTGTACTCCAAGAACAGCCTGAGTCGCAGGTTTTTGCAGCTTTGATCTGGGAGAAATTCTGTGATATTGGTAATTTTAGGAGGCAGAAGCCCAATCCTGGCCACTGGCCCCTGGACACGAATAGTGGCCTTTTTCCATGGGAAACAAGACTCACTTCCTGAGGTTTCTGATGTCAGTTTGGAGGAGGCATTTGGTACTCCAAGGACATTCAGAGTTCTAGGTGTTTGCAGCTTTGGTCTGGGAGAAATCCTGAGCCGTTCTTAATTTTAGGAGGCAGAAGCCCGTTCCTGGCCACAGGCCCCTGGACACGAATGGTGGCTGTTTTCATGAGAAACAAAACTTCCCCTCCCAGGGGAATAAGCTTTTGTTTATCTCCACCTTAGAGTTGCCCTGGCCCAGCCCCAGCTGTTCCCTCAGGTGCTGTCCTGGCTCCTCCCGGGCTGAGGTCGGAACTGCCCCTGTGCTGGTCCTCAGGAGGAGCCGCAGCCCCTGGGGAGCTCTGACCTCTGTCTGCTGGGCTGTGGCCAAACAAAAACAGATTTTGCAGAGCTTCAGGGAAAGGTCCTGACCCTTACTCAAGGCTGTGCCAGGGCCACGGGGAGAAAATCAACTTGTAGCTTCTGCCCCACAGCAGAGAGGAGCAGCAATTTCTTGCTAAGAAAGACTTGCCAAGTGCCTGCAGGGACAGGACACAGGGAATGGCTTTGCACTGCCTGAGGGCCGGGTGAGATGGGATGTGGGGAAGGAATTGTTCCCTGGGAGGGCAGTCAGGCATTGCCACAGGCTGGCCCATGAAACTGACGCTGCCCCTGAATCCTTGGAAGTGTCCAAGGCCTGGTTGGATGGGGCTTTCTGCCCAGCAGGCGTGGGATGGGATGGGATGGGATGGGATGGGATGGGATGGGATGGGATGGGATGGGACAGGGTGTGCCAGTGTAGGGTAGGGATGGAACTGTGGAGGTAGAATGAAGTTTGGGAGCTGTGGGGATTGGAAGAGGGGGATGGGGTGGTTTGGCCTTTTGGAGTGGGGCACTAGAGGGAGGCACAGCAGGGGGCACTTTTGGGGATGCTGCTGCTGCTTTTAGCAATTTTGGGTCCTAGAAGTGTCTTCTGGATGGTTGCAGTTAAATTGGGAAGGTTGAGGTAAAGGTCCTGAGCTGTGGAGGGCTGAGGTGAAGTGGGACAGATTACAAAAGGTGAAGAATGATGTTGCAGAGCACTGGTCTACGCAGAGCATAGCGTACCGAATTGCAAAAGTCCAGCAAGAGCTCGTTCACAGTTGGAGTCAGCTGACAATGCTCTTGCTGCTTGAAAAAGTAAAGCACTGCTGTTGGACTTCACAAAATGTGAGAATTAGTTCTTTTTGACACTATCAGTGTTGTGGAGTCAATGGTCACCCAGTCTATAAATCACCAGGAAGCACACGGCAAGACAGAAGGCGTTCTTGAAGCACCCTGTCTCTGAGTAGCCTTGAAACTGCACAGAACACACTACTGCTAGGTAGATCTTTTTCTCTGATAGACACACCATCAAATTTTCACTCTCGCAGCTCCAATGCCAATTTTCAGCAGCTCCTCTCATAGGAAAAAAGCTCTAAAAGTAAAAGTAAGTGCAGAGCAGCCCCTTTCTCTTGCCATGCGTAAGCTGCATCAAGCTCATGGATACACTCTAGTCCTACCCTTCTTCACTGCCTCTATCATTGTGTTGTCTGGGTCTCGGTGTGTGAAGTAAGCACAATTGTTTTCACAGAGGGATGGAAAAAGATTAGGTAGCGCAAGTAGCTGTCATTAAACAGCCTCCTTATGACTGCCAACGTAAACTCAGAAGCCAAGCTCCACTGGCAACCTAAACACTTTGCCCACCAACCCTGTGCTCTGTGGCTTCTTTCTATGCCTTTTGCAACCTGTTGCTCCATCATTTCCCTGGAGGCAAATTGTCATCTACTTCCACCACGGAACACTTGGCTGGCAACGAAGCACTTCTAAGTATTATTTCTGTAGAAGCTTGCCCTAAAACTTGTGGAAA
The DNA here is from genome assembly GCA_013400495.1 of Nicator chloris. Taxonomy (NCBI): domain Eukaryota; kingdom Metazoa; phylum Chordata; class Aves; order Passeriformes; family Pycnonotidae; genus Nicator; species Nicator chloris. Next base: position 3,753 of record WAAE01016534.1, read on the forward strand.
CTTCTATTTGCACCACATTCAAGAGGCAGCCCCCTTCTCTTTACAATCTGCAAAGCGCTGCCAGATCACCATGCTTTGTGCACTGTTCTCTAGTCGAAGTACCACCACGCACATAACAGCTTTGCAGGGACTAAAGATCCCGAGAGATGTCTGGCACAGAAAAATGTGCCAGGACAAAAATGCGTCCTGCGCATCCCATTCTCATCACCAAGATTGTGGTGTTGTGTTGATCATCTTGGACATAGAATGACTAACCAAGCAAGTGCTTCTCTCCAGCCACATTTCAATAAACGAGAGCTACATGGACCGTTTAGGCTCTGTGGAAAAAAAAAGATAAGTGTGTACCTAAAATCTGAAAAAAAAACCGTGCACAACACACAGTGGTTTTGTGTAGTATACGTGCTAAAAAGCACCAAATGTGAAAGCCATGTCTGGGCTTCAGTACTGCCTGGATCACAAAAGGTGAAGAATGGAGAGGCAGAGCACTGGGCTTATCTGAGTAGCAAACCAAACTGCAAAAGTCCAGGAAAAGCTTGTTCAGCATCAGACTCACCTGAGAATGCTCTTGCTGCTTGAAAAAGAAACGCCAGCTGTTGAACATCTCCAAACATGGAGATGAGCATCTTCTTACACCCTAGTGTTGCAGAGTTTTGCAGAACAGAAGATGTTCCTAAAGTATGTGTTCTCCAAACAGCTCTGAAACAGTGCATAGCACACCCTCTCTGGACCTTCCTTCTCAGAGAGCCATGCTGTGTACATTTTCCGCTTTAGCAGCTCTGTTGCCAACTTTTGGCACCTGTTCTTGTAGCAAAAAGTTCTAGAAGTAAAAGCCAGTGAAGGGCTTCATCTTTTGCTTTCCCCGTGTGGAGTCACATCAAATTCACCCAATCACTGTGTCCTTCCCTTGTCTGCTGTATCTACAATTTCGTTTTCTGCATCTCAGAGCCTAAAGACAAGCATGATTGTTTCCACAGAGGGCTGGAAGAGGAATAGGCAGAAGCACAAGTAGCTCTTGTTGAACTGCTTCCTTGCCATTTTCTACTGTGCATTCAGGTGTAAGGGCAGTGGCAGCCAGGCTTTTCTTACAGCCAGTAGGCTGTGCACACCAGCCCGCTGCTCTGTGACTTCTTTCTCTGCCTGTTGTATCCTGGTGTGCTCTCATTCTCACGGTGGCGAATTGTCATCTGCTTCTCACAGAGAATACTCTGGCGGCAGCGAAGTGCTCCTAGGTTTTACTTCTGCCAAAACACCTCTGGGTCATGCATTTTCCCTCTAAGAGTTAAGAAGCCCTGTATTCTGCCTGTCTTGTCATCTGACTCTGAATACAAAGCTCCTCAGCTACATTTCGCACAGAGAGCTGTGCCACGACTGCTGTGCACGCAAGCCCGGTTCTCTGCGGCTTTGTTCTTCTCCTTATTTCATCTGGACAGAACTGAAGCCCAGCCATGGCATTCAGCTTTGCCACTTTTTAATGTGTATACTACACAAACCCTGATTTCTTCAAGGGGCAGTCCTCGTTGTTTATAACCTGCAAAGCACCACCTGCTTTTTGCTGCACTGTTTGCATTGCTGTTAACATTGCTGCACTGTTTGCATAGTGCTTCTCTGCCCGAAGTACCACCATGCACATTACAGCTTTGCAAGGACTAAAGTTCCCGAGAGATGTCTCACCCAGAAAAACATGCCCAGACAAAATCATGTCCTGCATGTCCCCTTCTCACTGCTCGGATTGTGGTTCTATGTGAATGGCTTGGACATAGAACAACTTATCTAGCAAGTGCTTCTTTCCTGCCACATTTCGCTGAGCCTGAGCTACATGAACAGTGTGGACACTGTGAAACAAAAAGGATATGCATGTATCTAAAGCTGAGAAAAAATGTGCACAACACACAGTGGTTGTGCATGATATACGTGCCTTAAAGCAGTAAAGCTGAATGCCGTGGCTGGGCTTCAGTTCAGCCCAGATCACATATGGTGAAGAATGAAGCCTTAGTGTGTGAGCAGTCACTGGTGGCATTTGTTTGGATCCTAACTCTGTGAAACTGAAGGCTTAGGACTATACCTAGAGCTCAGAAGGAAAGCGCCCATAGCAGGATGTGTGCTTGTAGTTTGATGGATGCAGTTGAAATTGTGGGCAGCAAGTTCTTTCTCAGCTGGCACTTTTGTGACCTCTATTTTTGGCAGATATTTTCAAGTTGGTTAGCAGACTCTGAGAGAATGAAAAACTTTGTTAAGGCAAAGGAGTTCATGTTTCTCTTTGAGTGTGGTGAAGAGTATGCCGTTAAAAGGGGAAGATCAGAGAAGTCTTTTTGTTCTGGCACTGTTGATTTGAGAGCAGGAATGTTTGCAACTTGGCTCTGCCCTCTGGGTGGGTTCTGGCTGCGGTGGTGCATTTGCTCCTTTTGCGAGCCGACACCGCCATCGTGTGGTTGTTTTGATGAGCGCTTTCCTGGCCTGGCCCCAGTTGTGTGGGCGCAGGGCAAGGGGGAACTCCACTGTGCATCCCGGCTCTTCGAGACTGAAAGGATGTGTTCCTGCATGCAGCGGGGAAAGAAGAGGAATGGTTTCATTGTTGGCTGAGCAGTTTATATGCTGCAAAATAAGGCAATTGCAGCACGGCCTCTCCTTTTTAGAAAGTTTTTTGTGTGATCAGCTGCTCAAGATGTAACTCACACGCACTGAACTGCATCCACCTCCCTGGAAATCTGCACTTTCTCTCCAGCAATTCTATGTCCTCTCTTACCGTCTTAGTCTCGCAGATCCCAAACCCCTTCAAAATGTCCAGCAGCTGCTTGCAAAGAAAAAGTCATGCAACACAAAGCCTGGGCTGGCTTTCATAGTCCCTTTGGAGTCTGTAAGTCTGATAGAATGCACTAGTGATTGGCACTTTCCTTCTCAACTATATATACTGCATCGGCACATTTTCCTCAAGTGGCAGAGTTTATTGTTACAGTGAAGCATTTCCAACTGCAGCTCAGACTGAGAGATGAGCCTGGACAGAAGGCATATGCTGCCCTACCCTCTCTCCTGTGAAACCTGATATCCGCAGTTTAATCACTATCCATGTTGCTAAGTCCAGGCAGCAAGAGATCACACAGATGGAAGTGCCAGGGCAGAAGATGTTCTTAATGTACCTCCTTCTCTTAACAGCATTTAAGTTGCGCACAATGCACTGCGGCTCTGTATCTTTTTTTCTAGATAGACCTGCTGTCAGTTTTTCACTGCCACATCCTCGTAGCAAATGTCCAGAAGCTGCGTCTATAGATAAAGTCTATAGAAGTAAAAGCCAGTGCAGGGCTTACATGGTCCTTGCCTTACATAAGCCATATGAAACTCACTTGTGCACTTCATCTTTCTACTGCTGCATCTATCATTCTGGACTTACTTGAGGAGTGTACCAAATTGCAAATGTCCAGCAAAAGCTCGTTCACAATTGGAGTCAGCTAAACATACTGTTACTGCTTGAAGAAGTAACGCGCAGCTGTTGAACTTAATCTCAAAACCTGGTGATAGTCTTTTTCTTACATGTTCAATATTGCAGAGTACTTTACCTCAAAATCACACCAAATCACTCCAAAATCACAGGAAATCACCACAAAATCGGCATTAGCACCCTCAACCCTCCCCCAAATGGCCACAAAATTACCCCAAAATACTCCCCAAATCACACTAAAACCCCATAAATTGCCCCAAAGATCACCTCAAAAATCGCCCCCCAAATCCCCAAAATAACCGTAAATCACCCCCCAAATCATTCAAAAATCACCACAACATCATCTGAAATGACCCGAAATTGTTGCAAAATTGGCTTAGGCACAACCAAAACCCATGACAAATGGCCCCAAAATCACCCCAAGATCACTCCAAAAATCACCCCAAAATTGCCCAAAATACCCGTAAAATCACACCAAAACCGTAAAAATCACTCCAAAAATCACCTCAGAAATGGGCCCAAAAATCCCCCAAACCACCACAAAAATAATCCCAAAATCACCACAACATCTGAAATGACCCAAAATTACTGCAAAATCTGCTTAGGCAAAACCAAAAACCACAACAAAATCACCCCCACAATTGTCCTAAGATCGTCCAAAAATCACCCCTAAAATGAACCCCAAATCACTCAAAACTCGGTCTCAGCACCCCTTAAAACACCAAAATCGCTGCAAAAATCACAACAAAATTGCCTTAAAAACATTCTCAATCACCCCAAATCACCCCAAAATCTGCTTCAGCACCACCAAAACCCCCCAGAACATCCACAAAAACTCCCCAAACCACCCTAAAAATAACCCCAAAATCACCCCCAAAACCATCAGAAAATTACCCCAAAACTGTCCCAAAATCACCCCCCAAACCAGTCAAAGTTGCCAAATCACCCCAAAATTACCCCCAAAATTGCTGCAAAAACCACCCCAAAACCTCTCAAAATCGCCCCAAAACCCATCCCTAAGTTGCCCCAGAAATCACCCTTAATCGCCCCCAAATCACCCCAAAATTGGCTTTGGCACTTTTAAACATCCCTGAAATTGCCCTATATTCCCCCCAAATCACCTCAAAATCACCTGAAACTCACTCCAATTATCCTCAAAATTGCCCCAAAACCCACTTCAAAGTCACCCAAAAATCATTCAAAAATCACCCCCAAAGGACCCCAAAAGTCAGCTTCGGCACCCTCAAAACCCCCCCAAATCACCCTAAAATTTCCCCAAACTGTCCCCAAATAACCCCAAACTCACCCCAAAATCGTTCGCCCACAATCACCCCAAAATGGGCTCCAGCAGTCTAAAAAACTGCCCCAAAATTCATCCCAAAGTCACCCCAAAATTGGCTTCGATACCCCCTAAAATACCAAAATCGCCACAAAAATCACACCAAATTTGCCCTAAACATCACCCCAAAATTGCCTTCAAAATCATCCAAAATCATGCCAAAATCTGCTTCTGCACCCCCCCAAACCCTCTGAAATAGCCCCAGAAATCTTCAAAATCACCACAAAACAATGCCAAAATTCCCCCAAAATCACTCCAAAATCACCCCAAATTACCCCAAAACCGGTTTTGGCATTCTCAATAAACCCACAATATCACTCTAAACCCCCCCAAAACTGGCCCCAAATCGACTCAAAATCACCCAAAAATTGGCTGTGGCACTCCCCAAAATCCCCAAAAGCACCCCCAAAGTGACCCCAAAATTGTCCCAAAAACCCCCAACATTGCCACAAAAAGCACCTCAATCACACCAAATCACCCCAAATTACCCCAAACCCGGTTTTGGCATTCTCAATAAACCCACAATATCACTCTAAACCCCCCCAAAACTGGCCCCAAATCGACTCAAAATCACCCAAAAATTGGCTGTGGCACTCCCCAAAATCCCCAAAAGCACCCCCAAAGTGACCCCAAAATTGTCCCAAAAAACCCCAACATTGCCACAAAAAGCACCTCAAACACACCAAATCACCCCAAAATCTGCTTCTACACTTCTCAAAATGCTCCCAAAACCCTTCAAATTTGCCCCAAACAAGACCCCAAAATTGCCCCCCGAAATCTCCCCAAAACCCACCCCCAAAATCACCCCAAAATTGCCTTCTGCAATCCCCAAACCCCCAATATTGACACAGAAACCTTCAAAATTTCCTCAAAAAGCATCCCAAAATCACCACAAAAATGACCCCAATATCGCCACAAAAATGACCCCAATGTCATCCCAAAAATCACCCCAAAATAACACCAAAATCAGTTTTGGCATTCTCAAAAAATTCCCATAATCGCCCCCACCAAAGTAAACCCAAAAATAATCCTGAACTCATTCCCCAAACCCCCCCAATCAACCAAAAATCGGCTTCAGCACACCAAAAATCACCACAATATTGGGCCAGAATCACCTGAAATCACCCAAAATCTGCCCCAAAAATCACCCCAAAGTTCATCCCCAAAATCACCCCAAAATGTCCTTAAAAACCTTCTAAATCACCCAAAATCACAAAAAATCACCCCAAAATTGCCCCAAAAATCACCCCAAAATCACCCCAAAATCAGCTTCCAAACCCCCTAAAAACCCCAATTCACCCAAGAAATTGCCTCAAACCCCCCACCCAAAATTGTCCCCAATTCCCCCAAAATCAACTCCAAATCACCCAAAAATTGGCGTCAGCACCCCAAAAATCACCACCAAAAAAACTCCCAAAACCATCCTGAACTGACCCCATTAATAGACTAAATTCACCCTCAAATCTGCTTCAGCACACCTCAAAATTCCCCAAATCACCCTGAAACCTCCTGAAATTGCCCTAAAAATCACCCCAAAATAGCCTTAAAAATGTTAGAAATCACTCGAAATCACCCCAAAAGCTTTTTTGGCAACCCCAGAATTCACCCCAAAAATCACCACAAAATTGTACCAAAAACACCCCCAAAATTGCCACAAAAATCAACCCAAAATCACCCCCAAATCAGCTTCTGCATTCAAAAAAACCCCAAAATTGACTTAAAAATCACCCCCAAAATCACCCCAAGACCCTCAATATCACCGAAAAACAACCCCAAAATAACCCCAAAATAACCCCCAAATCACCCAAAAATCGGCTTCACCACCGTCAAAAACGCCCAATATCCGCCCCAAAATCTCCCCGAAAATAACTCCAAACTCACACAAAAAAAGCCCCAAATCAACCCCAAATCACCCAAAAATCAGCTTAGGCACCCCCCAAATCACCCCAAATTCGCCCCCAAAATCACTGCAAAATCTACAAAAAGCTACCCCAAAATCACCCAAAAAATGACCCCCAAAACCCTCAAAATCGTCCCAATCACTCAAAAAATAATCCCCAAATTGCCCCAAAAATCACCTCAAAAATAACCCCAAAATCAGCTTTGCTATCCTGAAAAACTGGCAGTGATTGACAAAGAGACGTGGACTCCATAGGTTGCATCTATGAAACCGTTTCTTGATTCACAAGAGCTGATCTTATATACCTTTTCATTATATAACCAAGTAACATTGCTTAATTCATTGCCTTGTACTAACCAACACAGGTATGTGCTGTTCTTGGCATAAGTTCTGCTTGCTCAGCATCCTGTACCAGCACAATGTTATCTCCTGCACTCCTTTTTCAAAGTTCTGCTTTCTGTTGCCAAGGCTTGCGGCCTACTAATGCTTGTTGCATTGCACTAGTTTATATCACACTGGGTGGTTTGTTAATTATACACGAATAGTTTTTATATTTTGCACCCCCTTTTTCTGGGCTGTGGTATCCTCCTGGTTAACCCCTCCCTACGCCTTCCCCCTGATGAGCTCCCATTGGTGGTGGTCCCTCTCCCCCTCCCCTCCCCCCTTTCCCAGGGCTTAAAACCCCTTTGCCATGTAGAATAAATGCTCTTTCAGCTCCCGGAGTTTAGGTTCCATAATAAAGCTGTGGGACTGTGTCCCGAGAAGAAAGAGCGTCTCTTATCTTTTGCCTGTGGTTTATTGTCCGGGCAACTCCCCGGAGTCTAGGAGCTAGCCTGGGCAAGACCCTGACAGCAGAGAACTCACGACAAATGCTAACATATCCACTTCTGTCATGAGCTGAACAGTGCTACCAGCTCAACTTTTGAGCTGTATTTCTACATCTCCCCCTTTCTGTTCCACCAACAGGATTTTCTTTGTAGACTTATCAAACAGTCTGTGTACACATTGCAATGCACATGGCAAACAAATCATCATAAGCAACAATATCGCTAAAATATAAATTCTTGTTTTGGCTAAATGTTTAAGCCAGCCAGTAAGCCCCCATCCTGCAAGCATATGCCCAAGCCAATTGCTATCATCTACTACCTTCAATTTAGTTACGCTGTCTCGAAGGGCTTGTATGTTAGCATGAATAGGCAGAGTTATCAGAAAGGTTCATGCAGCATAAGCCTTCAAAATCTATCGCAACCATGTCCATGTGCCAGAAGCAAAAAATCTATCGTGGCCCTGTTTTACAGTGTGGCATGCCTTACACTATCAACATCTGTTAATAAGCCTGTTAAAACAGAACTAGTAGCATTAGCTTGTTTTGCAAGCCAATAGCCAAGGTTATTTAAAGTTTTTAATGCATGAGCTGTGCCTATAGATGGAATGATTGAGGCAAACGCTCGGGCTCCAAGGTTCCAGGATTCAACGTTATCATCACAATCTGGGCTGTACATGTGTGTGGTCTGCTTTTTGGTCTGCATCAATCTGTGTTGAGATGGCAAGTTGTCCCGAAAGGAGTGAAACATGGTTAGTTGCCCAAAAGTGCAAGGACCTCCCTCAGCCCTTCCTGGTGTTCCCTTCCAGGCTCTATTCCCACATATCAAAAATATATTTTCTATTAAACCAATAGAAGCAGTCCCAGGTGTAATAGGCTGCTGCAGGGTATGATTACATCAGGCAGAAGCATTGGCATAAATTCCCATGCCTGAAACATCAAGGCCAAATCTTCTGTCAGCAAAAGGCCAAGAGGTATGATTTAAAAAGAAACATGCAAAGGACTGCACAGATCCAAAAATATGCAATTCTTGAGGTGGCAGGGAATGAGTAAAAAAGTCTGAGACTTTATTTACCCCTAACCCTCTACCATTAGCAAAACACCACCATGTTTGCTTATAGTTCTTTTTGCAATACTTATCATAGCACCATCGTGCTGGTTCAATTCGACCTGGGGCGGTACAATCCCTGTGCATTGTCTCATTGTATAAGGCATCCCATTCACTTTTTTCCAAAGGTATGGCTACTAAACAAGTCTGGAAAGGATCATTGGGCGAAGTCATAGACAGGCACAATGTGGATTTATTTGAGGCTTGAGCTAGCGTAAGCCATACATTACGTTCTGGAAGGGGTGGCATTGCGATCACCTCTCTTTTGTCAAGAATCCTCAAGCATAAAAGGGTTAATGTCTGAATTCTTCACATCTTGTTCTAATTATAACTTGCTGGTTCCACAATTCAATGATCAACTTATCTCTTGTTTGCCCATATGCAGCAATAGCTAAAGTGCATTGGTCTCTAGATTCTATTCTCTGTAAAAATCGCTGTAAATCAAATGCCCATAAATGCATAGGACCAGAAAGATGCTGCCAAAGAACTTTGGGTCCTAATTGTTCCCTAATAAATGCAAATGAAGTAAATGACTTGGTAATCTGGCAATAGCAAGAATAGCATAAAATGCTAGCAATATACGTGATTCTATGAGTAGTTTGTATTTTACACTGTAAGCAAACAGCTGTTACTACTGGCGACAGCCCAAATTATGTGACTGACACCGTGCTACCCTTTCCACATGCCCTTCTGCCCTAATATGACCATGAAGCAATGCCTGCGTTATATCATAAGCATCACAACCACTGAATTGTGGCAACAATAGGTTAAGCACTCTGCAGGTCCTCCGAATCTGTCTCCTGGCTGTCTCTGAGTCCTCCAGCCTGCTGTAGAAAAGTCTGAACCAGCTATCTCAGGAACGAGTGAACTGTGCAACTCATGAAGTGGTGAGAGATTGATGAGTCCTCTTGGGTCAGGGAGAAGCTGGCTCAGGTGGTTGCGGGCTCTTGGTAGATCTGGACTCAGAGGTCTCAGACAGTGAAGGTGAGGGTGAAGCGGGTGAAACCGTGGGGGAAGTGCCAGGGTGACCAGGATCCTCAGGAGAGGTACTCAGGGATTCTCTATACGGTCTCACATTATTAGCCGGGATCCATTATGGGCTGTTTTCTGTTGAGACACAAGCAAATCCTCTTCCCCATGTGACAAGGGGAAAAGGTCCCATAATTTTACCTGTTTCTGGGTCCTTAATAAGGACTGTGGCTTTTTGTTTAACTTCTAACTTGGAGTTGTTGCCAAAATGCCTTATAATTGGAGGGCTAGGATGCATAAGTGAACAATTAAAAAAGTTAAAAACACACAATGCTTTCTGTAATCGCTCTGCCAGGGTAGCATTCTCCATTCCCCCTTTTCTGTTGGAACAAAAGACGCTTCAGTGAAGCAGGAGCCCTTTCTATTATGGCTTGGCCAGTTGAGGAATGAGGAATCCCTTTTTTGTGTGATACTCCCCAGAGGGCAAGGAAATCTGTGACCGTCTGGGAAATATACCCTGGGCTGTTATCAGTGAAGGGATTTGTGAAGGGATTCCCAGGACTGCAAAGGCACTCGCAAAGTGACAGCAAATGTCTTTTCCTGATTCTCCTGTATGACAGGATGCAAACAAAGCACCTGAAAAGGTATCAATAGAGGAATGAATGTACTTAAGTCTGCCAAATTCAGGAAAGTGAATAACGTCTGTTTGCCAAATTTGAAGGCTTTTGAGTCCTCTAGAGTTAACGCATCCTGCAATGAAGGGGAAGGAGTGTCTCTGGCAGTCTGGGCACACAGCCACAATAGTAGCACCTTGGCGTGTGGTCAAGTCAAAAGCACAGATAAGTGCAGTAGCATTCTGGTGGAAAAATAAGTGGCTAATTTTAGCTTGGGAAAAGCAGTCTGGCGGTTGAACGGGTAAGGCAAGTAAATCTGCCTGCTGGTTCCCCTCTGCAATGAAACCAGGTGAAGTCGTGTGAGACCTTACATGCATAACAAAGTAGGGGTGCTGTCTAGTATCCAAAAGGCAAACAAGTTGTTGTAACCACTGAAACAATTCCTTGTTGGGCACATCCTTTAGTACAGCAGCTTCAGCTCTCTCCATGAGTCCTGCAACATAAGCAGAATTTGTTATTAAGTTAAAAGGGATTACAAATCGCTGAAAGGCTCAGACAACAGCTGCCAATTCAGCAATCTGGGGTGAACCTGACACGGTAGTGACATCCGAATCCCATTGGTCGAGATCGGTGTTCCACCAAAGCAGTACCGACTTGTGAGTGTGGCCAGATCCATCTGTAAAAACAGTTAGAGCTTGTAATGGGACCTCACTTCTCTTAGGTCGTGCCAGGAGATTAAAACTGGTTGCCACAAGCTTATGCTTCGGGGGATGTGTAATAAACTGTTCAGAGAACTCAGTGAGGGCCATTTGAAAGACCTCAGATAGTTGCAGGAGCCACTGTAAATAGACAGTAATAATAGCCAAACAGATCAAACAGAAATCCACACCTGCAAGTGTGGTAAGTCTCTGTCTAGCTTTTACAATGAGCAAAGCAAACATTTCATGTTACGTGCTTAGTTTTAGACATTTGGTGTGGCAAAAAATTCCACTCGATCAGCAAGGGGTCAGGAGCTTTAGGATCTCACTGAAATATCAAAGCATGAGGTTGGATTGCTGGATTCAGGATTATCACAGAGAAGGGCAACTCTGGGGCCCATTGGGCTGCTTGCCGATTTGAAATAGCACCAGCTACCAGCTGTAATTCCTGACAGGCTTCCGGTGTAAGCTGTCGAGGTGACAGGAGATCTGGTTCTCCTTTGAGCAAATCAAAGGGCTCAAGCCAGTGTTTGAGATTCCTAACAAAGAACAAACCCAATTAATTGAACCCAAGGGTTTTTGAGCATCATGCAAAGTATGAATGTTTGCCTGAATCTGCAAAGGCCGAGAAGAAATACTCTGGGTCCTAATGCGCCAGACAAGGTATTTCCAAGGGGGTTGATGCTGAATTTTTTCAGGGGAAACACAAAGCCCTGCTTGGGTTACAGCAGCAATGACAAGGGCTAGGGCTTCCTCCATGACTTCCTGTTTTTCTGCTGCAACAAGGATGTCATCCATGTAGTGATATAACAAGGCAGCAGACATTTTTTGGCGAATGAGTCTGAGGACCCTTGCATCAAACCACTGGCAAATAGTGGGGCTGCATTTCATGCCCTAGGGTAAAACTACCCAGTGATACCTCTGTAAGGATGCTTGCATGTTAATGCTTGGAACTGAGAAGGCAAATTTAGAAGCATCATCAGGATGCAAAGGAATGTCAAAAAAGCAGTCTTTTAAGTCAATTACTGTCAAATGCCAGTCTCGGCGGATCATGGTAGGAGCTGGGAGGCCAGCCTGCAAAGCCCCCATGTCTTCCATGGCATAGTTTATTTTGCGGAGATCTTGGAGCAAGCACCACTTGCCAGTTTTTTAACTACAAACCCAGGAGTGATCCAGGGACTGTTAGAGGGGACTATGTGTCCCATTTGAAGTTGTTCTTGGACAAGGTCAGTGGGTGCGCATAATTTTGGCAGTGGGAGGGGCCATTGATCCACCCAGCGAGGTGTTTCAGTTTTCCAGGTCAATTTCAGGGTGTCATGTGCTGCAATGGCCCCTATTAAAAATAAAACTGAATTTTGAAACCCCATTGAGAAAGTACATCTCGTCCCCATAACACCATGGTCACAGGCAAGACAAACGGCTTTACAGAGGCTATGTGACCTTCAGGTCCTGTCACCTGAATTAGATGGTGACTTTGGCAACTAGGACTGCTCCCCCCAATCCTAGTGAGGGCTTAGGGTACCTCCTTGAGGGGCCACTTGGCTTGAGAGATAACAGTCACATCAGCTCTGGTATCTAACACACAGAGAGTGTTATCTGCTGCCCCTGTAGTGTCAGGGTACCTTTGCCAGTGGGACGTTTATCAGAGATTTCATGCACCCATAATATTTGTGGGGTTCCTGTGGAGCCAAATCCTTCCACTCTTGTATCACACTCTGTTGGAGGGGGTGATAAGTGCTGTGAAAAGGGAATCAGTTGTGAAATTTGTGTGCCTTGAGGAACAGTACAGGGTGGAAAGGGAGTTCAAGCCATGATTTTTATCTCCCCAACAGAGTCTGAGTCTGTAACTCCCAGCAGGACAAAAAGCCCTAGGAGGGTGGTTGAAGACCTCCCTACCAGCAAGGCACTTGTCTGGGGTCCTGGTGGGCCAAAAATTTCTGTAGGGAGTAAATGAACAGAAGACAAGTAACGTTACTGTGATTGAGGTTGCCAGGTCCAGTCCAGAGCTCCCTGTAGTTGCTGGGCAAAGATTTGAGGCTGTCCTCTGCTGAGTATTCTTGGTGGCTGCGCTTGTGGAGCTGGCATCTGCAGTGGCAGCGTCTGTGCAGGCGGCTGAGGAATTTGTGTCAGAGCACGACACCGACTCAAGCTCTGGTTCTGGTTTCCCTGGATCGGGCAACCTTTGGAATCATACTTAGAGTGACATTGGTTAGCCAAATGATGACCCTTGTGATATTGTGTGAGGCTGAGGCCCCGGGCGAGCCCAGCTAGCTCTGATACCCCAGTCCTGTGGTCAGGAGTCCAGTGCTCAGACTGCAGGCAATCCAACACTGGCTCCTCAGCTTCGAGGTTTGAAATAAAGGTCTGAGAAGGCTCTTAGGGCAAGATGTTTATTCTCAGCAGAGGAGAGCCCAAGAGGGGGAGGCAGGGGTCCCAGGTAACTTTTAAACTCATCTGGGGAGGGGAGTGGTACAGGTAAATGATTGGACCAAGGCTAATGGTTCAGGGGCAGGGTCAGGGTTAACAATAGGACAGGGGAAGGACAGCCTGGGACTGGCCACATCCATCAGAGGGGTGTAACAGGAACAAACCATTGGGAAAAACACTTTAACAAAACTAAACAATAACTTATCAAAAACCCATCACCACAATAAGGGCTTCATTAGTTATTAATTTGTGAAGTGAAGCATGTCTGTGAGAGAAGTGAGAGGACAAGCAGCATCTGAGTGAGGCAGGAGTGAAAGAGAAATCTTAGAGAAAAAGGGCATGAAACCAAGGACACAACTTGAATGGAGCTCTGGCCTTGAAAAAAAGCTTAGCTGGGTTCTTAATTCAAGACTTGGCTTAGGTTAAATAATACAGTAAATTTTGGATTTTACCATTGAATAAACAAGGAAACAAACAAACATATCTCCCTTGGACACCTCCAGGGATGGGGACTCCAAACCTCCCTGGGCAGCCCCTGCCAAGGCCTGACAGCCCTTTCCATGGGGCAATTCCTGCTGATGTCCAACCTGAGTCTCCTCTGGCCCACCATGAGGCCGTCCCGTCTCCTCCTGTCCCTGTTCCCTGGCAGCACAGCGTGACCCCCCTGGCTGTCCTCTCCTGTCAGGGAGTTGTGCAGAGCCAGAAGGTCCCCCCTGAGCCTCCTTTTCTCCAGGCTGAGCCCCTTTCCAGCTCCCTCAGCCCCTCCTCCCAGGACTGACTCTCCAGCACTTCCCTCCGCAATGAAACATCAGGTAGAAAGCTCTAACCATGGTCATACACAAGCTAGGACAGAGGAGCTTCTGTGGCAGAACAATTTTTTTTTGTTGACCACAAGAATTACAAAGCAAAACCTATATTTTTTCACTGAAAACAATTTCCTTGGCAAGTTCTTCATTTATTGGGCACTAGAAATACTATGACCTTACATGTTAACAGTTATCTAGTGGGTACTTATTTAACTGTTTGGCACTGAATTTGAAGATGTTATGGCTTCTGGTAGTGCCTGAGACCATTAATTTAAAGTGTTATACCATTTGAAAAGATAATTACATTTTGTGAAAGGAACCAAGACTGAAATCAGTTTGTCTGGGTTTTTTTAAATCAAATGAATAATTTAAGCTTCCAAATCGAGTCCATGCTACACGCAGAGCCATACCCTTATTAGATGTCCTGAATTCCTATGAAAGATCCATCCAGGATCTGTTAATGGCATTGACAGCTTGAAGAGATGAAATATAGAGTGTTTTCCTATTATTTGTCTAAAAAAATTCCTATGAGCATGTAGATACAGAGATGCTAATTTATTTACAGTTGACGTTAATTTTTGAAACAAAGCTCATTAATTTTTGCCGTGCTAGAAACTCAGTGTGTTGTTGCAGTGAAGATATTAAATTAGAATATCAGATTTTGGCAATTAGGTATTATTCTCATGAGACACTGGGAGTGTAGCTAAATACCGTTATTTACTTTACAAGATCATAATTACACCTACCGGAGTTTTGATCCTGAAACACAATTGAAGCAGATCTTCAACCATGAAGTTCTAAACCAGAATATTTTTTAGGAAAAATAGAAAACAAAATCAACTGCAAATTACTTTTCACAAGAAATATGAAACTTGTCATATGAACTCTTGAAAAGGGACTATCAAAGATAGAGTATTATTGAAGTAACATTAAATTAAAAGATCCCCTTGTAAATCTGTGTCTGAATAACAGTGTTGTCCATGGAAGTCCCAAGCTTTTGTGTATGAAGCAGGTAAATCTTAAGCTTGTTTTTCAAAAGATGATGTAATGGTTTGAAAAAAACCCAGGATATTACGTCTGGTGAACACCCCCCACTGGCCAAAAGGGGTTAAAAAGAGACCCAGCAGGAAGTTCTGCCTCTTTTGCCTCTGGTTTTCAGGAAGGTAACTTGGGACTGTGCCATGGCCATGGGTTGGCTGGGGAGGGGCTAGGCCTGCAGCCACTTTCCCGAAAGGGAGAGGGGGGAGGCTGAAGGGAGGGCTTAGCCCAGTCCCATGTACCACGGGAGCTGGGGGGTTAATCCCAAGGTAAATCAGTCCCAGGCCACTCTCCTCACCTGGAGGAGGAGAGGCAGACCCTGGCCAGATGGCGGAGAGCCCTTCTGTTGATCCCCTCCCCCTGCTGCCAGGGGAGGGGGAAAAAAGGGAGGTGGTGGCTGAGGCTGCAGAGGCAGCCGAGCCAGGTGGCCATGGGGCCGCAGGTCAGAGGCAGCCAGGTGGCAGTGAGAACCCCTCCCTCCCCCCGTTGCTCTGAAGGAAGGGGGGCCGAGAAGGGAGGGGTGGGAAGCCTGGAAAGGTCCTGGAGCGGGCCCTGGCCAGCATGGGTAGAGCAGGGGAGCTGCGGCTTTTCTCCCTTGCCCTGCCCCAGTTTCAAAGTTCCCGGTGGTAGCCGGCAGCTGACGTCATCTACAAAAGAACTGAGACAAAGTTGTTAACCCTTTACCCTCCTTCTGAGAGACATTGTGAAGAAGAGGTAAAAGAAGGAGCTTCATGGAAGATGGACAATTTTTCTCAGTAGATTTGGGAAAGTTCTTTATCTAGCAACAGTGTGGACTGAGTAAAATTTCACTGAAGGCTAGATGAGCATTTTGAAATATTCCCAAAGACTGAGGGAAACCCGTGCGGCATTCAGGCAGGCTGCAGGGGGGTGGAACTCTGGACATGAAGGTTGAATTGAATTTGAGTTGTTGTTGAGGGATGGGAGGGAAAAGTGCTTTGTGATATTTTCATGGGTTTTTTTCCTTTTTTTTTTTTTTTTCTGAGTGTGTGTGAATAAATCTATCTTTGTAATTCATAGTTGGATTGTTTTGCCTTTGTTTCTGTTTTGGTCACGATCTCAGATGGAAAAAATAGTTAACCTAGGAGAAATTAGTAGAGAATATTTGACATACCATATCAAACCACGACAGATGTTGAGTTCCAAACTTATTCGTGTTGTTTTGGAATTATACAGAAATCATAATTCTTGTTTATAGAAGATTCTGAAATTGAGTAAAGAGAATATACACAAGTCAATGAAATTAAACTGGCATAGCTCAGAAAAAAATTTGAACGCAAAAATGTTTGGTTAAAAAGCTTTTAGAGAAAGACATAATTGTGGGTTTCTCATTATTTAGTTGAGTAAGGATAGGGGGAGGCAGCTGGGAGAGGAGCAGAGAGTACTTTGGACATTATGGATGGCCCAGACATCTTGGCTTTTGTCAGTCAGAAATCATGGGAAGTTCAAACAGAAATGTAATGGAAGAAAGGGAAAAGGAATGTGGTACTTCATTTTAAGGTAGTCATGTAAAACTGCACCTGGGAGATGGTGATTAACAATATTGTTAAGAAACATGAACAATGTAGTTATTTCTTGGCTGTGGAAAATGTTACCTAAAGCTGTAAGAGTATATAAACCAAGCTCTGGAATCAATAGTTGACTTCATGACTTCACACCTTCACAATAAATGACTTTGTGCATCCAAGCAATGGAGTCCCGTCTCTTCAATTGCTGACAAGTAAGTAATAGCACTGTGCAAGGGGACCTCAAAAAATAATGAGTCCACTCTAAACTCCTGTGGATAAAGAAGAAAAGAGAATAAGCTGCTAAATACTTTAGCCAGGCCTCATTCATGTGTTGGATATGGGACAGGTGGAATGTATTCTTTTAGAAATACATTCTTATTGTAAGATTAAAGTTATTCCCTTCTGTACATCTGAGAGACTTCAGACTCTGCAAAAACCAAACCAAAACTGAAACTTTCAGCTGTAAAAATGTGTCATAAAACAGAGCAGAAGAAAGGAAAGACTCCCACAACAGGATTTTCTGTTTTGTCACATTGACTCAAGGGATTTTGTCTTGAAAAGGACCACTGTGTATTCTGATGCTGCATAAAAATTTAAATGCAAAGATCCCCAGGGATGCTGGTGCTGTTGGTGATGCCCAGTTTGTTGCCTGCTTGTGACAATCCACCCAGAAATGCGAGGGAACTCCCAGGGTGTCCCTGAAGTTGCAACCATTCAGGCTGGTCTTTGACCCGTGGAAAGACTCTATAACTCAGAAGCAGAGTGAGTTTTAAAGTAGGTATGTAGTTTATTCAGTGCTGGGTGCGATGTGGGATAGCTCCCAAAGGCATGTACACCCATCTGCCAACAGTTTTCCTTTATCCTCTAGAATGTTACATATGCATCAAGTTTCACAATACCCCCATGCATATTCATTCCCTGGCTCCCTCCCTCTCTGCTTTGTATGCTAATTAGCTCATCAGTCCTTTGCGCCTGCACAGTTGCCTCTGGTGGTTGTCTCGGTGGTCGCGGGGATGAAGAAAGTAGTCTTCCTCTAAAGATGAACTTTTGACCCTATAGAGGAATTTTTAATAGAGCGAGGCCATGATGTATTGATGAGGGATTTGATCAATCCTTCTGTCGCAGTTTGACATGGTATGCCAAATGTTCTCCACTAATTTCTCCTAGGTTAACTATTTTTTCCATCTGAGATTGTGACCAAAACAGAAACAAAGGCAAAACAATTCAACTATGACTTACAAAGATAGATTTATTCACACACACTCAGAAGAACGAGAAAGGGAAAAGAAAAAAAACATGAAAATATCACAAAGCACTTTTCCCTCCTCCCCTTAGCAACATTCCAAATACAATCCAAACATCCACATCCAGTGGTCCACCCCCCTGCAGCCTGCCTGAATGCCGCACGGGTTTCCCTCAGTCTTTGGGAATATTTCAAAATGCTCATCCAGCCTTCAGTGAAATTTTACTCAGTCCACACTGTTGCCAGATAAAGCAAACCCAAACCACCGAGGGAAAAAAGTGTCCACTTTTCCATGTCTCATCTTCTTCATCTCAGCAATCTCATTGGAGGAGGAGAAAAGGCCCTACAACTTATTTTCAGTTCGCAGCTTCCCATGATGTCACATGCTGCGGGGGTGAGGACCGGGGGCTCCCAGCCTCCCCTCATCCCGCTCCATCTTCCCTTCTCACCCCCTCCAGAGTGACCAGGGGGGAGAGAGCTCTCTCTCTCTGCCTCCCTGCCACGGGACCCTCCCTTCTCGCCCCCCCGAATCGAGAGGGAGGGAGCTCTGTTTCGCTGCCGCCCTGCCGTGTCCTCCTCCCTTCTCGCCACCCCGAATTAATGGAGGGGAGGGAGCTCTCTCTCGCTGCTGCCGCCGCTGCCGCCGCCACGTGGCCCGTCCCCAGCTCGGCCGCAACCCCCTTCCCTTTCCCCTCTCCTCCCCACACCTGCTAAACAGCGGGCTGGGGGGGAAGGGAAGAGAAGAGGGACCCCTCTGCCCCCTGGGTCCCCGGCCACCCATGGCCTCAGCCACAAGGTGGCCGGGCTCTTACCTCCTTCCCTGCAGGAAGCAAAAGGGACTGAACTTCCTGCTAAAAATCTTTGTAAACTTTTTTTTTGGTCAGTGGGGAGTGTTCACCAGACGTAACACCCTGTTTTACAAACCATCACACCTTGCTAAAATCCTGCTAGCAGGGAAAGTATGAAAGCTGTATTAGAAACAGCATGAAAGCTGTATTGTTCTTTGTTGTTCCACGGTGCCTTGAACAAGCAAGAAAGTAGCAACTTATAAGCCTAGTTGTCCTTCTCATGGACATTGCTACGGATGCTTCCTCATGTAAGCAGGATGCTTCCTCTTGTATGCAGGATGCTTCCTCTCGTATGCGGAGGTGATGTATCAATTTGTTATGCCTTCTGATAGATATTGGACATAGAGATGCTATTCATAAGGTAGAACAAAAGAAGATAATTAGCCAAATAGACGTGTACCATTGATCAACTTTAATGTATCGGAACATAACTTTTAGCCAATCAACAACTGTTTAGCTGTACTCAGCTCCTGTAATCATATAAATATAGGCAATTTGCAATAAACTGGGAGATCAAACCTAACCATATTGGTGTCCGTTTGATACTGCTCGCTCACAACATGATCCCACTGCCTTTCACATGCTCACTGATCCTCTGGTCATAGTACAAGCTATGAGGCCAGTCTTATCTAGTCCTGGGGCCTGAGGAGCCTCTCTATCTCAGTATCTCTGATAATTTTGTATTCTTGTCGCTTGTTTTGGTAAACATCCTCCTTCTTGCCAGACATCTTTGCATTCCTCCTTATTGTTCCCGTACATAGTCCTGTCTCCCCCCCTCCTTAGTCAACAGCCCAAAAAGCAGCAAGTATTAAGCAACACACATCATCTGAATGCCTATTCTTAGTAAATATCTTCTAATTTCTATAGTTAATATCCTCTAGTTTCCAATCTCATGTTTCACCTTGGCTTGAGAGGCATCAGTAGAGTGCAGGGAGGGAGGACCTGCCCCTTTTGGAGATTATGCTTTTATGGTGAATTATAAATGAGCTGTAAGTGAGGAAGGGCTCCAGCTATGGGTGCATCTCCAGCTATGGGTGGAGGGGCACGGGAACAGAGAATAGTTCTGCCTGCTGATAATTGCTGAGATTGCTTTAAGGGGATGCCTCTTTATCTCTTCCTGTTCCATCCAATTACATCCTGTTT
Organism: Nicator chloris; assembly: GCA_013400495.1. Classification (NCBI taxonomy): domain Eukaryota; kingdom Metazoa; phylum Chordata; class Aves; order Passeriformes; family Pycnonotidae; genus Nicator; species Nicator chloris. The sequence goes on from WAAE01016534.1 coordinate 23,668, forward strand.
AAAGCCATTTAACTTCCTGCTTGGAAGGGAAGCAGCACTGCTTGTTCTTGCATAATGCTCACCTGGGCTTCTGGGTGGGTATCTGAGCTATTACTGTTCACTTTCATTAGTTACCTCTGCGGCGAGTCCTAGGTGCTGGAAATGCGGGCTGGGAAGAGGATTACAGAGTGTATAATTTCCTTCTATGATACCTTTCACTGGGATCCCTTCAGTGCAGCTGCCGGGTAGGCTCTGGGTGGGAGCGCCAGGCCAGAGCATGTGACCTCACCACCCTTTGCATGCCAAGGGTTTGGGCACCTGTGGTACAGTAGGGTGAGGAACACCCAGAGCCAAGGCAGGAGAATAAAAAGAACCAAAGGAAGTTACATTCACTGAAATGTCCAGGTCTGGATGTGGTCTGGATGAGCTGTTGGTGATGGTGAGCTGCGTGGGAAAGATATGTTCCTGAGTTCTGAATTATTTAACTGAACATAAACGTGTTTAAAGGTATTGCATGACATCACTCATCCATTGTTTTAGTTGAGAATTGAGTGAAGAGCTGGTACAGAATTAGCTGGCAGTGCTCAGTCCATCAGCTGGAATAGGCCAGGCTAGCTGTGCTGGTGTCCAGTCGTCAGTGCCTGCAAACGGGATAGGTGTGGGAATGTCTTGTGCCTTGGGCTATAGGGGGAAGTGCTGTGTCTGTGTGCAAACATGCAGTGGCCACGAGTCCCTGCTGCAGGTGTGTATCACTGCCTGGCCTGCACTGCCACCTGCAGGGAAGGGCTTGGCAGGAGTGACGGTGTCACAGCGCTGCCATTTCAGAGAGATGGGGTACAAGTAACCTCTTCCCTCTGTGGGTTATAATTCATTTATCTTTGACTCTCATGAGAGGAAAACCCACTTCCTTGTGATTGTTCAGCCTGGAGAAGAGAAGCTTTGAAGTAACCTGACTGCAGCCTTCCAGTGCCTGAAGGAGCTACAGGAAAGATGGAGAGAGACAAATGACAAGGGCTGGAGGGACAGGACACAGGGAACGGCTCTCACTGTCAGAGGGCAGGGCTGGATGGGATCTTGGGCAGCAATTGTTCCCTGGCAGGGTGGACAGGGCCTGGCACAGGGTGCCCAGAGCAGCTGTGGCTGCCCCTGGATCCCTGGCAGTGCGCAAGGCCAGGTTGGACATTGGGGCTGGGAGCAGCCTGGGACAGTGGAAGGTGTGCCTGCCATGGCCCATGCAGACTGGATGATATATAAGGTCCATTCCAACACAACCCATTCTATGATTCTGTGATCTTAAACCACTACTTAATACTTGTTGGAGACCAATGGAGTTGTCAACCTGCCTTTGGTCCTTTGGCCCTTTTGGTATCTGTGTATCAGTGCTCAGATACACAGGGAAAGGTGAACCTTGTGCAAAAGAGTTCAAATTCAAGTGCACTGAATGCTGGAGAAATATGTAAGCTCACACAGGATTTTTAGCTGGTAAATATTTACTAAATTTCTTCTCGCTAATGGAGATTGCCTGTACATTCTCTTGGTGGTTTATTATTACATTATCAGATGAGTGTCTCTTGCATATTAGTGCATGAGTGGCACTTGTGGTAGTAATTACTCATGGTTTCAAGGGCAAAGTCATATGTATTTAGTGTCTCTGTCTTGATGGCAGTTTCATCCACTACAGTTCAATGGATTTTTTCACTCAGGGGAATAGCTGAAATCTCCATCTCTGTGGCAGAATTCTCTGGAGTCCTTAAATCAGAACGGTGACACGTACCAGTAACAACAAATTTAGGGGTGGTAAGTGGAGTGACAAGAGAATTGAAACATATCAGTAAGGTAAAGAAACTTGTATTAAAAGCCTCTGCCAGGTTTTCACTATGAAGAATTTAATCTATTTTATATTGAAAAGGCAAAAGTATATTTCAGAGCTTTCTGTAAGTTGGAAGCCAATTCATCCTGTGTGGAATTTTTGGCAGTTTTAATATTTTTATTATTATCATTTTGGTTTAGTACACTGCATTATTATTTTTTATTAAGGAAGGAAGGAAGGCTTCATGATAATATAGCCACTAGAATAATCTGTGGCTTTGGGCTGTTCTGGTCAGAACATTTAGGTAACAGATAGGAATCAATGGGAACACTGGATTTATATGTGTCAATATACTGCAGGAATGGTCTGGAATGTGATTAATTCTTTGCTCTCCACATCTATCACATGATGACAGCACCCATTGTCAATCCTGATCTCCCTGCCTTCTATAAGACTTGTGCTGCTCCCCCAGTACAGTCAGCTGCAAATGCCAGTAACACTAATAAATCTCTAGCCAGTTATTGTAACTTCCATCTTTTAATGTGGACCTTTCAGGGCCTTTTTGTGTGGCCCAGCTTGTTCAGGTCAATGAGAATTGTTAAATGATCTCTTTAAAAATTACTTTTTTCTTTGTCTTCCAAGTACAAGCAAAATCCATCAGTTCACGTGTAACTAACCAGGTAATGTAACTCATTTTATTGAGTCATTTATATGGTGTGGGAGAAAATTTTCAGTTTAGATCCTTTCAGTGAAGAATGTAGGTTGAAGTAAGATAAATTATTTTGACTCACATTAACCATTCATAAGTACTTCCAGGCTTTTCAAAAACCTGTGGTTTCAGAAATGAGTCAGTATTTCTTGAAATAAGACTATCTTTAAGAACACCAGAGACAGAAATGTAGTCTTAATTCTTAGAGATCATTTTACTTAATTGAACACACTGGTTTCTTGAAAATTAAGAGTGATGTCTCTGCCTTATTTTGAACATTTTAAGGTGGTTCTGAAAAGTACTTGGCCTCTGAAGTTATGGTGAGAGACCTCAAGTAATGGTGAGAGACCTCTAGCAGTCAGGATAAGGTTTTCCCATATGGCCCCCCTTTTAGGCATCTTCGTGACTGCCCAGAAATTAAATGCATCTTATGGTACCCTGCACTCTGAGGTGTTGGAGTCCAGGACATGAATGAAACCTCCCTGACCACCTTGGGGGGTCAGGGATCATGGCAGGAACCTCAGGAGGGTCTTGCCTTTGACCTCAGTTCATGGGAAAAACTTCCAACACTCAGAGAAGAAGTACAAGTTACACAGATTTGAGAAATAGTAGTTTAGTTTATCACAGGGTGTAAAAATGTAATTTGGGAATTTCTTAGAATGGAGGCTGATTGAGGCAAGATGCAGGATTCTGGGCGTTGTCTCAGATTCTTCATTCTTCTTCAAAGACTCCATCTTCTGCTGTTTGGTGGCACGATTGTATTGGTAGGAAAAGATTTGAGGTAGAAGTGTCATGTATAACTTAGGTGTGATTAATTGGTACAGAACTATAAATATCATACGTTTCAAGCTTTAATTGGGTCAATGACATTTATAAGGCCTTGAAAGTCCCTCCCTAGGGGCTTGCCAGCAATGTTGTCTAAGAGAGCAGACCTTGTATTTGAATAGCGCGCAACTATGAGGTAAGAAATAATAAACAACCTGGAACAAGAAGCTGGAAGTCTCTTTTCTTCTTCTTTCGAACTCTGGTACGAACTGACCTTGGAAGCAGTTAGCCTCCAAGACTGAGGTGCATCCCTGACGTAGTTCATGTGTGTCAGAGCCTGGTGATGTGCAGGAGGAAATCACTGTGGACCTCTGGGTGCAGCCTGTGTGCTCTGATGGCTCTTGGGTGAAGGTAGAACCCTGTGTGCTCTTTCCTAGAGCTGAACTGCTGCAGTGCTCCTGTTGCTGTCAGTGTTCAGCTGTGAGCACTTCTCAGGCACAGACAGCTGCTATTTCCCACAGCTGTCCCCTTCTCAGTGGAATTTATTACTGCAGGACATCTTACACTGCCTTTGTTCATGGTTATACAGTGACTCACAAGGACAGTGCAAAGAAAACTTCCATCTTTGTCACTTTTTGTTTTGAGAACTGTCTCTTGATGTGTCTCTTGCTTCCTCACCTGCATCAGGCTGCAGTTCTATGCTACATGATCCCATTTCTTCTGCACATTTCCTGTGTAACCCAAAGGTGCAAATCTGATAAAATCAGTGATGTGTCTGTGATTTAGGGATGATTTCTTGCAGTTCTCAGCATTATTTCACGGTATGTTACTAAGGAAAGGATTCACTTGCTGGTTCCTAAGCAAACTGGACTTCCAGCATAAACGGATTTGTCTGTGCATGACAAAACCAGCACCTTGTATCTTGTTAGGAAGTTTGATTGTTGTATTATCACTCACTATATTTCCTAAGTTCATAACTTAAATATTGTCTGCTTACTCACATACTTATTCTTGCATTTATCTTCCATCGGATAACTCTCACTGGTGACAGCTTCTACACATAAATAATTTCCAATGAATTTATCTAGAATCAAGGTAAATTTTGCAATAAAAGATAATAGTTTAGTTGTATTTAATTTCAAGAGGTGAATTAGCTGATCTGTTCATTAAGTGAGGTGGAGGTTAATTTTTTTTTCATCTTTTTAAATAGTATTTCTAAGAACATGAAAAATTGGGACTTGGTGTTTTTTCAGACCCAAACCAGCACAATGTTTCTTTTACAGCTTTTTTGGGATTGCAGTGGACAAAGTTCATAGGTTCTTGCCCAGAAAATACCCAGGAGACTTCAAAAGGCAAATTTTCCTGCTATGCAAGTAGAAAATTGAGTCCTTATATCAGATTCTTCCAACACATAATCTTTTCACAATTGCTTTTCTATGACTGCTAAACACAGTAATGCCAATTTAATTGTATAATGTGAGTAATCAGCAGTTCTAAAAAACCTTCCCCATGACCCATGTACCTTTTATTTGCTATTAAATTGAGTTTATTGCTGGTTTATTTTTCACTGCCTATCAAGCAGACTTTTTCCCTCTCAAAGGGATTTTTCAGCTTTTCCCAGTGACTCCGGCTTGGTGACTTGCCAGATATTTCTCTGCTGCATTTCAATAAAAGTACTGGAGATATTGAGGAGCTTGCAGAAGCAACAGGAACACACATAATGTTCTTGCTTGAAAGGTGCATAGAAGAGGAAAACATGAGCAAACCTTGAGCAGAATAATGCATATTCACAAGTGTTTTCTGCACTCATGTGCATTTCCATCAATATCTTCCACTGGCCCTGCATTAGGTTATCTCAGTTTCCTACTCAGTTCAGATGTTTTTCAAACTGAGTTAATAATTCAGAACAAATAGTCATAAGTTGGGCCAAAAATCCATTCATTAGTATTCACCACTCAAAGCCATCCCCACCAGATGAAGAACAGAGACAGAAGGAGAAAAAGGCAATCCATATGGAGGATATTAAAAAGAAAATGTTTGTAAATATTGAAAAACCAAATACCACTACCTCAGTTTTAGTGGATTTTCCCAAACTTTCTAACACTTAGAAATAAAATAGTAACTAATTGCTGTTTGCTTAAGGAATCCTATTGATAACAAGCAAAAGTTGATGCAAGGTGGGTTTTTTTTTTGAGGCTTGGATTTTGTTTGGGGTGGTTGGTTGGTTTGTTGGTTGGTTGGTCATTGCTGTTGTATTAGATGCAGCTGAACAACGACACAAACTCCAACTTCTTGGAGGGCTTAGAGAAACACACCTTTTTATAGAGTGTTACGATACAGCTGGACATGATTGGTCCTCAGTCAACACCCCTCACCAGCACTGGGTAATTAGAAATGACACCCCTTGTGCAAGTAAACAACACATACAAACAGCAGGTGCAAAGATTATTTTGAATTCCTTCATGCCTGGGAAAGCTACCCAACTTTCTCTCACAGGCCTTGCTGCTCTGACCAAGCTGTCAGCATCCACAGTTGGTTGGTTTGGTTTGGTTGTTTAATACTGTTATATTTTCTAATGTAACCTTTAAAAAGAGCTAAATAAAAATTTTAGGAAGTTTGAAATAGAACTGCTGATGGACAGCCCTGGTTTGTTGCCATGTCCTGAGTGAGTGGACAGTAAGAAAAGCTGCTGTCCAGTCTTTTGTCTTACAAGCCTTGGTTAAGTGGCAAGGAAAAGTTTAGAAGAAAATTCTCTGTGCTTTTGATTGGTTTTAATTCAGTTTTGCACTTCCCAGCGGTGTATCCAAAGTGGGGACAAATTAACTTCTGCTGGGAGCAATTTTTTTGCTGAATTAGGTGTTATAACCTGGTGACAAAATAAAAATTGGGCTGAATTGCAGGGTTCTCTTTTAATAAAGAACAGATGTGGGACAGTCACTTGGGAGAAGGAGCTACTGACAAGCTGACCACTCAGTTACTTGTGTACTATGACTTTTAACCACCTAAATAAAAAACAATAATCAAACTGACAGGAAAGTACTGGGAATTATCCATCTCTAATAATAAAATAATTTAAAATGATGATAATAAAATAATTTAAAATGATGAAGCAGTGCTAACCTGAAAATACCTGTATTGAGCACATTAGGTATGATCACTGTCAAATAGAGGGAAAAAAGTGTAAGAAATCTGAAAATTATATTTGATGGATTAACAACAGATACTATAAACTATGGGTTTGTTTGATTTCTGGCAAAGACATATATTTATTGTTTCTATTGATGGTTGTTTCTTTTAAAGTGAAGGAAAAAGTTCATGGAGCCCAGCGTCTTTACAAATAATTAATTTGATTTTCATTTCTGTCTGGTAGAAATTGCTCTGTACAAATGTTGTAGGACATTTCATCGGTAGATAGAACATCTTCATACCTACCTGCTTCCAAAAAAACTCCTGAAAGCTTTAAATTTGGAAGATATTACCTATATTAAGGCCTATATTATGTATTAATCAAACCCTTTCCTAGCAAGGTTCCAGGTGTTAGGTGGGGGGAGGATTAAAACAGGTATTATGGTTCTGTTTTTAATGATTAATCAGATGCTTGGGTGCTTCACTTTTATCAATTTCATCACCATTACCTTGCTTAGTCACAAACCCTGGTTTTAATCAGTGCACTAAAGCTGTTTTCCGCACTCTTTTGTGTGTCCAAAGATTGTCCAGAGGAACAAAACTTGGATCTGAGAAGCAAATGGCACTATTCCATTTAAACCGTTGCCAAACATACTTTTGTAGAGATTAGGCTGAATAAAAACAAGTCTGTGATGCCTTCAAAATTTGAGCCTAATCTCTTTAAGGCTTTGAATTATATTCCCCATACATGGTGGGGGATAATTCCAAAAGCTTCACTCTAATCCAGCTACATGTCATTAATTTAAATCAAAACTCATAACTATATTACAGATCAAATATTATTATAGTGGTTTTTTCGGGCTTTTTTTGAAAAGACTTTGTGACAATCTGAAATATTAAAGGCCAGAGAAGACAGAGCACTTCTGGAAGTGGTGGCAGAAAAACTGGGAGCGGCAGGAGTGTTTTGGGCTGCTCGATGGACTTTTATAACATACTTCAGTCAACAGTGAAACACATATTTGTGGATCTCCTATGGCAGAAGTGACATGTGTTACGATGTAATACATATACACCTTGACAGACCTGTGGAATGTAGGTGACAAAGGGCTGGCAGAAAGAAATTGGAATGAAACTTCCATTGAGAGCTCTGTGTGGGTGCTTGAACAGAATTTCTGTGTAAAGACAAAGAAGAAAGTGCTTCAATTTCATTTATCTCCCATATCCCTCCTAACAGGGGTGACTTCCATACACTGATGGATGATTAGGGATGGATTTCTGGCCTAAGCTGGCTCTCATTTTATCCAAATGACTTCTCTGATATCCTGGCAGGTTGTAACTGAAATGAATTATGAGAGAAGTTTTACAGACTTATCCATGTTTTAGGCCATAGGGAGGAGATAGACATTCCTCTTTGCTGTGTGCTATCCAGGTTTCCTGAGCATGCACACTCTTAGTATTGTAATCATGGAATCCTGGAGTGGACTGGGTTGGAAGGGACCTTAAATATCATTCATTTCCACATCTCCTTGTATTTACACTGATATTAATTAATATTCAATTAATACTTGTGTTATTTTTGGTCACAATGTAACCCTGTCCAAATATCTCCCCAAACAACACAGAGGTCAAGCCACTACTCCCAGATCATCTACACAAAGTCTGAAAAAGAGGAAAGCCAGCAGGATGTCTGGTACTTTAAGGTGATTTACAATCAATTGAAGTAGAAGGTAAAAAAATATGTATGGAAACATTTTAGAGACCCAACACAGTGCCATGAATGTGCATAAATTTAACAAATATGGCTCAGCGTATTCTACAAAAGAATAGATTCTTTATCTTCAGATTTCTCTATCCCTTAGTAATACAAATTTCTTCATATCTGAGCCAGCTATTTTTAAAAAAAGCCAAATAAAATTAAACTTCTGCTATGGAGTATCTGATTGCCTAATTGCAAATGTAAGTGTTGCCTGATGTACTGCTCCCCTGTTCAATTAATGAATCATTAGAAAACACAATTAATAATATGTTGGATATCTGGTGTTTTGGGCTGCTCCTAGAAGGAAGGTGGGAGATGAAGAGAAGGCAGCTACAATGCCAGAACCAACGAGAATTTGGGGATATTTTTGTAGGGAACTGGAAAAGAGGGCTTTGACTCTGTTGTGTTATCACGCGCAGAAGTGGAAAAGTGACATAAAGAGAATCAGATTAAAGACAGAGGAGGACAACAGGGCAAGTGATTTCTATCTTTGTGATGAATATGACATGTCATATCTGATATGAGCCAAAACCTCTTGTTGATCACTGTTCTCTGCTTACAAACCTTGGGTCAGTCAAAGTCTATCTGAAATTGTCTCCTGGCTGCAACAACTGCTTGGCAACATCCCACTTGCAGCACCACAGAGACCTTGCTATGCAGCCAAAATGAAATTCTGGAATTCTCCAACATAATCTGTCAGCATTATATGCAAGAGCAATACACAAGTGACAACTACTTTCAGAACTCCTACAGTGTTTTGATTTTTTTCCCTCTGGCAGGGTTAATGTTTTCTCCCTGAAGTTTTCAGAATGAATCAGTTTAAATCTCAAATGATCAAGAAATTGTGTGGAAGAAAACACTGATCAAAATCTATAATATATTGAAATACCAAATATTTTAAATCATCAAGAAGAAGTTAGAGTTGCACGGGTGTGATGTGTGACCTCCACTCTACCTAATTCCTGTTCTCTTCAATCCTAAGGAGTCAGTTTGAAAGTGCTGACGGTACTCAGGAGAACTCAAACCAATCCATTGCAACCCTTCAGGAGTGGCATTAGATTAACTCCTCTTGCAGAAGCCCATATCACTCTTTTGTCTTTGACGGAGGAAGAGAGTTCTTACACTCTTTTTTCATTAAGTGCTTATGAGAATTTGACATGCAGTGGGAGAGGAACAGGATAAGAGTTGGCCTTCATCCAATATACTATAACTGACTGTGATTTGGGGATAATTGTTCACATTCCAAGAGAATGGTGAACAAAGTAGTGGGTTCTGTATCTGATCCAATGTTAGCTCTTATTTCAAAGTGGGGGCTGTGTTGGTTCACATCAGAGAACTCTGAAAAAATACACAGCATAATTGCAGGAGTAAATGTGATAATTACTTCCCAAATAATCAACATAGGCAGAAGTGCCGGGGCAACATGATTGTGTTTGACTCAGGTAAAAATTGATCCTTTTTATTGTCCAGATTTTTAAAACATCAATATTAGGAAAAGAAAAAATCAGGAACCAGCACAAAATTAGGAGAGGTGATGGCCAGAGTGAAAAATTATGATGTAATGACAAATGTAACTGTGGTTACTGAAGCACCCTGAATGTTTTATGGACATCAAATTCCTCCTGACTGCACTCTTGCCAAACCAAAACATTAAAAAAAGGAGGAAAAATGTAGAAAAGCAATGCTGGAAGAAGGGGTTATTTCAGGGAAGCAGTGCCCAGACAGCTGCCTCGGAATGACAACAAACAAATGAAGTTTAAGACTTTTATTCACAACTGGAGTGATAAAACCTGAAGAGAATTTGGCTTGTCACACTGTGGTAATTAATAGTAAGGGTAAGATTTTTCTCCAAGCATGATTCAGAAAATATTTCTGAATGTCTTTCTAACCATGCCTCTAAATGATGACCTCTACATATCACTTCCAAGACTGCAAGATTTTAATTTCCTTAAATCCTTAATAAATGACAGGAGACAACCATCATGCCCTAACCATCCTACTGCAAAAGCCAAGCCAATGAGGACCTCCGAAGTCACTGGTGCTATATTGCTATCTTTGTTTTAATAAATTATTAAGTTTATACCAAAAAAACCCAAAACCAAAACCCCCCCCCCCTCAAACCACAAACAACCAACCAAACAAAAAAAAAAAAAAAACCCCAAACCCAAAAAGCGTAAGGAAGTGGAGATAGCAATTTCTCATCAAACTGCGCATCATGAAATGGAGAGAAGGGGAAGCACCAATATGAAAATGAAGCATTTCAATGTTGAAGAACAGACTGGAAAAATTAGGAATGGGGCTGCAGCTGAGTCTCATCTCTAATAGGGTGCAGCTATGTAAGTCTAGTGAACAGCATTAAAGGAAAAGGAGGACAGAATGCTGAGGTGCATTGATCAATCACAGAGTAAAAGAGCACACTAGTGTTATGCAACTGAGAAGCAGGGTGTAAAAGGTATTACTAGGGAATAATAAAATGTTGATGCTTGAAACCATTCATGGTGTCAGTTGTAAGTCTTCTGTCATTTCAAAGCTGAGGGCAGCACGTGGTTTGATACTTCCATTCACATGGGATATGGTAATTTAGGATTCCGCTACGAGTGTGAAGCTCATTCTTGGTGCAGGGAGGGATTTTTGAACCTCTACATGGTTAACTAAGGCTGGAGAAAGTTCTTAAATCTGGTAGTGGGAAGTAGCTACATCTAAGTATGTAAGAAGTGGGCTCAGAAGTGTCTTAAGTGCCATTTAAGAATCCTTTGAGCACTATAAAAGAATTCTCTGTCTATATTGTAGACTGTGACATGCTAAAAAGCATTAGTTTCCAAAAAGGAAAAGAAAAATTATCCAGTGTCAACCTGAGGTCCAGGTCTTCACACTTAACAATGTAGCAAAAAATTATCAAGTAAGAAAGTAAAAAGGATTAAAAAACAATTGTTACTTCATTTCCCCAAGGGTGCTGCACACTGGCCCTCTTGGCTGGGGGGGGCTGGAGGTCACCCCAGCCATGCCTCCAGCTTCGACAACTCACAGCAAGCTTAAGTGGTGGGAAAGACAAAACTCTCTAAGTCTTCAGAGTTGTTGGAGACTGAAATTAGAAGATATTCAGTAATTCTACATCATGAAGCATTTTATAGCAGCTGTAGTTTAAAGCTGATGCCCCACCTGCATCTTGTGGCCCAGCCCAAGGTGAGTGACATCACACTTCATTCCCATGTTCCCTTTTTGTCTTGGTTTGAAAGACAGGTGTCTGCTAGGGAGGGCAGGGCCTCCCTTGAGAATTCAAACTCCCTCCCTCCAAACTATTATAATTTAGAAAATTAAAGGGCTCTCAGGCAGAGGTAATAGGGGTAGGAATAACAGTCCTATACTAGCATGTATAACAAAACCAAACCAAACCAAAACAAAAATAACTACTGCATTAACAATAACAACAACAACAACAACAACAACAGAACCAGGAACCCAGGAACAGCTTCCCTGGCCACAGGCACTTTCCCCTTTGGTGCAGTTCTGGGCACAGCCAGCAGGGGCGCTGGTGGCTCCTGGCGGGCAGGGCAGGTGTGATGATCCCCCCGCGGCTCCAGGGGGCGCTGTGGGGCGGGCTCAGGACCACGCGGTAATGGCAGCTCGGTCCCAGACGGGAAAAAGGAATGGAGGAGGTGGAATCAAACTCTGGAGCTGAAGACCAGGAGGTCTCGGCAGGCAGGGGCTGCAGGCTACAGCGTAGGAGAAACTCCGAGCACTGCTGGAGGAACAGCAGAGGGGGGCCGGGACAACAGCGATTCCGCTCCCAGCACAGGCAACAGGCAACAGACCCCTCCTGCAGCGAGGCAGGAGGTATCAGGGTCCCAGTTCAGTGGCTGCTCCCAGGAGCAGGGGGCTTACCCTACACCAGAAAAAAACAGGACCGGGCTGGACTCTGTAGCAGAAATCAGTTCTTTTTTTCCCCAAAACTGCCGTGACTGCTCCATTCCTCAAGTGAAACCCATTTCCCCTCCTCCCTCTGGTCAAGTACTCAGCTATCAGTGCATCATTAGCAACAGAATGGGAAAAAAATCCACACCTCAACCCCCAACACTTTTTGAATTCTTTCTCTCTTCATGAAAGAGCACATTTTATGGCCCTATCACAAAGATCCTCTGTGTTAGGACAGAAAATCCCCCTTTTAACCTGAATGTCTATAAAATCCATACTAAGCTTGACATGTGATGGTTTTTGTGATTAATACCCTGTAAAGACATAAGCTACTGCAGTGTGTATTGTAGAAGCCACCCAAAAATACACTTATACAAAACCTGACCTATTTTCAAAGTTTGAGACCTCACTTTTCCATTGTTGAAGTAAGCCCTCTATGAAATTTGGCATCAGCAGAAATTGTTCAGATGGAATATTTTAATTTGTCCCAAGCCATATTATATTTGTCCAAATGTTAAAGGCTACAGATTCCCGCAAAACTTAGTAAACACCTCCCAGTGCCCAATGTCTGCTCAACATATGTAAATTATGAGAAAAATTGCTGCATAAATGCTGAGGGGTAAAACCACTTGGGTTTGATAATCTCGTGAAAGCTACTTGACCCATTTCCTCCAGCACCAGCCATCCCAAGTACCAATCCACTGGAGTGAACAGAGAGGGGCCAGTGCTAAACTGAGCAGTGCTCTGCTAAACTGAGCCTCTGCGAAAGCAATTAATAAACTTCCATCTCCTCCAGGAGCCCCAGACATTTACATAATTGTCCCTACTTCCCTCTCTGTGTGGGATCCCCTCTCTTTTCCTAAAGGTTAAGGTGCAGGGCAGATGTCTCTATGCTGCTGCTGTTATTAGAGTGCTTTGGCCATCTCATTTATCAGTGGCTTTTATTGTGCTCATCTGTTCAGCACGGCTGCATTTTCCAAGGCTCATTTGCTGGTTAATTGCTTTCTCAGATCCTCTAAGATGTCTGTAGCACCTGCTCTCCACTTCACAGGCTCTTTTGATCTCTCTAGAAATATCCAACTTTGATTATGTGAAAATCTTTCCCAACCGTACAACGCGTCTGGAAAGCAAGTTACAAACTGCTATTGTGACTATTGTGACCTATGTTAGGATTCAAAATATAATTCTCTGATATAAAAGCCTGAAATGAAAAGTGATCCTGCTTGCTATTCTGTTTGTGTGCTTCTTTGCTGGCTCTGGTTTTTCTTGCGTTACCAAACACTTATGGAAAACAGAGCATATAGTGAAATATAAGTTGCAGTGCTGTGATGTGCAATTCAATAGCTCTGGAAGTGTCCAGGCTAAACCAAATTACCACCTGCTGGCAGGGGCTTTTCACTTGCAAATATGCTGAAAACTTGTTTGCCTGAAACCTCTTCATTTGTTTCTATCAGGATGCATTTGCAAATGTGAAATGGGTGGTTTCAGACCTAATTGTCTGTTCTGTTTGTACAGATATCCTTTGGTGGGAACAAAGGTTTGCTTTGTGTACCTTAAAGAGATTGCAACCATTATTGGGTCTGGTTTGACATTGGTTTCAGAGCAGGAGAAATGTGGAATGCAACATCTCCTTTGTTACTGACTACATGATTAAGTTATTTAATTGATGTTTGTTATCAATTTTCACATTTTTTCTACCAGGTTTAAGGGGCTATTTTGGGATTTGCTTGTTAAAATGTTTTGAATGTATACAGTGCTGCTTTTTTCTTTTTACTTTTTTTAACAATGTATTTTAAGTGAGTTATCCCACACCTCTTTCTCTTCATATGTAGTGCTGCACACTTTTAGTTGGAATTTTTACTGAGTTTCCCTCCACAAGTGTTTGCAAAGTTTTAGCCAAAGCAGCATAGCTGTTTGTAAGGCTTAGGAAAAAAATGTTGTACATCTGAAAAGATTCTGATTTTTTTTTAGGTGGTTAACACAAAATTATTTAGGTTCCTCAGCTAGTCTAGTTGCTCCAATAACTTGAACTCAGCCTTTGGGATGAGTTGATGTTATGGAAGAATTAGACATGAGGACATTAAATTCTAGTATCACCACAGACATTATCAGATACTATGAAGTATACAGATTGTGGGATATATATTTTCAAACAGAATAAATTAAGGCTAAGGTAAATTTTAGCACTTCCTGGCTCCTAGGTCTTGATTTTATAAACTTAATATTTACATCCCCACACAAGAATCTGTAACTGAGGCCTTTCTGTGTTTACCACTGATGTTTTGTAGTGGATATTTATGAATTTGCTTTTCTTGGCTTGTGTATCATCCTCAATATCCCATTGTACTCTATACAGCTGTTACAGAATTAGAACTAGAGATGATGTGTTGGAGAAAACAGTAAGAGGAATAACAAGTGAATTCAGCAAAAGTGACTCCTGCAGGAGCCTTAAAAGGCTGAAGGTGAATGTTTTCCTTTGATAAATGAAGGTCAAACTGCCTGTGCCACCACCAATGCAGAGGCTGCTCTGTGGAATGACAGATCTCTGCTTCTGTTGAGATGCAGTGATGAAGGAAAAGCTTAGACAACACTGCTCCCCGGAATTCAGCTGGAAACCCAAAGATACTATGCTCAAAGCTTCCAGAGTGCCCTCAAAGCACTGATCACTAAGATTTGTATCCAGTGCCACTGAATTTTCTATCCTACTCGAAGCTGACAATTGATTTTGAGCACTTACTGATAATTCAAGGTCCGGTGAACAAGCCCTTCAAGCTTACTTGGAAAAACCTTGCAAATTTACTGAGGCTTGTGCTTCAGAGCAAATTTTAGCAAACAAACAAACAAACAAATAAATAAATAACACCCCAGCAGATGCCACTAAGGCACCAAGTGCCAGAAAATGTAAACTGGTCTGAGCCTGACATTCATTAAGACTGCAGTGCCTCTGAGCCAGCGTGCAGAGGCTGATTGCTTTCCTTGGCCCTTCTGCTGCAAACAGGTTGGGACAAGCCTCAGTTTAGACTCCTGTGAGTACTCTCCCATTTTGATGTTAGTATTTTTGTATTTGAAATTGGGAACGTTCCTAATGCACACTGATGGAGCCTGAGAAGGCTGGATAAACCAGTGACTGCAAGGAAGAGGATGAGAGAAAGTTATTTGGATCCTACTGGCTTTTATTTTTCTTTTGTTCCTCTATTTTAAAAATAATTATATAGGCAGAAAGATATGTTAAAAAAACCCATAAAAATCAGCATTCTGTTTTGGCTACAGCACTTCACCAACATTGCACAATTTTATTTTCTGGGTCAGGTTTCAAACAAACCTATTTCATAGGCAAAAGGTAAACAAAATGCATTTGTTTGTAACAGTTGGGGAGCTCTGAAATTCAGGGCTTTGTGTGAAAGAATTCTGTTGTAAGTTATATTCTCTGAGGGTGTGGTGGGTTTTAGGGTTTCCTTTTCCTTGCTAGGGTTAAGATTAACACACGAGAGAGATGAAGTTTATGTTTGGACTTCAACGTTTATTAACTCTTATGTTACAGTTTTGCAAGTTGTGAGTCCTACTGCACTTTAATTAACAGGTGCAAAATGGATGCCTCTCTATCTCTACTGAGCCTTTTTAAGGACAATTTGTCTAATTGTGAACTAACACAAATTATTTTTATTTCTTACTTAATTGCTAAACACTCTCAGTCCCCAAGGTGGACCTTTTTTTACCTAATTACGAAAAACTACTCAAATCTTTGAAGAAGAAGGTGCAAAGACAAGACTAACGCCCTGAATCTTTTGTCTTGTCTTTCATATACACTACTATATACTAAAACTTCAAACTCTAAGTTTTCCACTCTATGACATTACACACTTCTATCCTAACTACATACCTATAACCCCAGTACTATCACTCAATGTTGGAAGCCTTTTCCATGGCCTTAGGTCAAATGCAGTGCTTTCTTGAGGGTCTGTGCCTGACAGAACAGAAAGTCCAAAATTCTCAGTTTCCAGGGTTCCAACATGAGGGGATGAAGTGATAATTAATTGCAAGTAATCTGTCATATTTAGTGGTTTTTAATCATGAGCAGACCCTGATTCACTCACAATACAAGAACTTATTATTGAAGTATAAATTTTCATTGGAGACTGAGGTGTTTTGTATTAGACAGAGATTTGAGCGAAAGACACAAATAGAGGTTTAATCAGAAGATTGTTAATGTTGAAAAAATGAGGAGAGCCTTCATTAAACCACTCAGCTCCTGTGGGAAGGAAAGGGTCAATAACACTTAGAACCTACTGCATCTTTCCTTGTGTAGTGGAGGAAAAAAACTCTTTCAGAACGGATGTGTTAACCCTACTTGTCCTTTTCCTGCCCCTCCAAAAATAAGTTGCTTGTTTGGATTCCAGAGTAATCCAGAAAATAGAGCAAGGATAGACTTGGCAGGGGTTTAATTTCACTCTCCCACCCACCTCTGCCTCCCTCTCTGCTTGTGTTTGTGTTTACGTTTGTGCTCAGTAGTAACCAAAAAGCACGCCTTTAAAATCAGCTGTACAGGTTGTAAATGTCTTTCAAAATCTGGTAAGTGATGAAACTAAAAAAAAAATTATTTTCTTTGTCTTTTTCTGATTACGATGCTGTCACAATCTGCCCAATACAAGCAGGGGTCGTGATGGTTCGGTTAGGGATCTCAGAGCACAAAAGACACAGCAGGGGACAACAACAATATGCTTAAACAGAAATGCACTTTTATTGTGTGCCAACACCAGTAATGCGATAGAAAGGGTAGGGGGGGTTATAGCTACCAATGAAGAAGGACGAAGTCCTTGAGGCCGACGATGCCCATAGATATGTCTTCTTCCTTCAGGGTGATCACAATATGGGTTAACTCAACCAGTCTCTTTTGTAGTCCTTCCAGAGCCACAGGCAGCTGGCCAAAAGGGTGGGGGAATCGGTCTGCTGAGGTCTGAACAGGTACAGGACAGACCAGTTCAGAGAACAGGCACGGGACAGTTCAGTTCTGCAGGCAGGCACAGGCTCCATTGTTCCTGCACTGCATTCCCATGGAAATGCATTGGTCCAGTGAACACACCTGAAGACAGAACTTGGCAGACATCCAACCTCAGCCAGGCCAGGGCTCCTGTTCTTTGGGGTCTCAGTCTTTGGTGTCCTTGGAGACAGTTGTGAGGCAGATGAGGGATCTTCAGTCCGTCCCTTACAGATGCCAGAAAGAGCTTTTTTCTCTAACTTTCACTAATCTGAAACAAAGACAATTTGCTCTCAGAACACCCCCAACAGCCTAAGTTATTTTCCTCTCAGTATATGATAGGTTTCTTGAGAAAATTTGCTTTGATAGGCAGGTCAGGTTGGGAAGGGTAGTGGTGTTTTCAGACTGTGAAGGGTTCCATCTGGAAGTTTAATTCCATTGGAGCTGCACTGAACGGATTTGTCACTAAATATGGGACCTCTTATGCAAAGTGTTGCACTATTAATTTATAACTTCAACTCTGAAAAAAATTTAAAAACTCAGATACTTAAAACTGTATTTTCCTCTTTAAAAACACTGTGGGGCATGACATACTGGAAGGAAAAATTCACTCTACTGAAAGTAGATTTGGTGACGAGTCTGGAATCAAGACCAAACTCCTTCTCAAATGAGGCAACTGGTCATCAAACATATTAGGTGTCCTGTCTAGACACTTCTAATAATAACTAAAGCTAGCCTGGACACTTTTACTTCTGGTTTTGCATTGGAATATATTCTTTGGGAAGCCACATTGCTGCTTTCAGTGCTTTGTCCTTCCCCTTCCCACCCTGACACAATTATAGACCCTCCTTATTGCTCCTCAGAGGGGCGCTTTGTCAAATATGCAAATATGAAGACGGTTTGAAGATGCAGGATGTGGGTAAGTGTGATTAGTAGGGCAATATAAGGTTTCCAGAGGTGATGTGCTGATGCAGCACCGGAACCTGCTTCATTTTTCCTTGGGAAAGAGAAGACAATTGCCCTCCGCTAATGTTGGATTTCTGCTCTGTGCTGGGATAACAGAACAAAATGTGTCACCTGTAAGGGACGGACCGAAGTTCCCTCATCTGCCTCATGACTGTCTTCAAGGACAGAGACTGAAACCCCCAAGAAATGGGGTGGGGAACTTTCTTGGTTTCCTGGCCTGGCTGAGGTGAGATGCCTGCTGCAGGTGTGTTTGGGGCAGAAACTGGTCCCTATGACAACCAGTGCAAGAACAATGGGCAGGCCATGGATGGACGAGCAAGCTAAACTGCAAACAAGCCTGGACTGGCTGTACTGTGCTGGCTGTGATGGTTCTTGGTGGAACAGACCCTCGTCATGAGATTCACGTGATTCTCCCCCACCTGTTTGGCCAGTGGCCACTCGCTTCAAAAAGGACTATAAAAGAAACGCCTTGATTTAACCCATTTTGTGATCACCCTGATGGAAGAAGACGCGTCTGTGGGTATCGTCGGCCTCAAGGACTTCGGCCTTCTTTGTTGGCAGCTATAATCCCCCCTCTCTCCCTCCCTCTCTCTCTCCCTCTATCGCATTACTGGTGTTGGCCCTCAATAAAGGTGCATTTCTGTTTAAGCACATTGTTGTTGTCCCCTGTTGTGTCTTTTGTGCTCTGAGATCCACAAACGAACCATCACGACCCCCACTCGTATTGGGTGGATCGTGACATCACCCCAAGCTTAGAAGCTTCTGCATATCTGTGTTTTGATCCTTGTAAAGTTATTATTATTTATAAGATTTGAGGTTATGTCACACTGCTCATGAGGTCTCCCACAACACAGAGGGTGGTTGGCAGGGGTTCCCTGGTTGGAATAAGTCTAGTTTGAATGAATAGGGACTGTGACCCAGCAGTATTTTCCTGGCTTGGTCAATCTCTCAAGAGGTTAAATATGCAAGATAAGGCAGTATAGCAGCACTTCTACTGTTTTCATTGCTCTCCTGTACTTCATCTCGTTATAAAACTGCATTTTCTGTTAAAAATATACCCTCTGTGAAAAAAGGTGATTTAGCACCTGTATAAATTCAGAAAAACAATAATGTTGGCTTTTTGCAGCTTTGTTTTGTAATAAAGCATATCTTGGTAGATGTGTTTGAACAGAATTCCATTACTTCAAAGAAATGTTGAAATTATCTTGTATTGATTTCTGTGATTGCAGATTGTGTATGCAGTGCTGCAGCTATTAATTTGTTACTGAACAGATTTGAGGTTTTGGCTTTTGGAAGGTTCAAAGTTAACCTGCAAAGCAGATGAAACCTTTCCTGTAAAATAAATAAATGCTGGAATCAAAGCAATGGACAAAGAAATAAGCTGAGGAGAAAGGTATCTATTATTTGATGCATAGGCACAACTAGAGACCCTGCTGTCACAGATCCCCCTGGTGCACCTGCATAGAGTGAGATCCAGGGCTTGGAGAGTTCAAAAGCAAACAAAACTAGCAGCTCTCAAAAAGCCTGCAGAGGAAGGATTATGCAATTTGGGGGATGCAACTGATGCCCAAAGAGATGAAATGATTTTACCATGATTTATCATGATTTTAGGGAGAAAGTCTTAATCTGCGTCTCCCACAGCATTAGTTTTGAGAGTAATATTCTTGAGGAACCATTCTACCAGGTAATATTTGCTTTAGAAGTGTAAGTATATAACTAAAATTGTGACATTAATTATATGTGCTTTTTTTTCTCCTTTTGTAATTTTTTTTTATGAGAAGAACTTGCTAAGCAGGGAATAAGAAATCTTTGTGCTATTTTACTCCTTATTATGGAATCAGAATTGTTTCTGTTGGAATGGACCTTAAAAATCACCTAACTGCAACTATGGAATGGAATTCCAACAAAGGGACACCTCCCACTGTCCCAGGCTGCTCCCAGCCCCAGTGGCCAACCTGGCCTTGGGCACTGCCAGGGATCCAGGGGCAGCCACAGCTGCTCTGGGCACCCTGTGCCAGGGCCTGCCCACCCTGCCAGGGAACAATTCCTGCCCAAGATCCCATCCAGCCCTGCCCTCTGGCACTGGCAGCCATTCCCTGTGTCCTGGCCCTCCAGCCCTTGGCATTTGTCTCTCTCCATCTTTCCTGCAGCTCCTGCAGGCCCTGCAAGGCCACTCTGAGCTCAGCCCAAAGCTTCTCCTCTCCAGGTGAACAATGCCAGCTGTGCCAGCCTTTCCTCCCAGCAGAGCTGCTCCATCCCTCTGCTCATCCTGGAGCCTCCTCTGGGCTCTGTGCAGCAGCTCCAGGTCCTTGCTGTGCTGGCCCAGGGCTGGGCAGCTCTCAGGTGGGCTCTCAGCTGAGGGCAGAGGGGCAGGATCCCCTCCCCTGCTGCCCACACTGGGCTCAGCCCAGGGCAGGGGAGTTTGGGGTCCCAGTGCACACAACTGGGGCATGTTGAGTTTTGGGGTTTTATTGTTGAGGCAACTCCAAGTAAAGGCTGTCCCAGTCCCCAAACTCTGTCTGATTTTCAGGGAAAATAATTCTGATTTTCCTCAAAAGCCACATCCTGAATCTCTTGAATCTCAATACCCATCCCTGACACTGTGGCTCCAGCTCTTCACCCAGTAGTAGAGAGACTGCAGCTTTGGTACTTGTGCCTGGGTGCCAAAAGCAAAAGGCATCCAGGCACAAATGAATATTTGTGCTGCTTTTAGGTTGTGAATCTGGTTGCTTATTCCTTCTGCCTGTTTTGTGCTAGTGAAACTCAAATATAACTGAAAACCTTTTCTTAAAATAATCTGAGAGTTCCAACGCACTTGGAAGCCCAGGAAGGAGTTCAAAGTACTCCCCCTAATCCAGAAATGACTTTTGAATTCCTCAAATTCAGAAGGACTACGTTCATTTAAAAGAAAAGTGAGTTTTGAGATAGATCCCTATTTAGGTCATCTTTAATTTAAACATTTCATTCGGCTGCTTTCCTGTGATCCCTCCAGACTCTTACTGGTAACTCAAGTGAGAAGGAAGATGATTGACTCATACTTGAAAAAATATAGCAACTGTTCTTTAACCAGAACCTAATATTGAAACAACAGTACAGCTACGGTGCAGTGCTTCCATGAGGAGCTGATCTACTAAAAATCTGCCAATATCTTTATCTCCAAGCAAAACCGAAGTCCATGTACATGAAATAACCTTCCCGAGATCACCCTACACAGCATAGAAGAGAAAACAGAAGTAATTGTTCAAATCTATTCTCTCTTCCTGTCCCATTGGATACCCCAGGTAATTGTATCTGGTTTTGTCTTCTCTGAATTAACTATTTTTTCACAACAATTTATCAGTCCAGTCTTCATGGAGTGTTTTTATAGTGGAAAAAACATTCAAACTCATACAATGGCCCAGCACAGTCTTTCTGAAGGCATTGATGCTGATGGGCCTAGATAGGTATGAAGTGAACCTGTTACCTCTGAATTCATGTGCCCACTAGGGGACACTGGCACATTATGCTTTTGTTCAAATGAAAGATATTTCAAAAGCAATGAAGATGGAAAATCCTCTTGTTCTTGCTCTAAAATACAATAAAAATTATGCCCATCTAATTTCTAATCTGTGCAGGGTGATGTGAAATATGTTTTAAAAAGTCTGATGAGTGGTGAGGTCCTAGGCAAGAATGCCAGATCTAAGCAGTTCAAACTGGTCCATGATATTACAGGTTTTGAATTGCAAAGGTAAAGGATCATATTTTTGGCATTTCTCACTCATTAAAAATAGTGTCAGAATGATGGATTAATCTGTGGGCATTTTCTGTCCTTGCTATAATCTTTGTTAAAGGAATGAGGTATTGTAATTATAATGCCTTTTGTATCATCTGAATTATGAGGGCAGGCTTCAGATTTTTGACTTCCTTAAAAGCAGCTTTTTTCCATGGTGGTTAGATAACTTGGTATTTTACCCCTCTTTCAACTGAGCAACAGCAAATAAAAACATTTGAGTAAAGGCAGCAGCTGAGTTCAGCCTGATTAATATGGAGGAGAGTAGGTTAATGGTGTGTAATCTATGTAAAAAAGCCTTATGTAGTTTCCATTAGTATTTTACATTTCACAGATAGATGGCTGCTGTCTTTTCCCCTTGTTGACTTTCCTAGGAATGAGCCTGTAATTTATGTAGCCAGGCTGTGAACTGAGCTGTGCCTTAAAGCAGGAAAGGAGGAGCCCTACTGTTCCTCAGGGAGTTTCTGTTGTATTATTTTACTCCCTTCCTTGGTAAGTTCTAAACATGGGGCTGGAGATAGGATTGTTTTCCCCACAGAGTCAGATCCTAAGATAGGTTGTGCCCAGATGCAGCACAACTGATGACATGGCCTACATTATTATGACAGCCTGGGTTTAAGTTTTCTTTTTGCAAAATATTGTGACAACTTCAGAGAGAAAAAACACAATTCTGAGCAACACTGACAGAAAGGATGGACAAAATCAGGTATGAATTTACAAGAATCTTCATTTTATTGCTTTGTATTCTTTCACCCTTTCAAACATATAAAGTGCCCACTTCTCCCAATTTTCTTACTTCCGTCTGGCTTTGTTTCCTTTTGTTTCTTCTCAACCATTTCAGACATTGCTCTTTCCTTGGGATGTCTGGCAATTTTTAAAAATTCCATGTCTGTTGAGCTTAGTTGATCCATCAGTGCCATTATTTATATCCAGTTCACGACCAGAAGCCTGAGACAGTCATCTAAAGCTCTTAGCACACCTCCTCTGTAGAATGAAGATTTTGGTGCTGTTTTCAATTTTAAAAATTATGCATGGACGTCTTACACATATTTGCACCTGAAGGGAGAGATACCTCCTCATGTGTTTATATCTGTCTCGGTTTGAAAGACAGGTGTCTGCCAGGGAAAGCTGGAGCTTCCATTGGAATGGAGAATGTAAATCCCCTCCTTCCAAATTAATACAAATTTGCAATTAAAAGGCTTTCAGGCAAAGATATGGGAACAGTTCTTTACTGGGAATATTAAAAAAAATACAAATGTAGTAGTACAAAAAACAAACAAAAATCCTAGAAACACTGGCAGTCAGAATACAACCTGACACCCTGTTGGTTAAAGTGTTGGGAGCAGTCTAAAATAAGTCTTCCTGGAGTGACAGATGTGGGTCCATTGGAGTAGAAATGATCCTGTACAAGGGTCCAGTGGTGGTGAGATGGGTCAGGTCTTCCTCTAGGTATCCAGTGGAAAACAGGCTATCCTGGTGCTCTGAATCTCAGGTTTTATGCAGGTAGGAATGTTTGGCTCCTCCCACTGGGTGGAGCATCTCACAACGCAATGATGTAATTTTATCAGTCATGCAATAAGCCTTAACGGCCCATTAACGGAGGATATCTCCCTGGATGGAGGATGGGTGGTGGAAGAAATAAGGAACCACTCCCCACCTAGTTTTAACAGCTGGGCCATTAACAGAAGGCACCTGCCCCCTGCCCCCAGGAGTTATGAGGAATGGGTTATACAAGAGATAACACTCCCCAATTGGTTTCAACAGATGGGAATAGAATACAGATTTTTGGTTACATATTGCAACCCAAGACACATCTTTAAGAAAGCTTCAAGAAATGGCTAAAATGCAGACAAAAACTTCAGGTGATTCTAATATCTTTATGGTTGTCATGTCTTTTGAAGGCTACAGTTAAGACTTAAGCAGTAATTAAGACTTAAGGACTCACATGCCTGTTACTCTGAAGGTAGCCGTGGTGAAAAAGGGGAGCAGGTGAAATTGGCTGTGATAATTCCTAGACTCCTAAAGCAGCCTAGGTTGGATGTTTGGGACGGACCTTGAAAGCTCATTGTGTTTACACTTTCATGGGAAAAGGAGATTATCTATCCCACCATCCCATCACATTTTTAAAACCTCCAGTGATGGGGACTCTCACCTCCCTGGGGAGGTTCTTCCAAAGAACGATTGCTTCACTCTAAAAATTGTCCTTTTGAATTTGAGATGGCAGTTAAGACATCTTTTCCATAAGTTAGGAAACACACATTTCCTGTTTTTATACTATTTTTGAAGCTGGATAAAATCACAGGGAAATGTAGAAACTATCCTGAGACACACCATTTGCTCAGGAGTTTTTTGCTTTATATTCATAAGCAGAATGTTATATATGCACTCATTTTCTGAACAATGGCTTTCATGAATTTTCGGGAAGTTAAAAAAAAAAAAAAGATGAGTTTACGTGTGATACCTTATAGGGATTATTCTCTTTCTAATGATACCACTTGAAAAATGTTATTTTAAAAAAATGCTCTGCTTAGCATCCAATTACTCAAATTATTCAGCATCATTATTTAAAAATAGAAGCAGTGTCCAATTGGAAGTCAGTGACACAGCATAACAAAATCTGACTTCGGTCACTTGTGTTTTTGAAAAGAAAGTTCTGATAAAGGTATGAAGTTGAGTGTTGCAAGAAAAGAAGTATTCAAGGGAAAGAGCCCTTTATATTGACAACAAATTGGCATGTTAGTGTGTCTTGGTTTGAAAGACAGGCGTCTGCTAGGGAGGGCAGGGCCTCCCTTGGAATGGAAAATTCAAATCCCGTCCATTCCCTCAATTATATAATTTAGAAAATTAAAGGGCTCTCAGGCAGAGGTATGGGAATAGGAGTAACGGTTCTTTACTAGTATATATAACAAAGCAAAACAAACAACGACGACTACAGCATTAACAACAAAACAGAACCAGGAACCTCGAGAGGCTTTGCTTCACAAAGCTCTTTGTTTTGGTCAAGCACCCAAAACCTTGGTGCCCCTGCAGAACTCTGAGAGCACCAAGCTGGAATGGTGGGAAATCCTAGGCTGGTGGGTGAGATAAATCAGAAGTTCTGCAGTGGTGGCTGGAGCAGCAGAAATGTCCCGGCAGGGCAGGAGGGTGCGGGGCCACCGCAGCAAAAGGAGCAGCGCCGAAGCAGCGGCGGGAGAGGGCTGGCCCAGCTCCAGCAGGGCAGGAGGAGGCGAGCTCAGAATTCCTGGGCAGACGGGCAAATGGTGGTAGATTTCCCAGGATCGGACTTGGCGGTGACAGTGAACTCCTCTTGCAGCAAGCAAAACAGCCTGGCTGTCCTCCCTCCAATGCCGAGCACAAGAGACAGCCCAGCTGCCCCCAGCCCCATCCTTTCTCCTGCCCCTAAAACTCGTGTTATCTTTTGGCCCCTCCCAACTTTTGGCCACCTCTTTGTTTTGGTCAAGCACCCATAAGTACCCAGTAGTTAGTGTCCTAGCAACTTAAGGCAAAAAATTATATAAGTAAAAAAGAAACAAATCTGACCCCTGTTGTTACCGATTCCGGACGGCAGGAAAAGCAACGACACAAAGTCTCCAGTCTCAAAGACAAAGGAGACCAATCTTTATTTTCCACCATCCTTTTTATAGACAGTTCCAAGAGAAGAGATATGATTGAACTCACAGAACAACACCTCTTGAACATTTTTACAAGTAAACAACAAGTTAGAAAAGCAACACCTGTGGAGACTGTTTTTCTCCTCCAAGGACAGTTTTGAATCCTCCTCACAAAATCCCAGGACAGTGTGGGAAAGCCACCTGGTCCAATTTCACACAGACTCTGCTGCTTCTGCCTGATCTCTTGCATTCAGCATCCACAAACCACCAACATGGTGAGTAGACCCCAAGTATAGCAATGGGGAACAAAGACACACACCCCCTTGTGCATGTAAAGGGAAGCACTTTATTGTAGAAGTTACCGCCCTCTTATACCTTTAGTCTCAAACAGACAAAATCCAAAGTTAACAGAAGGAGAGCAGCCATTGGTTGTTTCAGCTGAAGTCTTCTGTCCATGAGTCATAACTATCTGTCATCCTCTGGCTGGCTACTAATTGTCCAGTCTGCAGCTGTGCCTTCCTACAGGACCTACAGGGCTTTCCAGTAAACGAGCCATAACAGCTTTAACAATTATAACCCCATATCCTACACTCAAGCACTCACATCACATATTCATGAAAGTCTGTAAACCTCTTATTAAATGCTGCTCTGTTTTTCTCTTAGTCACAGCAGTTGAAGCTTTATCTTTGTTTTTCACTTCTTATGTCAATTCTGGGTGCCTCTGCCTTTCAACAACCTAACTGACATTTTAAACCTGGGACACACCTGACCGATCTCAGTCCTTGGTCCTGCAGGAAATGAACTTCTGTCGTTCCAGAGGGAGTTGCAGGAAAGATGGAGAGAGATAATTGACAAGGGCTGGAGGGACAGGACACAGGGAATGGCTGCCAGTGCCAGAGGGCAGGGCTGGATGGGATCGTGGGCAGGAATTGTCCCCTGGCAGGGGCTGGGCTGGAAGTCCCAGAGCAGCTGTGGCTGCCCCTGGATCCCTGGCAGAGCACAAGGCCAGGTTGGACATTGGGGCTGGGAGCAGCCTGGGACAGTGGGAGGCGTCTCTGCCCATGGCAGGGGTGGCACTGGATGGGCATTTAAGTCCCTTCCAACCCAAATCATTCCATGATTCTGTGATTAAATTCATTTGAAACAGTTCACGCTGCTTTATAGATTCTGACTTCATGAAGTGTTTCTAAAGAGTATTTTCAGTGTTTCATTTTTGGGTGAAGTATCTTAAAATTGTTTCCTAGTTTCCTGTTGCCTCATCTGCGGCTTCCTTCTTTGAAAGAAGGACAGAGGATGAAAAAGCCAAGGGACTTTGCAGTTGACTATACGAAAAATCTCTCTGTCATGGGAGTGATGCTAACCACTGTTCTGGTTAAGCACCAGAACAGATTGCCCAGGAAGATGCTGTGTCCCCATCTGTAGGGATTTTTAGAGCTTGATGGGACAAATTCCTGAAGAGCCTGACTGAAATTTGGGGTTAGTCTTGCTTAGAGCAAGAGGCTGGACTACAGACATCATGAGGCCACTTTCAACATAATTTTTTCTGTGATTGAGTGATACTTTTTCTGCGTTGAATGTGGCTACACAGACTTTTTACATTATTATTCATTCTTTCATGCTCTCCTAATAGGGAGCTTTATTTAATAAACAGAAATGTTAATGTAGGCATAGTTTGGTACAAAAAAAGTAATGTGGAACAGAGGTGTACTTTGTAATATAAGAAGGAAGGAAATACAAGCAACTCAGAAAAGACCCTGTACATCCTTAGTGAAAACTGAAGAAAACAGGAGAGACCTTAATATTGAGAATATCCACATGTGTGGCCTTTGAGACTTTAGTACATTAATCTCTGAGTTTTAGAAGCACGAGGAATATTAATGAATTTTTTTTGTATTTTTTGTACAGAGATCTGTAGTTTTAAGAAAATATGGACATTTTTAGCATCCAATAATTTTATCAGTGGCAAAAATGAATCCAACAGCTGAAATACTCCATGCATGTCTTGTAAATGATAATAAGCACATCTGAAAATTAGAAAAATTAGATTATATCCAACTTCAACTATAAACATCACCCAGAAAAACAACACGAGAGTCTGATGTCACTTTATCTTTCCTGGTGTGAAAGAAATATTATTACGTTATTACATGTTTTTGTGCAATAGTGTAGGCAAGTACTTTAAAAGATCTCACTGGCCAGCTATAAACTTTGGGTTTCTATCAAATGTTTCAGCTGAATGTAGGAAAGCACTTCAGAAAGACGTCCCAGGGCTAAATGCCGTTTATTCAAATACCCACAGAGAATGGGTCAAGCAAGGCTCTGGCAAATCATAAATAAGTAAATTTTAGTGACTTTGAGACACTAAATAGATTTAGCTTCAAGTACAGGATTTCCTTACTCCGGTTAGGTGATCTCAGGCCATTCCACCAGTAACAAAACTTGCTGCTTTCTGTGGGTTTGAGCAGATTGTATATCCTAAAAGGAAGTAGAAGTTGGACTTCTGTGACCAGGTTTAGACCATAAGAATGAATTGAAGTAGAGCCCAACTTATTTAATCAGCATCTGTAAGATTTATTTATTTAAGGATGACAAAATTTGGCTTTCCCAAATTATAGCAGTTTAGTTTTCCAGTGTGGCATTTTCATTAAAAATTAAATGGGATTTAAAATGTCTCCAATGTATTTGATGCTGTTCTGGAGAATAAAGGACAGCATATTACAAAAAAAAAGATTCCTGAAGTATTTCATGTTTTATGGGGGAAAAATACGTAGCCTAAAACACTATAAAAGATGAGCTAAACTCATGTGAAAGCATTTCTGTACACAGAAGATATAGAATATATTAGGAGAGCTTAATTTAATGCACTCTATTAATTACTATTAATTATTTAAAATGTTACAAAACTCCCCCACAAGCCCCCACTGAGATGCCATCATGCCAAGCAAGCAATTAAAACATAATACAGTTAACCATAAAATAGAAAACAAAAAGAAATAAAATATTAAAAAAGCCAAAGTGGTGGAGTTAGCAAATCATTAACACTTACTGAAATTCTCAATTGCCTGAAACTGAACCAATTGCATCAGCTCATTTGTATTTCAACTCTTAAAATCTTACCTTCTCCAAAAACCTTACAGCATAAATTCAATTATCTTTTTTTTTTTAAGATACTGTTACGATCTTTACTATTAGAACTGATTAATTTACGTCATGAAGAGAAAGCAATCATCAAAAAACCAGCAACCTGTAAAGAACACTGAATAGGATGGGCTTTTCTTGGTCTTAGAAAACATTCCGGGAAGCAGACATAAGTGACTGTTAATTACAAAGGGGTTTTTTTAACGCGTAATGGCATGGTAAAGATCAACATGAATCCATTCCTATGGAGCTGATTTGGGCATCAGCAAAATAAAACAATCAACTAGACCAGAGTGTGCCAGGACTAAGTTAGGCATGCCACCTATAAACAAGGTAGTTATGAGAAAAGCCTTTTATAATGTGATTGTCTATAGAATTTTCCTTCCCTCTGCCACTGTAGCAAGAGCCATCACTTGCATGCTAAAATGCAGAGAATTGTTGACTTTTCTGTTTGTTTGTTTGTTTGTTTTTTTTACTGGGATTACATCAGTAGAACTCTACAAGCCTGAAATTTTCCTCACATTTACACCTACACTCCAAGTGTCCGCATTTGACTGTCGTGATAAATGCTGAGGACTTGAATTTTGAGTCTTCTGAAAAATCCTCAATCTATGATAAGATGTATTTGCCAATTATATCCGTTTAAAGTAAGGCTGTGCTTCTCTTACCGTTCCTCTCATAGGACCAATGTGATAAGCTTTCTTAAAAGACATCTTACGTATGAGGACTGCAAAAGGGAAATGATCCAGTGAAATACTTGACTTTTCAATAACCTACCTACCCCTGTAATTAAAAGCAATTCCAAAATGCAAGTTTAATCCAAGATAAATGCTGCTTCTCCACTCAGTTGTCATGCATATGAAACCGTCACTTATGATTATTAGGCATCAATGTGCTTTGTGCTGCACTTCTCTGAAGTACTGTAGGTTGTAGATGTCAATTAGATGTCAATTTATATTATGTCACCCATTACAGACTCAATACATACATTTTCATGTCAACAGGAGGCTGTCTGCTTTAATGGGCACCCCTATGACTGTGAAAACACAACTCTGCTATCAAATGATCAGTGTTTGACTGAAGCAAGTGCTCAAACTCCAAAAACTTGCTTACAGATGGCATTCCAGTAAATTTGTTTGATTTGCCTGGTTGGTAGGAATATTTAGGGGCCCCACTTGGGCGGTTTGATTATCATTGGGTGTGATTTGGAAGAGTGGAAACTTGTGCGTTTTTACACCTACAGAAATGTCTGTCAAATCCTCTCTCAGAAACATTACAATCATTATTGGTAGAGCAGAGAAAAGCTCTCACATGAGACTCACCTACGGAATGATTTCTGCTAAGCTTCAGTTCTGGTCTTGGCTCTCCCTCCTCCCACGCTGCCCCTGCTGGGGCTGGCCCTTGTATCCATCCAGATATACTGATATAGAAGCCTCAGGGATTGTGCTCTTCCCAGTGTTCAGGTTTTGTTCAGTGCAGGGAAGGTTTTGCTCAGCGATTGCTCCTGGATATTCTGCAGTACCAAAACACTGCCTTTCCTCCTCCCAAAGCACAATTCCTGCAGAAATAACCAGTGAAAACAATTGAGAATGTTTTTCTCAAGAAAAGATTGAGAATTCAGGACCTCAGCAGCCCAAAATTCAGAATCCAGGCAGGCCCAACCCTTCTGTTCCATGGCTGAGGGAGATTGTTTGGGAACCCAGCGTTCCTTGTGTTTGGAACAGCTGGGATTGGTATTTATTGCCAAGTGTTATCAGGGCCTGCTCATCATGGCTTTTCTTGAACTTCATAACAAGGCTGCATGTTGAAACATCTCCAAAATATTGCCTTCATTGCTGCGAAGTCTTTGATTTTATATACAGTTTCATCCTTGTAATAGTGGTGTTTATGTGAAATTAGAGTACAGAAGAGTCTACAGAAACCAGTCTATTAAAGACACAGTGTTCATAACAGATACAGGATTTTAGTACCATCAAAAAAATGTATTTAAATAGGAAAAAGGCAGTGTTTAGTTCTATTCTAAAAATTCTAAGGTATGTTTTATAGAAATATATATATGATAGTTCTGTTTATTTCTCTCATTTTCTTGTTCCTCGCCTTCTTATATGAGTATTTGCATGAAACTTGTGGACAAAATAGCAATGAACTAGAAATCCAATATTTTTAGCGACTTCATACTAGTTTTTACTGAGCGTAGAACTTATTTTTGATCAAAATAAATTAGATTGGACTCTATATTTACAAGAGATTTCTTTTTTCTATTAAAAGCTAGATTTAATGGAGTTATTATTTCTCAAGCACACATATTTTATATCCCAAGCCTATATATGCTTTTAAGAAAAGCTATTTTATTCTTAAAAGGTGAAACACAATTTCAACAGAAAGTAATTTACTGTTTCAACATCTAATCCTTCACTAGCTGAAAATGCAAGGATTTCTTCCCTTCAAGCACTTCTTACCTTTGTTTGAGGATGTTCTTTTCTTATTGTCCTTACTATGAATTGAATATCATAATTTTAAAGCAGATACATTAAGGTAATGGAAAATTAATTTGATGCCTATTAAGTCAGGTTTAATTATGTTACAATATAATGGTAAAAAACTTTGATCCTTCAGGAAAGTCAGAAAATTAGTATAAAACATCCAAAATAATGATAGTAAAATTCCAATAGAATTTTAAGAGAAGAGTATTACTTGCTTCATCCTAAACATTATGGCTACTTGTTAACAGAATCATGAAAAATTTCTGCAATACATAGTCAAATATAAAATCTGACTCTAGAAAGCCACTGAACACTCTGAGACATTGCTTGAGAATTAAAGGAATTGATTTAAGGAATTGGATGTATCTTCTATATATTATTCTTTTCAATAAACTAAATATTTTGTACCAGCTTTTTTTTTTTTTTTTTTTGGTACCAGTTTTGCTTGATCTTTAGAGTTCAGAGATCTGTGTGGACTTATAGTATTCCTTGTAGCCTGATTCATTTCCCTTCTCTTTCTTCTGGAATTTTTTCCTGAGCAGTAGGAAATATTGGTACAATTATCCAGCACTTTGTTCCGCTCTGGATGTTTAAAAATGGGAACTGTGCCTGTGCAGGTCATCTCCACAGTGCATGCCTGGGAATGGCAGCCCTCTAACAAAGCCTTGCACTGAGCCTATATAGATACAAATATAAATATATAGATACATAAATATATGCAGGCCTATCTGTCTGGACAGCCAGTGTTACAGACCCTTGGTGTGTCACTGACTAAAGGAGCCAGAGAAGGTGGTCTTTAGACAGAGGCAGAACTTCTTTATACTGCAGCCAATGAATTCCTGGATTTCCTTCCCCTAGGAGACGGTTGAGGCAGAGAGTGTCAACAGGTTCAATATAAGACAAATCTGTGGACAGTATCTTCACAAACTCTAAAGAAGGAGGGAAGAGATGTACCTTTTCCTTACTCCACTGCCTGTGGGGGAACAGAAACCAATGGATTGCAGAAAGTAGCTGAGCTTTTCTCATTTCCAGGAACATCTTTTACTGCTGCTAGAGGAAGAGCACTGAGCTGGACTGTTGGGTTGGCCCAGCACTGCACCTCTTCCCAGTGGGAGAGTGAGATAAGAAAATGCTCCTCTATACCCTAAGAAGAACAGAACAGGGGGTTGTGACGTTTTACCCTCCTGCTTTGGCTTCAGGCAGCACAAGCCAGAAAATGTCACAAGGAAAGAATACAGTCATTAAGGGGTGATATTTTTAGTTCTATGATTGAAGAGATCTAAAATCTGAGAGGTCTGAACTGCTGTTGTGAAGTATCTGTGGAGCTTTAGAGGCTGCAAATACCTCAGTCCCTGGAAGACTTATCAAGAGCTGCTCCCATGTAGAGGTCCTTTGGAAGTCCTCTTTAAGTGGAGAGAAATTGTCTGAGCATGTGTACCTTTCTCATTGGCTTTATTTTGTAGTGTTAAAGGCCCCGGGCAATGCCTAAGAATTGTATGGATTTAACGTAGCCCCCAAGGTCATCACACTGCAGAGAAGATACACAAGGATTTGGATCTCAGAGAGAATATGAGGCACTTTGGATACTGCAGCTGGACCGTATCTGATGTCACCCAACGATGTGTTCTTTTTCATTTTGAAAATTGCTGCAATATGGGTCTCCAAGTGCTTATTAACACAGCAGCAATAGTGCTGGGGTGGGATAAGGGAGTATGTGTACCACTACCATGTGCTACCTAATGAAGGGCAGAAAAGCTTCCATGCAGAAACTCCTCTCCCTCAGCAGAGGGCTGGAAAGATTTCTAGCTATAGCTATAGCAATATTTCCACCAGGTGCTTGCCTAATCTCTTCTTAGAGGTTTCTACGAATCTGGCCTTCATAATGTGCCAGTCCATTCCTCTATATCACTGCTCCTTTTGCTCAAAACCTTTATTTCCTGCTGTAACAGCTACTGCTGGTCTGCAACTGCACAAACAATTTGGCCATACAAGACACCAACTTGACCAGCCTCGTTCGTTGGAGAACAAGAAGTAAATAAGTCCTCAGGTATAAAAATGATAGGCTGAATTTAAGTTCGAACAAAGGGATCCCAGCCAATCCATTTGAACAAGGAATGTACTTGTACCATTGGCCAGTGACCCAGGTGGAGTTAAGACCTTTGACCAATAATCTCTGTAAGCGCGGGAAATTCAAAGCCCCTGTAGAAGGAGGTGCCCTGCAATACAAACCGGCTGTTGCTGCATGAACTTTGGTGTGTGTGTGTATGTCGCACTCCTATCTCCAACAGCGACATCCTGCCCTCTTGGTATTTGACTCAAGTGTTCCTTATTCTTCTGAAGACTTTTTCTTAACCCCAAGAAAGTGGTGGGAAAAGCAGGTAGTGTTACCCTCCTGCTAGTGACCTGTTCTAATGTATGAGTAAGAAGCATTGGAATTTTAAAAAGGTGTGACTTGAGACAAGGTTTCCAACCTCTAGAGAGGCCTTGTGAAGAAATCAATCAAGAAGCCACGCTCACAAAATGATGTCTAAGCTTGCTTGCTGTGATATAGAAGAGAATAGAATTTTTCCAGATTTTCTCAGCACTCCCCTCCTCATGTCCCCCTCAGGAAGCTGCAGGGAGCAGTGAGGTCACCTCTTCCTCAGTCTCCTTTTCTGCAGACTAGACAAGCTCAGAGTCCTTGCCCACTCCTCAAAGAAACTCACATTCTTGCAAGATTTGTAAATGCTTAAAGAACTTCTGGAAAACTAAGAAGTCCAGAATATTTCAGAATTCAAAGTGTGAAAGGATTCTGACATATCTAAGCAGCATGATGTGGAAATCAGAGTACATTAGTTGCATATTTTAGTTAGTTTTCCATAAGAACAGGGAGGAAAAGATTCCACTGTATTAAGACTAAATTAGAAGCATGGATCTGTAGTTTTATTTACTAGTCCCTTTAAACACACTAATTTTTGTTAATGAATATGGAAATTTCCCTGATTGATCACTAATTACAAATGAACTACATTGTGAGATTAGTGATGATATTTCTTGGACAAAGGAAATTGAAGTCTCAAGGTTAGTTTTCTTACAGTAAGCCAAATATTCCCTGGCACTCGGCAGCACCATTTGCATTTCAATTAGGTAGTGGCTCTGTGCCATTAGTTACCATACCTTTTCTTCAGGGTAGTCATCCAGTCCCTGCAAAGAGCTCTCATTTTTCTGTCTAAATGTTGGTCTCCTATGTGTAATTATTTTTTGTTTGTTTGTTTTAGGAGCAAAATCAGCTGCTATAGTTCTATCTCTAATTTAAAGGGATAAATCCAACACATTTGAAAGTTTAATTCCACACATAGTGTGACACATATATTGTTCATACCCTTAAGAAAGTCAGTGATGATACTGATAAATTCATTGAAAGCTGTGCTCACCTAAAATGAGAAAATCACCTGAATTTCCAGAAGCAGCAATCATTCCACTCTGTACTTCAGCGGTATCTTCAACCTGAATGTTTTAATTCATGCTTCTTTATTGGCAGAAGTAACTGCTTTCTAGTGAATAGCAATGCTTCTGGATTATTTAATCCATATACAAATAAACAAACATATCATATAATTATCTATTCTAGCACTACCTGGAATATTTATCTCATTTCATTTATTTATTGCATCCAGCTCTCTAACCAAATTTTATATTAAAAATCAGCAGAGAATAACACTGTTAGTTTTGATGAGGGATAGATACCATAAACAATGGTTACCTACATTTCAATTTTTGTGATTTGGTATCCATGGTATTTGCCCATGTAATGTAAAGTCTTCCACCAATTTCTGGGTGACTAGGAGTCCTTTTTGTTGATGACTTGCTCAAAGACATCTAAATACAAATTGGTGGAGTGGCCTCCCCATTTGTATGCATTCTCTGTCCTTGCTGTCCTTCCTCTTGCAGAACTAAGACATCTAAAGCCTGACTGCTTTCCTGTCCACCAGTTCTGCACTGAGCAATGTGGCACTGCTAAATCAGGAGCACTGATCTAGCACAGAATTAGGGAGACTTTTGGCAAAAACAATAGCAGCTAAGGGAATTATCTCTCTCCAAATTCTTGTCTTTTTGTGACGCTGAAGGATTATGAAATTTCATATTCTGTGCCTTTGGAATGACACTGTAGACTGGGAGTGGGGGTTGGCACCTGTCACCTAAAACAATAGGTAGGAACCAAAGGCATTCAAATTGCCATTGTACAGATTAGACAGTGTCAGAGACAATGCCACCATTCCATTGTTCCCATTAAGAGCACATGAAAGACAAATCCAGTGACACATTGTGAAGAGAGTTCTCAAAAGTGACTGGGAAGAGCAGGAGAGAATTAAGTATCAGCATGTTTTATTGCTAGTATCAAATGTTCTGCGTCTCAGATTCTGCCTGAAGAGTGTTGAGTCCTGTTGTATGTTTACTTTCCCTACATTTTCCTTTCTTGTATTCAATAAAGTTGCACTTTCATTAATGCAGTTCTTTCAGCGCTGCCTTAGTCACAGCCAGCCCAACTCTGGTTATGACTTTGTTAGATCTCAAACTAAGCATGGCCGTGTGAATCATCTTTTTAATGAGAAACATTTCAAATAAACCTCTTGGTACAGCAGTATGGGGTAGTGGTGACTCAATAGCAAGAACTGTGGGGTACAAGGCAGTGCAGAACTTTTCTCACCTTAATTGCTCTGTGCTGCTAAAGAGGTTGACTTTCATATGAGAAAAAATAATTCCATTTAGAATAATTTAAAAACAAATAAATGAACCTGAGGCTTTCTGTGTGTGCAAATGCAGCATATTTATCATAGTTTGCAGTAGCTTGCTTGCTGATTTATGTTCCTGCGGAAAAACCTCAAACAGTAAACATCATGCTGACAATCGGCAGGGTAAGTATTTCCAGACCTTGCATCATCGGACACAACCACAATAAATAATTAAGAGCAGCCATAAATCGCAGAAATGTTTGACGAAAAAGTGATGTCTCACACTGCATTTTAAATGTCACAAAGTCAGGGACTGGTGAACAAGTGCATGGAGCAAATTCAACAGCAAAGAACCTGGAAATGTCCAATTTCTGTATCAAGTGGCAACACGAGTTACTGTCACTGAAGCACAGCTGAGTTCAAGGGACAGGAGTTAACTATGATCATGCACATGGAGATTATAGAATCGTGGAATGGTTTGGGTTGCAAGGGACCTTAAAGCCCATCCAGTGCCCCCCCTGCCATGGGCAGGGACACCTCCCACTGTCCCAGGCTGCTCCCAGCCCCAATGTCCAACCTGGCCTTGGGCACTGCCAGGGATCCAGGGGCAGCCACAGGTGCTCTGGGCACCCTGTGCCAGGGCCTGCCCACCCTGCCAGGGAACAATTCCTGCCCAAGATCCCATCCAGCCCTGCCCTCTGGCACTGGCAGCCATTCCCTGTGTCCTGGCCCTCCAGTTCCTGAGGAATTGTCCCTCTCCATTGAGAATACGTGGGGCAGCGAGGCTCCAGTGGAAGTGTCAAAAGCTACGTCTTCTTTTCCAGCTTCTTTTAATGAAACAACAACTTCAAACCTATATGAAAAGAAACTAAAAGCTTCTTTGAACAGTTTTTTCTTCCTTTGCCTCTGCCTCCTCATCCAAAGATTTTCCTTCAAGACTTTCCATGGTCTCATCTATGTTCCAGGTCCAATGGAGAGGGATTGTGAAGCCTTGCAAAAGGAGGGAATACTGTATTTTTGGATTCCCTATTTCCAGCTTATTTGGAGACTTACAGGGAGTTTCATGCTGTTGTTGATGCTTCAGACCCATCTATTTTATGTTGTTGTTTTTCTTCCTTTTGGTAGTCTGAGCAGTGGATGCTTATGGACATTTGAAGCACTCTGCATCCCTGATACTTTCAGAGTCAATAAACCTGAGAAATTATTTTGTTTAGTCTCTGGAGAAGCATTGCAGGTGTGAGTGGTAAGAATATGATGTTGGTTCAGTACATTTGAGGAATGTATCCTACACTTCAGTATAGGCTTTAAGATAAGCACTTAAGTCCTCAAGAAGTGGGGCTGGACATAGATCCAGGTGCTCACCTGGAGAAGGAAGAAGCTGAACCTCACCCATAAACTGAATTCAGAAGTTAGCAGTCCTCTTAAATGAATTTTATACAGGACAGCTGCTTCTGGGATTTTAACCTGTTCAAGGAGATGATTTCAATTACAAAGTGAATATTCCGTCACAGTTTAAAGCTGTACTAATATCTTTAAATGTTACATACAGGTAAAGATATTGTAAAAGAAAGGCCTTATGAAATCAGGCCTTGCTCTGCTGAGTTAGCAGCTGGCCTGTTACTTCTAAGTGCAGCTAGCTAAGTTCCCATGTGAAGAAATCTTGAGAATGAGAATCCATTTGCATAACAACCTATTTTTGGAGAGAAAAATAAGTTGCACCTTCATAAACAATAAATCTATCCCATGGAAATCAGTGAACTAAAATATGTAAGTCAACCAAAAATAGAGAGATTTGACAGATGTGCACCCTAGCTATTTACTGACCAATAAACTGACTGTCAGTGTATTGTTAGCCAGCCAGGTCTAACATGGTGCCTTCTGGTATTTCCTATAAATATGAGCTTTTTGAATAAAGAATTTGTTATTCTGCATGAAGAAACTGAGTCCCGTCTGCTTTATTGCTGCAACATTTAAATCTTTCTCAGTTTAAAACTGTTGTCACAAGGGGATTTGGAACTTGGCTTTTTGCTTTGATCTGCTCAACCCAGATGCTGCAGTGGCAACTGTGAACATACATCAAGGCCTGGTTGAGGGGATGGACGAGCAAATTCTTGGCTACCATAAACCAGCACAGGTTTATCAAAGCCAGTAAAACTGTGTGGAACCTCCTATGAACTGGAATCTCCTACTATCCCAGTTTGCAGTGTGAATTTATCTTTTGGAACTTCTTCTTTATGTGCTTCTACTTGTATTTTTAAACAAGTCCATAGATACCATTGATATATCACCTTTGAGCCTTTTGAAATGAGTGTGGACATTAACAAGGAATAGATTAAAAAAAAAAAAAAAAAAGAAAAGAGGAAACATTATTTTACTTCCTGTATAAGGTACAAAGACAAAAGTGGTCTTACACCTCTCACAAATTTGCAGTAGACAGACTGCAAGAAATCCCAAGGGATTCACACTAAACCTTCTAATGCCGCAGTGGATCTGTTCCTGCTGCGGCTGAATGTTATTCTTTCAGGGTGTTTGCCTGTTCCTGTATTAGTTATGCCAGAAAAGTCCCAGATTCAAGCTTGGACAGTTTAGTGTTACCTGAAAACAGATGGCTGTGTTCTCTTGACACAATATTAAAGGAGCAACTTTATGGTAGGTCTTATACTGATGTAGATATTTGGCCTTCAGTGATTCCCTGGCAGTCAAACAACAGTTGGAATGGTTTTGTGACTAAGCTTGGGGACATAGGATTCCTGCTAAAATGACAAATTCAGGATCCATTAGTGTGTATCTTTAATGAGTTACTTTGCCAATTGTGGTATGGCAATGTAAGAACAATTTATTTGATGAAACAAGTGATACAGAGATCTATAGCTGTGTTATCCCACATGGGACTGTTTCCATATTTACTGCTAGATGTACTAAACTCAGGAATTATCGGTTGTTATTACATGAGAGTCTCATTATCTAGTTATCAATAATAATAATAATAATAATAATAATAATAATAATAGCACTCTAGAAGTTACTTTGCAAGCTGATATGGATTTGGCCCTGATAACTGAAATTATTATTGCCTAAATCACTTTTATAAGATTTAATTTATTGTACTTTAAGAAGTGGCTGTGAGTTATGCACAGACTATGGTCAGTGACACAAGTAAAAATATTTTTTTAGGGAGAAGTGGTTATCTTTCTCAAACATCTTTAAGTGATCAATTAGTTTTTTCTATATTTGCATATGTGTCTGTCTCTCCAGATGATCAGAATCTATGCGGATGTAGAAGGTCTGATTTTTAATACTGAATTACTCCCTTTTTAAAAAAAACAACATTAAGAATTTTGAGAACAACTTATCCAAATGGTGATTGCTTTTATGTAGCTCTTCACTTATTTTATGAAGAAATCTGTTTTACACAAAATTTGCTCTTTATGATACTTAATGAGCAGTTGTTTATATAGCTGAATAAGAGAGAAATGTGTCGACAATGTTTAATAACAATTTCCATCTTGTGCTTATAAGGTAGAATATGAAACTGTTCTTGACTATTATCTTCTCTTATGAGTCTTAGGATGTCTATTCCTGAGTTGGTAATTAAACATTAAATGCCACATTTGAGAGGTCATGAACATTTACAGTGATTGCAACACTATATTAATAGACTGCTAGAGAGAGATACTTTGAGTTTTAAAGCAGGCACAGGAAAACTTAATGAAAGAATCAGCTAATTCTGTCTCTTTAGCATTATTAAAACCTGTGGCTTTTATAGGGCTCTCTGTTTTCTCAACTCTGAGATGGTATGCCCAGAGTCAAATTGTAGAAGGATATTCCTAGCCTATAAAAAAAGATTGAAACTGATAATTTACAAAAAATCCGAGCCCTTCATGAAAATGGAATTTTACAAGAAGATGTCCTTGAATAGTTCAAGATTGAAGTACATCCATTTTCAGAAAGCAAGGTGTACATTTCTGTCCCTGTAAGAATGAAAGGGAATAAAATAGTTGGATATTCCTTATTAATGTTATGTGGATTTTGCTAATGATTTCATAAACCATTACAGAGATGACAGCTGAATTATTATTTGCAATAATTTTCTCCTTTGAGCTGTTTTCTGTAAATACACTTTCTGTAAATATTTCTACAGACTGTCTGTTAATTACAGCCCTTCCCTGAGCAACGATGATGGAAGAAGTTAACAAAATATATGCAGAACTTGATTCATTTTTATGATTTCCACAATTTGGACCATGTTCCTGAGGGCCTGACATGCTCAGACAGTTCTTCCTGGACTCAGTGAAGTATTACTTAGCATAACAGAATGCAGCACCCTGCCTGCCAGGACCTCCTCATGCTCTCCCAGGTCCTGGAAGCCACAGGCCGCTCTTCAGAGTCCTGTTCTCCTCCCAGATGACAAAACAGACAAAGATGATGCATTACTGGCCTTCCTCCCAATGTGCCCTCGGCCCCAGACAGCAGCTGAAGGAGTTGCTCCATTCTTGGGCATAAATGTTACTGATGATGAACTTTCATTTCAGACAAAATCAAGGGCTGTCATGCCTGCGAGGATTGACTGACAGGCTCCACTTACACCAGCAAAGCAAAGTCAGTTTATTACACAGTTTACCAGTATTTATAGGTCACTATGTTCATACAAAATTTTCCACTCTGACCCCTATGTCCCCATCGCCTTTAGAAACACAATCTTCTGGTTATTCTTCTTATGTTAGTAATGTCCTTTTTTATCTCTTTTGCCATTAAAGTCCTTGTTGCATCTTCCTTCGTCAAAGCGGTCAGTGTTAGAGGGTCAGAGTGACCAGACATGACGTCTTCTCTTCTTTCCTTGAGTTTATCTCTCCCTTAGCCTTCACTGTACCATGGCCACAAGGTCTGCGATGCTACCCAGCTCAGCTTCTGTAGCTGTCTGATCTTCGACAAAGCCAGTGTCAGAAATAAACTTTGCTTTTGTTGTCTCTGGGGGCAATGGCTTGGGGGACTGGTGGGAGTTCTTTGTGTGAGGCCTTCTCTCCTCAGAGTAATGACTGCTTCAAGCTGGTTTAAGCCTCGTGTCTTTCATGGCATGGAGAGGTCAGTGTTTCTTGTTTCTTGTCTAACAATTGCTCTAGTTCAAACAGATATTTTATCAATTTTTTAACCTTTACAGGTTTGGGAAGATATTGGTATCCTGAAGGGAAGCTACAACTAAGATGGAGAGAAACTATTTCCAAGGTCACAGGAAGAAGGGGAAATTGGGTACAATTGACAGAGAGAATTAGATTGGATCTTGGGCAGGAATTGTTCCCTTGCAGGGCGGGCAGGCCCTGGCACCGGGTGCCCAGAGCAGCTGTGGCTGCCCCTGGATCCCTGGCAGTGCCCAAGGCCAGGTTGGACATTGGGGCTGGGAGCAGCCTGGGACAGTGGAAGGGGATGGGACTGGATAAGCTTTGAGGTCCCTTCCAGCCCAAATCTTTCCATGATTCTATGATAATGCCACTTAACATTTTGGAATATTAATCTATGCAGCACAGAGAGGGCTAATTTTTTTTATTTATCACCTTCTCCAAGTAGTGTTGTACTGCTAGTGCCAGTTTGGGAGCCATCCATCATCTCTTTGATAAGATTATTCAGCAAGTCAGAACTGATAAATCTGAATTATCTGGTCTCACTTGTCAGCACACATGCCATTCTTGAACAAATGCAAAATCAATTCCAAAGCACAGGCTATGCTCCTGCCAACTGTTAACTATTGACTGCAGAGTAAGTTACATGTTTCCTAGTGATTAGCAAATTTTGGCAAGCGTCCGGACACCCAGCTTATTTGGGAATTAGGATCATATATACACTTTGCAGAGGCAGCGAGGTAAAGCACATAATGACTCTCATGTTCTGGAACATAATTCCTCAGCTAATTCAGTTTCTCTGCACCTTCCTTCTCTTTTCCCATGGTTTAAAAAAAATGAAGTTATAAAGTCTGCTAGATGACGAATCAAGATATTCCTTAAACTTGCTATTCATTGCAAGCTACTGATCATGCAGACAGAATGCTGCTGGTTGTCATAGTTCAGAAGATGTTGGAGAAGGATTTCTATACCTCAACAGGTCTAACACAGAGGTGGACTTCACCACAGAATATTTTTACATGTTATTCTCCTGTATCTACATAATGAAGTATAATATAAAAAAAAACCTGTCTGTTTACCCTCTGCCCTAGTGACCCTGGCACCCTGAGTTCCGTAAAAAAACAAAGAAAAGAAAAAGCAAACAAAAAATCCCCCAAAACACCACCCACCCCCCAAAAAACAAACCAACCCCCGCCTCCAAAACCCAAACCAACAACAATAACAACAAAATCCCACAAAAAACCCCACAAACAAACAAGTGAACAAACAAAAAAACCCAAGCCCCCAAAAAGAAAAAACCCTAAGACTGGAGCAATGTAAAAAGAAATAAAATTTCCAATTTTATTTAGAGTTGACTTCTTTAACTAATTTAATGAGATTTTTAACATAGAGTGAGCAAAAGTTAAAAATAAAAAATAACTTCTAATGAAGTATTTTTATTGGGGAATATTTTATGCATACTCTGACTGGTATATCTTTATGTTGCTGAGTAAAAAAATAGGTTGTTCTTTTTCTCTGTTTT
Source organism: Nicator chloris (assembly GCA_013400495.1). Taxonomy (NCBI): domain Eukaryota; kingdom Metazoa; phylum Chordata; class Aves; order Passeriformes; family Pycnonotidae; genus Nicator; species Nicator chloris. The sequence continues at coordinate 66,015 of WAAE01016534.1, forward strand.
TGGCAACCCCCTGGAGTTAGAAGCATGAAGACAAGTTGTCGTGGTTTGACATACCTTCTCTAGTAACTGATCCTCATTGCAATCCAGAGAGCAATAGAAAAACTCTGTAGGTCCAGAGGAGGCCTCAGAGACCCTGAGGAGACTGGAGCACCTCCCCTGTGAAGCCAGGCTGGGAGAGCTGGGGCTGCTCAGCCTGGAGAGGAGAAGCTTTGGGGTGACCTCAGCGTGGCCTTGCAGTGTCTGAAGGAGCTACAGGAAAAATGGAGAGCAATTGATAAGGGCTGGAGGGACAGGACACAGGGAATGGCTCCCACTGCCAGAGGGCAGGGCTGGATGGGATCTTGGGAAGGAATTATTCCCTGGGAGGGAGGTGAGGCCCTGGTGAGCAGCTGTGGCTGCCCCTGGATCCCTGGCAGTGTCCAAGGGACAGTGGAGGGTGTCCCTACCCATGGCAGTAGGTGGAATGGAATGATCCTTAATTTCCCTTCCAGCCCAAACCATACCATGATTCTGTGATTCTATGACACGACTTACCATATCCAGTTTTAATACTTAATTCCATTTCTCATTGATTCATACACAATAAGTGGTGAATACAAATATTAATTCAGCATCTAACTCATGATTCAAAATCACGATTTTTTTGTTTCTAAGAGTTTCTGAGGGCAGCTATAAAATAATGGTTCTGATATTTTCAGCCTGTGGATCTTCAGTGGCTTTCAAACAAGGTCTGTGGGTTTTTTGCTTCATCACCTACAGGCTTATTTTGTTTTGTTTTGTTTTGTTTTGTTTTTTTACAACAGCAGACCCATATCCAAACTACAGACCTGCATTTACCATCTGAAATCTGAACAGGAAGGAGTACATGCAGTGCTGGGAAAGTAAAGAATTAATAGTAATGTCCAAGATGTAAAATCACAGGAGGCAGTGAGTGTTCTTTAGTGAGCAGGCAACCACACTTTATCACACACTCCAGGCCAGTTGTTTCACAGCCATTTATTCCCCAGCAGGAGCCCTTCACTCCAGTCACACTTCTTTAGCAATTCTTCGCATTTGATCGATTATTCAAGTAGTTGACTGTATTTTCAGACCTGCAGAGTTTTTCAGATGCACTTATGCAAAAAGTTTGTGGGTTAATTTCTTCTCTTAATATATAATTTAGAGGACAATATTCCTTATTTGGTATATTAGTTTTCATGCCACGGCAAATTATTAATAATCAGATACTTTAGTCTTCTAAAGCACACAAAATTCTTTGCTAACTTAAATGAATAGGTTAGTTCCTTCCCTTCTAATGCAAAAGTCCTCTCGTAAATTATTTTTCTCTTGTTAATTCTACTTTTTGAAGCTCTTACTGCTAATTGATCTAGCCTAAAAATCTGTCTTCTCTTCTCTGAGGTTTGTACACGAAAACCTCTCCTCCCGTGTAACAATATTCTTCTTTCTAGTGTTGTTTTCCTTTGTAGCATTTATTGTTTCTTTAGGGCAACTCTGAAAGTGAACTAATTAAGCTTTCTTCAAGAGATTCTGAAAAATTAACTATTTTAAGAGAGGAGGTAAAAGCTAATCAAGTCTTGGGTATTAAAAATTTGGATTTCATTACAGATTTAGCTAATCCTAATTAGCTGATGTGATGGATACTTCTGAATAGTACTGCATAGTTCTTGACATATTATGGTGGTTTGTTCTCCATAGTGGACAGTCTGTCCTTGTCAGCCTTGTCCTAACTCCAGTTGACCTGCCCTAGAAATCACCTGCCCTTTAGGGTACTCTTAGGAGGAATAAATCAAGATAAGGAAAAATGATAAAGAAAAAAAATACATGTAATTCCACTAAGAATGTTTTTTAAAATAAAAATGGTTCAGCATATTATGTACTTTTGGCATCACCCTTGATAAAGTATTTCATTCATTGTTTTTTATGCTACTAATATTATATGGAAACCCTTTTTTTAACCTATAGCAATACATAATATTTCTTGAAAAAAGTTTCCAGCTTGAAATTCTGGTTTGGGAGGAATTGTTTAACCGACCATTAAAACTGTTAAAACTTCAGCACTGATTTTGCAGGATTTAAAAGGAGAATGCAGTGAATGCAGAGATGAAGAGAAGTGGTTGACCTTGCCACTGGATGTCATTTTATCAGGCATCTCCTAACGACTTTTTCTTTTAAGTGCATTCTAAATTGGTACTAACAGACTTCTCAGGCTTCTACAAAGGGCCAAAAATTGATGTATACTTTTTGTTTCTCGTGGGTGGTGTGATCCCATCAGAATTATGGAAGTTAAGTTCTCTGCCATGCAATTCTCACAGCCATGCTCTGAGCGGGGAATTTGCCTTACCTTTTCTTAGACCTTATAAAACTGTGCAAAGTGAGCAGCATGTGAACACACCCCTAACCAGAGGAATGACGGAGAGAGCCATTTCCTCTCTACTTCAGAGGTTTCAAATTCTGTCTCACATCTCATGTCAAAAGAATGGGAACTTACATTTTGGCCTTCTAATTTATTTTTTAAATTGTGGCTTAATATTCAAAGATGACAGAGAGATGTCCTTAGATGAGCTGTATACACCGCATTACTCAGACCTAGCATAAACTGTAAAAACTAAAATTACATCTAGAAAAAGATGAAATCAGCAATTGGCATCACGCTACAGAATTGCAAGAGAGGAGCTGTTGCAGAACTCTTCAGCCCATTGTATTTGCAGCTCTTCAGCAGCTTGTCCACGTTACAGTCCTGATGGTGCCAGGAATATCCAGCCCTATTCCCCATTAGAAGACAGGACTCAGAATAGCTGTCTACCTGTTCCCTCATAGACAAGTCCTTCTTGCAAAACCAAAAAGAGAAAATGCTTTATCTTGAAGCAATACCTTTGAGAAGAATTTTTTTTTCAGTTTATCTTTTCAGAAAAAAGATTCCTTCCATCTATTTATGTCCTTTCCCATTTATTCATCAGCTTTATCAGCAGGACACACAATACTTTGTGAGATAATGATTTTTCTACAGTCATAGAATACTCGAGTAAAATTAAATTTTCCTTCCAGCTGCCTCTGTTTGAAAAAAGTCTGTATTTTTTGATTATTGAATCCTCGCAAGCTTTGGTGGTAAGGTTATTAATAACAGGTATGTTCAAGTAGTTCTGTGGTTCAGTAGAAGCTATACCTGTGCTAAAAAAACGTAAATTACAGTTTCAAACTGCAGGAAAGTAGAAGTTTCACCCTTTGCACTCTAAGCTCTCATCAGATTTTTACTGTTCTTTGCTGTTTTGTTCTGTTATTATGATGTTCTTTGAATTGTCTAAGCAGCCAACAGGAGAACTACTTACCTGCTCTCCAGAGCTCTTAACACCAGCTAAACAATGCATGAAAGTGTTTTACAGAAAGAGACGGACAGGGGAAGAGATATGGAGAAACTAGAGATTTAAAGTGACATTACACATTTTATGAAATAAAACAATAGAATTCTATCCAAATGAAAAGTTTATGGCACAGTTATAGTGGGGATAACATCCTTGAAAATTGAAATTATTTTTGTGCAGTATTAAAATCTTTCCTTACACACGTGTTGTGGCTCTGTTCTTATTTTCTTCTTCTCCTTTGTTGTTTTTCTGCTCTGTCAAAATGGTGACAGCACTGCATGATGGTAATGACTGGAAAAATTACAGACTACTCAGTTTTTGGGATGGCGAGGATAGGATTTCAAAGAACTTAATTGACATTACTTTTAGGCTGTTAAAGTGGGATGATAGAATCACAGAATGGTCTGGGTAGCAAGGGACCTTAAAGCCCATCCCTTTCCGCCCCTGCCATGGGCAGGGACACCTTCCACTGTCCCAGGCTGCTCCCAGCCCCAGTGTCCAACCTGGCCTTGAGCACTGCCAGGGATCCAGGGGCAGCCACAGCTGCTCTGGGCACCCTGTGCCAGGGCCTGCCCACCCTGCCAGGGAACAATTGCTGCCCAAGATCCCATCCAGCCCTGCCCTCTGGCAGTGTAAAGCCATTCCCTGTGTCCTCGCATTCCAGTTCCTGAGGAATTGTCCCTCTCTGGGTTCCCTGCAGCCCCTTCAGACTTTGGAAGGTGCTGTGAGGTCTTCACACAACCTTCTCTTCTCCAAGCTGAGCAGCCCTAACTTTTTCAGTCTAAAATTCAGTAATCTGGTAACATAATACTAGATTATTGATATTATATTATCAGATTACTGAATTTTATTACTGATACACAAATCCCTAAACTATCAGTAAACTGATAATTATCAGAAATAATTTAGGGATTTGACACGTTACCTTCATTTACCTACTGAAACATTTCAATTCCCTTTCAGGCGGGACAAGCTGTGGCTGTTGGTGTGATTGTTTCCTGATTGAAGTAAGGCTGGGCAGTTCAGACATCAATCCCTAGGTAGGAAGAACAATCCAACCATATGTTCCAGTACTAGGAGAGAAATATTATCTTACATGATTAAACTAAACAGTCCTTAGAAGATATAAATGGTAAATGAATTAATGTGAGATTTGTTCCAGATTTCATAGAGGTACCAATGGAGTCTGGTTTTCATATACTGAACTCAATGAACAAGTCTTCACACAAAGTCTAGACAGATAATGAAGGATGTGCATGCTTACCTAAGGTCATAACTGGTATTGTAAGGAAAAATTGGGGAAAAAAATGTAGTTTAATGGTGAGAGAAGAGCAGTGGGAAGCAGAACTCTGAAATTCTCATCCCAGCTCTGCTGCTGCCTTGCTGTGTGCCCTTGGGCCAGGAGCGCAGCATTCCTGTTTCTTACTTCAGCTGCTTTAAAAATCAAGTATAATGCTCTTTACAGATCCCTTCCTCTCAGGGATTATGTGAAACCGAATTAATGCTTAAAAAGTGCTTTTGGATCCTGTAATTGAGGCACTGTATAAGTGCAGTGTATTAATATTTTACTGAATACAGTAATTCCTGAATTTTAAGCAGGAAACCCACTGTTAAATGGTATAGTTGGCATGGGTGTAAATATTAAATTGTTGCATCCAAATTAGGCTTTAAATCATGTTTCCTCATGGAAAAGCTGCCATAGTAATCATTCCATTTTCAGCTGGAATCTGCCTGGGTAGGCTTTAGTACAAAGTCATTTCTGAATACCCTGATATCTCTTTAACTCCAACAATACAGACAGCATTTTGTTAGATTTCCATTTGACAGATACAGATGACAATAAAATTATTTTTGTAATGAGGCATCCAGAAACACACAGAGCAGAGGCGCAACAAATGTTGCTTTGAATTAATATTTAAATCTCATTGTTTGAAAGTCCTCTTGAAAGAAAATCATGACTGATTTTTAATAGCATGGAAGCCCCTAGAGTCCTTCAACTCTATCAGCTCTGTAGTGTCAGTCTCTTTTAATCAATCCTTCTTTTATCACTAAGCCCTAGATGACAGCCTGAAGTTTCACCCTGAGGTGTAAAGCAGTGAAATATGTGTGACTTATCTGACTTCAACTTAAAAAGAATTGCATGGAAGCAGAAGGACAAATGCTGTCCTGATTGCATTCAGCTTGCTGCATGTCATTGAAAATGGAATTGGCAAAATGGAGAAGCTTGAGAAGTAGGAAATAGCAATATTCTAAATAATGACATTTTCTTTTACATGATAATGGTCAAAGTCAGTAGTCATATGAACCTGCACACTGAATGATAAAATGTTTAAACTGACGGGAGGAGCCTAATTCACATAAAACCAAAGGGAGAGCTCTCAATTGATGTGAAAGGACCTCAAATGTAGTGACTCACATCACATTTTGGCTCGGGAAAATGGAATGTCTTGTGACAAATACCCCAGAATTGCATCTCAACACAGATATTTCTTCTTGTCTCTCTTCCACTGTATTGCCTGAACTATGTTGCATTCCTTCATTCAACCAAGCACTGTCTTTAATAGAGATTTTTTTTATGGTACCTTATGGAGTTCATAGGGAATTTGAAGATGTTTCAGCAAAAATGTAGCACTAGGAACACAAAAAATGAGTTTGCCCAACTTCCTATTGTTATGTCTATTTCTCTTTGTACCAAGACAGATTTTTAAAATGTAATATGGCCTGAATCTGGTGAAGTGAGTGAAGAATTCCACCTCTTAGGTCAGATATGAAATGTAGACCTTGGTACACTTGGTCTCTAAGTCTTTTGAGTGTGAACAGCTGCTATGACCAATATTAAGGTGCAATTAATAGATGACTTTCAAAGCCAGTTCTGTCATGTTACCAAAAATGTGACTGAATAGTGATGTTTAGTGCTATGAACCTCTTTGTCTTTTTATATTGTGTTTGCACTTTAAAGTGTTTGCAGTCATGATAAAAACTTTGGTTTTTTTGGTTGTGTGTTCAGAAGACAAAATTGGTTTACCTTAATGTGGTGAATAATGCCCCAGAACAGGTCATGAATTATACCTTTAACTGTTAGGTACACTTCTGCTGTCTTGAGGCAACAATATTACTGCTATTTATTCTTTTTTAAGATACCACAAGTGAAACTGACAAAAATATGCCCAATTTTTTATAAAAGTAAGAGAAATGTATTTGCTAAGAGACGAAATCTATACTGATACAGTTACATTGCTTCTTCCAGCCTCTCAAAGCTGATGTGCTTCATAATGTGACAAACCTCTAGAACTGCTTATAGAAGCAGAGGTATTTTTCTCCTAATTCTACTGGTAAATCACAAGTGTGTAATATGGATGCAGTGATATATTTATGCAAATCTATAATGCCAATATTAGATGGAGCTTATACTACATGATAACTTTTGTTCCTTTATGTAACAAGCAAAACACTGGAAGTGTGTCTAGTTTAAATGTATTCGGGTGTATTGCAGCTGTGAATCCAGAAAGTTTGTAAAGCTGAAAAACATCAGTAGAGGGAGCTCCTACTGCATTTTTTGGGAAAGATGCTTTCTAACCTTTGGTGGAGAAGCCGTTCGCAATTGTTGGGAGGAAGCTGCCCCTTACGATGTGCTCTCTGACTGCTTAGCAGCACATTTAGGCAAAAGACATAATAACACGAAAGGAAAATGCCTTAATATCCATCTGCCTTGTCATCTTTTGTGGATTATGGATGGATTGAAGGCTGCAGACTCCACACAGAACCATTGTTCCACTTCCCTCGTTTTTTTTCAGGATCTCAAATTGAACCTTTTCAGTCACCTCAAATGTCAAGGCAGGACTAAAAAAATCAATACTCAGAAGAATTTGGTGTGACACAGGGGAATGTAACTTGTCTAAGTAAAAGGGAAAGAGAACAAAATAACATGTTTTTTCCTCAGTATCCCATGTCTTCTTGTAAAGTCCTTATTTGTTTTTTATCTTGAGAGCTGGATTCCGAGCAACGTAAAACTCGACACCAATGTGGTGATATCCTACGTTCTGTTTAATTGTCTCGAAATGGCTGGTTAAATACAGTTTCAGATAGTTTACAGTTACAGGTGATTTCTCATTGGTATACAGTATAGAAAAGAATGTAAACAATCTCAATTTAAGGTAGCTACCATTAAGTCACTATAACTATCACACCTAAAACATAAACACACCTTAAGTCTAATTTCTTACTGCGCCACAGGCTTATCTACTCTACACAGGCCCAAAATTGGGGCCCAGGTTTGGGTAGCTCAGATCTCGTTCCAAAAAACCTCATGTCCATTTTCTCTCAGAAATTCTGTTACATTCTTGATCAATAAGATTTAATATTTGCTGGTCTCAGAGTTTAATGACCAATTCCCAATGTTCTGAAACACATTAACGGTGTCATTTACTCATTTTCTCACCTGCCTTTTCCAATAAGTAAGAAAGCAGCTGGAGGAGATCAAACATTGTTGACCTTCTCTGTGCAGAGTTCTTCAGAAACTTCTCTCCTGTGAGATGGTTCCTTTGATGGAAAGGAATTGCTGGACACTGTTCCTAAGGACCAAAGACCCCTGGTATGCCTGGCAGGGGTCAGAAGGCAGCACAGGTTGAGTCCCTCTTCAGGTTTCTTCCATTCCCAACTCCTTCTCATGTCAGGGGCTTAGTGGCTCAGCTCTGAACTGTCACTAAAACAAAGGACAGTGGGGTTTTGTTCCACTGAAACAATGTCTTTAACACACTGTTGAACTTAGTTGTGTGATTGCTTTACAAATTTGCCCAATGTTTTTGACAATGAGATCTGCCTAAAATGTAATCTCTTGCCTTAAAGTGTCTTCCTGCTCGTTTCTCAGTTAAAGGCGTTGGCCATGCAAATCCCCATCTGCCAGTTTGGAGGAGCAAAGCAACAGATTCTGTGTTTTCTTTTGTGTTAAAAGAAACTTCAGGCTTTAGATTATCTTGGGATATTCATGCTACATTTTAAAAATTGTTTTATTTTTATAAAGTAAAATTTAAACAAGACAGTTTTGGTCAGTTTAAGATATTTAGATTTCTGGGTACACGTGTAGGTGTTTAATAATGTTTCCAGAATCACTGACATTCCCTTCAGCTTTTAAAGCTTACATTTCTTGATGTGTAATGCTTTCCAAGTCCTAGGCTTAAGCAACTAATGTTGGCTGAGTGTCATTCTTAAAGTATTAAACCCACATTTGGCTCATACATTGATTCAAATTCCAATTGTCGTCATGACTGGATTTATTGAGCATCTCATGGTTAACTGACACACTGAATTCTTGTGTCTTATAGGCTGGGCATCAGCCAGAAAGAAGAGGTTAACCTGAAAGCTGTCCTTTTTTTATTCAGTGGCTTAATAGATATGCAGGGGGTTTTTTTTAAAGAATCAATTTACTGGATCATCCTTAGTTTCTTTCTCCACATAGTTTAGAGTATTTACTGTGAAACTTCTCACTTAAAAGATAAAAGTTTAAGAAATACTTTTCATAAAATAGTGAGAAATACTTGCAAGTATTTATTTTATTTTTTTTCCTAATTATTTCCCTTGGGCAAACTGAGGAATTTTTCAAATCTGATGATTGTTATATCTGTGTTGTATCATGTTTACAAATAATCAGAAGATTTTAAAATCCTTTTAGTAATTGACAATAAAGTATTCATTTACATCAAAAGTCTAGACCCTTGAGGGAATTTTTAATTTGCCATACATATTTGGTTTTGCAACTTTTCAGGAAATAATACATTTCCACTTATTTGCATAAATTAATCCTTCTTCATTTTGAAATTTTATTCTGCTGAGTTGTGTTCCAGATACCTACAAGGTCAAGGATATTTTTCTTATAGGCTCAGTCAGCAATGCAGAAATGTTTATGCAAGTCTCCTAAGTATAGACCAGTTGAAAAAAAAATAGTGACACAACGGAAGAAAGGCCAGTTTAGGGATTAGTGCTGTAGCCTGAGAACATATAATGAATACTGGGTACTCCAGAGTGCTCATCGTTATGACATATATTTAATTGGTTTTAAGAACTGGCTTGTAAGACTTATAAAATGAACACATTGAGCTGTTGGATGACAAACCCACCTGAATAAACGTGTGGCACAGGAACTGCTGGCTCTGCAGGTGGGTCAGAGGAACAGCTTCCACATTTTTAAAATCCCTGGAAACCCTGACTCTGAATGGTGGCTGCAGTCCTGTGCCTTGGAATGCACCACAGGATCATGGAATGGTTTGTGCTGCAAGACACATTGAAGAACATCCCTTTCCACCCCTGCCATGGCAGGGACACCTTCCACTGTCCCAGGCTGCTCCCAGGCCCAATGTCCAACCTGGCCTTGGACACTGCCAGGGAGCCAGGGGCAGCCACAGCTGCTCTGGGCACCCTGTGCCAGGGCCTGCCCAACCTCCCAGGGAACAATTCCTGCCCAATATCCCATCTCACCCTGACTCTGGCAGTGGGAAGTCATTCCCCCTTATTCTGTCCCTACATGCTCTTGTAAAAATCCTGCCCCAGCTCAGCAAACACTTCAAAATACATGACTTAAGAAGTGCCATTTTGTTTTTAGAGAGAAAAGGGGATAATTATGCTTAGATTATTGGTATTTGTATGCTCCCTGTAGATGTATTGACGATAATCCCCTGGCCTGAGAAGTTTTATTCCATTTTTGAGTAAAGGCTTTCATATTTTTTTCAAGGCTTTTCCTGGAGCCAGCCTTAAGCTCTAAAAAGAAAAATGACTGCTTGAAGTGCTGATTTAGCCTCAGCAAGATAGCCCAGTGCTAAAAGGCACTTAGGGGTTGTGACAGAGCTTTGCAAGACCTAATTCTGGGCATCTGACCACCAGGCCAAACCCTTGGCAATGAATCCTGAGCTGAGGCTGCTTGAGTGCTCTGCAGGCAGAATCCTGCACTTCAGGTGTGCAGGTCAAAACCAAGAAGAATGTGCTGTTTTTTCTGCTGCCTTTGTGTTTTTTATGTGACTGAGCACAGCCTTTTCCCTGTGCCTGGTGTGAGTGGTGCTGAAAGAGCAATGGACTGAGGAGGCACAAAAACCTCAGTGGAAGCATCTTGCAGTGCTGACAGAACTGGGAGCTCACAGCAAACCCCCTGTGCTTGTGGAAGCCTCGGGTCATGGTGTGGTGTTCCTTAAGGTGGAGTTGACATTTAGATCCAAAAGTAGGTGACTTTATTCAGCTGTTGCTCACAGTTCCCAGTCTCTCATGAAGGTAGAATTCTAATTCCGTTAAAAAAATAAGAAGAATAACGGCCACTTTCAGGAGATAGGTGACATTCTTGTCTTTTAGTCCATCCCTCTTCCTCAAAGAATTATCCAGTCTTTTGGAAACTCAAGAATTCCACTAGGAAGTCTTTATTTTAACACCTGTAAATGGAATCCCCATTGCTCACCCTTTGGGCGAGTTCTGTAAATCCCAGACTGCACAGCTTTGCTTATTTTTTCCCCCCATGTTCAGGTCGTCCCGTTTCATTCTCTTACATGATGAAGATTGGCTCATGGAAAAGAAGGGAGGGAGAGCAGCTCTCCTCCTCCAGAACAGCTTGTAACTGTAAAAATTGACCTTTTCCTCTTTGAGGGATCCCAGGAATCTCCAGTATTTGCCTTGAATTTAGGTTTCAGTAAATCTCAAAATCAAACACATGTACCATATTTCTCATTAATTCAATGGAGAATCATGCACACTGCAGCCTCCTTTGAAGTTAATTGAAGAGTCTTGGCCTCCATTGACTCTGGTTTCAGTTTTGGTTTGGCAATAAAACTTCAAACTGAACAAGTTGTGCTGCTGTAGTTCTTATTTCATTTCTATGGAAAGTTCTTTTTCTACCCACAAGCACATAATAAGTGCTGAAAAATGTCTCATTCCTAGCTCATATTTTGCTGACAGAGAAGATAATTTGCACATGTCAGTACTTTCTGTGAGTAAAGTTAGAATTCCTCAGCTTTGGCTTTTTCCCAATTGTTGTCACAAAACTGACCATGAAACTAGACAGTGAAGTTTTAACCAGGACATATTTGCTGAGAGTTTTTAGATGTCTGACTAAGAACTAGAAGGTAATTGGCAGTAGATGACATGAATGTATGATGGAAGTCATGTTTGGCCAGTGTGATGACCTTGACAAAGAAATGACTTGGTGGCTGAAGGGAGAGCTGTGGAGGCTGCTTGTCTTGAGTCCAGTAAGGACTTCGACAGTCTCCTGTAAAATAAGAAAGTGTTGGAACACAGACTGGAGAAATAGGCAGAGGGGTGGACTGAAACCTGGCTGAACTGCTGTGCTCAGGGAAAAGAGGATCAGTGGCACGGAGTCCAGCTGGAGGCTAATCCTGAGTTATGTAGCCCAGGTTTCCCTATTGTCATCAGCACTGTGAAACATGTCCGTGATTGGTCTGAGTGATGGCACTGAGTGCACACTCAACACCTTGCAGATGACAACACCAGGTGGCTGTGCTGCCATTCAGGCCAGAGAATCAAGCTGAGACAACATCATGAAGTCTAACAAAGGGAAATGAACAGAGGCAAATGCCAAGTTGTGCTTGTAGGCAGGAAACATCCCACACATTAACACAAGCTGGAAGGTCATCAAAAAATTGGAAAGCAACTTTGCAAGGAAGGACCTGGGGGTACTGGTGCACAACAAGTTGCACAAGAGAAAGCAATATGCCCTTGTGTCAAACCAAGTTGATGAGAGAGATGGAGCAGCTCTGCTGGGAGGAAAGGCGGGCACAGCTGGCATTGTTCACCTGGAGAGGACAAGCTTTGGGCTTAGCTCAGGGTGGCCTTGCAGGGCCTGCAGGAGCTGCAGGAAAGATGGAGAGAGACAAATGCCAAGGGCTGGAGGGCCAGGACACAGGGAATGGCTGCCAGTGCCAGAGGGCAGGGCTGGATGGGATCTTGGGCAGCAATTGTTCCCTGGCAGGGTGGGCAGGCCCTGGCACAGGGTGCCCAGAGCAGCTGTGGCTGCCCCTGGATCCCTGGCAGTGCCCAAGGCCAGGTTGGACATTGGGGCTGGGAGCAGCCTGGGACAGTGGAAAGTGTCCCTGCCCATGGCAGGGGTGGCACTAGATGAGCTTTCAACCCTTCAAACCCAGACCATCCAGAAATTCTATTATTTCTTTCTATATTTAAATTTCCATAAATGATTAGTTTATGGCCTCACAATTCATAGAAGGGGAAAAGCATCGGATCACAGTGAACATTCTTATGCATCTACCAAAACAGCAAGAAAATCTTTGCACAGGCTATGAGTGGAGATGGACTACTTGTTATGCTTAGAGTTAAATAAAAGTAGTGAGAATAAATCTTCTCTCTTTTCCATGAACCAAACAGAAACCTACTTTGAATCTGAAGTGTATTTTACTGTGCTACTTTTGCAAAATGATGAGTGAACAGAGGTTATAAGGTGAAACCCAGTAGGTTCATGTGCTTATGGAACCCAAGGTCAAGCAACACTTCAAAAGACTATTTTTGTAGGAGTATGAATTCCAGAGTATGCAAATTTATTCATAAATGAAATTCTGAAGAACATTTGACACTGTGGTTCTGAAGGCATAGGTTCGCTGAGTTCTTAAACTTGAACTGAGACTTAGGTCAGATAGACTGGGATTAACTACACTAAACAGGGCAAAAGTAGTTACCCTGAATGGCTGAGTTTATCCATGAATTTCATATATGTTTGGGGTTTTATTCAATACCTCATGTAAAAACTATTGGCACACTTGTGCAGAAATCAAGTAGAATATACCCAAAATATTTAAGGCAAATTCTGGAGCATAACTTGATTTTTAATGGCTAGCATAATAACTAAAAAGGGAATATCATATTATTTTCATGCTGTGTTTATAAAAGGAAATAGTTCTGGCCATCCTCTATTCAGTTGGAATATTTCTGGCATTTGCATGGCATTTTCAGAATGTGTCTGCAGGTCAATCACCGGATGAAGCTCCAGCATGTCTCTGGTCCCCATTCTGAGCTCTGCCATGATCTGCAACGTTGGAGTCTGACAGAAGCTCCAGGAGCAAACAGCAGTGTAAGTCTGCTTGCCCAAGGTACTGCAAAGTTGAGCAACGAGGAGTGAAAGGAGTTCATGAATTCCTACACCAAGGGAATTGCTGAACCGGCCTTTCCAGCATCACACATCTGTGTACCTCAAATTGCTTTACTGGGTCTTCCTCAGATGTGTCCCTTCTCTGGGATGCTTCACTCCTCAGGGAGTCAGCAGAAATCCCTCAGAGCAAGAGGTCATACATGCACAGACTTAATGGTCTGAGTTTAGTGAGAAATCAAGCATCCTTGAAGAAGCAAAGTGAATTTAATTCAAGCTTCTTTTTAAAATTTTTTTAAATTTTCTAAGATTTTATTTTAATGGCCCCTGGTATGCTGAACAGCACAAAGAACATCATGTGATGAATTCTGATTGATAATCAGTGGGTGCTCTGGTGAACTTATTACATGAAATCACAACAGATGACCTGACCCTTCAATGCATATCCTTCGTTTTTGAATTATTCTGCCTTCCGGGCTGGCATTCTCCTTTTCTGTGCTTCATTCCCCAGGGGACTGTGAGATTGAATTTAATGGTTAGCTGAGCAAGGATGAGCTGAACTCTGCTCATGTTAACTTAATCATTGTTTTCAATGAGAAAACTTATTTTGGGAGTGTTCATGCACCTTGTTTAGCCCAGTAACTGTAAATATATTATGCAAAAAAGGAATTGTTTTGAGACCCCTTACTGATCACATATCATTTTATTTTATATAGAAGTCCCTGGTTAAGCTTATGCAGTCTTTGATGAGTTGCCTTGAGATTTTGAACCTCTTGGAATCATACAAGACAAATTTAAGATTGTTCATTTAATAGATAAATCTGCTTTTTAATTTGCATTATTTTAAATGTCAACTCTTTACGTTACACATTCCTGATAGTTACATATATTTAATTGTACTGAAGCATAGGATTTAATGCTGAATTCTTTGTGCAAATTCTGCTGGCCCAGGCTATGATATCATCATGAAGGATGTGCTAGGACATAGCAGGAGCAGCTGGCATCTTTTCGTGTGAACCCAAACCTCAGTGATTAAATGTCATCAGAGCTAACAGGAACATGATTAACAGGTACTGTGAAGACAAAAAAACCCCAGGAACTCAGAACTGAACTAGGGGTGGAAGTGCATGACCCTGCTGAGCTGAGGCCTTAAGCAAAGTCTTTTTCCTTCCCTGTTTTTAAGCCAGTCCTCTGACCTGTACCTGTCTGACTCCAGTGAGGGGATTTAAATCTCTCATCAGATGCACAAGTTTCTCACTTTTCATATCACTGTTCTCTCCCCCATCCTGCTGAGGGGGAGAGTGCAACCGCTCCTGTGGTGCTCAGTTCCTGACTGGGAGGCAACACTCCACACCAGTAAGGGGACAAAAAGAGAGATGTGTGCGCATGGCAGGCACTGAGTTAGAGAGAAAAAGGTGTGAAAGCAGAGCAATGGTTTGGGGTCATCCTTTTTGGCGACAACAAACCATTCCATAATTTCTACTGCATTATCTGACCACATCCTTGTGAGAAGAGCACAAGCAAAGCCCAGGAAGCAGATGTAAAACAAAGCAAATATTCACACAGCTTTGGCTAATAAGAACAAAAAAGTTTAATTTGAAGGTCTGAGATACTCAGTGCTCACCACTTCCTGCACCAGGACAGGGAACATGGCCCGCACCAGCATTGCATTAAAGCTCTGCCAGTGCCTTAGGTCTCAGGTAAACTTGAAGAAATAGATAATACTCAAATGATTGTGTCTGAAGATGTACACAGTGCTCCCAAGGCATGGAGCCTCAAATGGTTTCTATAAAGGAGAAGCAGGAATGAAGTTTCCTTTCCTACAGGCTTTAAATGAGCCCAAGTTATTTCCTGAGTCAAGCTGTACCAGTGAGTGACACTTCCCACAGTGCAATTTTTGCAACCTCTAAGAAGGCCTGGTTAAAGCAGCAGTTACCCATTTGTGTAACCTTTGCTGTTGGTAATGGAGAGTGTGCATTGCTCAGACAGCTTGGAATTAGAATCAAGCAGAAGGACCTTTCCAAGAAAATATGTAAAAAGCTTCATTCTGAGTCCAATTAGAGCTAAGGTCAATCCTCTTTAGCCCATCTCATTAGTGCTCTCTGGCAGTAAAACTTACTTTAAGACTCAAGTATTTGATTCTTGGATATTTGTTTTGAAAGATGTACTAGTTTAAGTTCAAAACTGGGTGGAAACACCAATTCATATAGTTGTTTCACGTTCGCCAATTTGTGAATGGTTTCGGTGTTTGCTCTTCCGTGAGATAATGATTAGGAGGAAATAAAAGTGAAGTAGGCCCAAACTTAAAAGTTACAAAAATAGTTTATTAACACACACACTAAAGAAAGAAGAAAAGGAAAAATTAAAATTTCAAAACACTTCTCTTCCCCCCACAATCTATTCACCTTCCCACAAACAAAATCCTTGCATCACTCTGGGAGAGGAGCCTCCCTTGACCCATGGAGACCTTCACCACAAGAAAAAACAGTCCTCCCATGGCTTTCAATATCACAAATCTGCAACTGCCCGAAAATTCTGCAGATTGTGCAATCCCACCCATGGTAGCCTTTCTCTGGCTACGTATGGGCCTCTCAGCTGTTTTGGGGTACCATTTCAAAATGCTTATCTAGTGTACAACCAAAAAGTCTCTCAGTCCACAACCTTTGACTAGAATCACCATTTCCCAAACAACTACTAAAAAAATAGTCCATTCTCCATGGTCTTTCAAGAGAAGTCCAGCTAAAAAATGTCAGCTTCTCCATCCTTCCTTCCAACAGCTTTTCAATTCTTTCATTCATGCTGTCTCTCTAGTTCCAACCACAGTGTCCATCCGTGGAGGAAGGAAGGAGTTAAAATCTTTGCCCAGGTTCATTCTCTCTCTCTCTCTCAATACTCTTCAGCTGCAGCTCCTATTGTTGAAATCTCAGAGCCACGATGGTGTTGGGGGAGAAAGATGCCATCTTTTCTCAGGCCAGTGGCACAGCCTGGCCCCTCCTCCTGCCAGCCACCACACTGCTGGCCACCATGGGACCTGGGACACTGCTCGGCCCTACACTCCCTGCTGGTCACCACAGGGCCCTGGGACACTGCCCGGCCTTGCACTCCCTGCTGGTCACCACAGGGCCCTGGGACACTGCCCGGCCCTACACTCCCTGCCGGCCACCATGGGACCTGGGACACTGCCCGGCCCTGCACTCCCTGCTGGTCACCACAGGGCCCTGGGACACTGCCCGGCCCTGCACTCCCTGCCGGCCATGGGGCCTGGGACACGACCCAGTCCATGCCCCCACCGGCTGCCACAGAACTCAGAACACAGCCCGGTCCCCACCCCCACTGGCTATACCACGGGGCCTGGGACACCGCCTGGCCCCTGCTGCTGCCTGCGGCGCAGCTGAACTGCAGCCTCCTTCTCCCCCACCCCTCCACTGGCAACCGGGGAGGGGGGGAAGAAAGGCGGCCCCAGCAGCCGGGCCAGGCCAGGCCAGGCCAGGCCAGCTTCTCCCCTCACAGGAAAGAGCAGCGAGGCCTGGCTGCCCGAGCCAGCCCCACGGCTAGGCCACAGGGGGTGGCCTGACTGTTACCTCCTGGCCAGCCGGAAAAGCAAAAGGGCAGTCTTCTGGGGTTCTCTGACACTTCACCCTGTCCATGTTTTCACACAGACATAGTTCTGTAACTTGTGTAACTTCCTGGAAGATCACTTCCTGGTCAAACCACCACAAATGGACAAGTCAGCTAATAGGGGAGGTGTCATAAAGATGTAAAAAGTCACTTAACCTAATTATTGTGCAAATAACGTGTACTTTTACATCATTTTCCCTCCTCCTATAATGGATGTAATCCTTTCATATATTCATGTAATGGGTATACATATAATGGATCTAGCTCTGCATGAAGTCAATCCCTTTTTTTCAAGTAGCCTCTGGGTCTTTCACTCTGTTGGGCGTTGATGCATTACATTGAGGCTTCATGATTGAGGATTCCCAAATGAGGAATATCTGAAATTCATAGGGAATAATAAATAGGAAAATAAATTCAGGTAAACACCCCCAGTTTCATAAAGACAGCAGAGTTTGCATTCAGGATCACCACACATATACAATGATAAGTTTGACTGAAACTCTGTGAAATCTAACTCCATGAGTGGCTGTGTTATTATAGCTACAGAACAGAAATGAATTCAGAAGCAATTCATATTCTATAAGAATACAGGGAGATAAAATGTATTTCCCTTCCTGGGTGTACCTAGAATATGTAATAGGATATAGATCTTAGTAATCATTTATTTCCTTTATTTCTTTCTTTATGTCCTTGAAGGTGCTGAATTATTTAAGCATCTTGAATTACAGACAAAAATCTCTACACCAGAGCAAGCAACCAGAAACAATTGCTTTGTCTTGGAGTCAATTCCAAACCTCCCAGCTGCATGCTCAGGAACTGGAACTCAGTACATCCAGGTTATTTTAAAAGTAACCCTTTCAGATCCTTCCCTCCCATCCTCAGCTAAATCTGCATTTCCTTCCACAGATAGCTAAAGCCTTGGTCCCTTCCTGGGTGAGATGTCAATGTTTTTCTTGAAAATTTGGAACAAAAATCAGGTGGTCGAGATAAGCCTCAATCCTAAAGTCACTTGAGGGTTTCCAGTCTTCATATGAAATTTTTCATTATAATTATTGAAGACATTTCAAGACAGAGATTTTTTTTTCTGTTTCTGTTTGTCTGTTTGTTTGTTTGTTTGTTTTTAATACAGTATTTTCAGCAATTAGAAACACTTTGTAAATGGCTTATAATGAAAACTCTGAGTTAAAGCTTATGAATCTTTTAAACAAGCATTATAGTAAAAGGCTTCTGAAGAAGTGAGAAGTGGATCCCTTTTGGTTGCTGCTGCCATGAAGGAATATGGACAGACACCTAGCCTGTTCCAGGTGCATTGTGTCCCTTTAAACCATGCTGTCTGCACAAAGAAGACAGGACTGGGAAGAGCTGCTGGTAGAACAGATTTGTCTGAGGATTAGGCAGAGCAGATGTAACAGAAGAGGATTCAGCACTTCTACACAAAAAATGTCTTTGCATTAAAGTTACAATCTTTTAAAATCTCATCTCATCTTTACATCTCATTTCACTATTGGGCCTGCATTTCCTGTCCCTAGACACACCAAATTACTGTTTTTAAGATTCAGATTATACAATTATATCCAAGTAAAATTAAGTTTTCCAAGCAGTCCTATTTTTGACTTTCTTATCTTTACCTTATTTCCCTTCTCACTCATTTCACGTATAAGAGTGACATGTTATAAATTTTGATGGAGGTAGCCTCCCAAAGTAGTTTCTAGCTAAGGGTCACTCCGGCTATATTTTTATGTGTCTTTAGAGTTTTATTAGTAATTTTAATAATTTCCTTTGTTTCGATAGAAGAAAAATTGAATAGTTTAGTGGATATTAAACACTAAAACACAATGGAGCCCATATACCAAATTTAAGTGCTCCAGATATGAAAAGCAGATATATATGAAAAGCAAGAAGTGTCTTTCATAAATACTTCATGGTTCACATATTTTATTTCTGTGATTCAGAATGCAGAAAAGCTGAGGCATGGCTTCCAGAGAGGATTACCATATTGGTAAACCAGATAATTTTCCATGGATTTTACTATTAATTCCACTAAAGTACTACCACAGCATGGTTTGGTTTGGAAGGGACCTTAAAGTTCATCCCATTCCACCCCTGCCATGGGCAGGCACACCTTCTGCTACACCAGGCTGCTCCAAGCCCCATCCAACCTGGCCTTGAACACTGCCAGGGATCCAGGGGCAACCACAGCTGAGTAATAATTCATAAATGTAAAACTGCACTTAATCCAGTGGAAAATTATGCTAACATGGTCAAACTCATAAGGAACTG
Organism: Nicator chloris; assembly: GCA_013400495.1. Lineage (NCBI taxonomy): Eukaryota > Metazoa > Chordata > Aves > Passeriformes > Pycnonotidae > Nicator > Nicator chloris. Next base: position 85,356 of record WAAE01016534.1, read on the forward strand.
TAGTTAAAAGGGAGAAAACTCTTGAATATGTGAACTGAATGACTTAAAGACACTTTATAGAAATGAGACATAATTGTAAAACAAGCTGAGTAGTAACTAGAAATAAATTTTTACATATATATATTTAATGTTTTCTAATAATTCCAAAGAAAAAGAAATGGATGATGGAAAAAAAAAAAGAAGAACTTAGATAAAGCATTAGGTTAAAAATTGCTTGTTTTACCTCAGGAAGAAGGGGCTGCTCCAAGGAGCAATGACAAATTGTGTCTGTTGGGAGTTCTGAGACAGCACATACAGAGAGAAGCAGAAAAAGGGTTCATTAAGCTTGAAGGTGGCAGCAGAGCTAATTTGTGGGCTGGCTGTGACTGTGTGTGGAAGGCATTAGGAAATGTCAGGGTTGGGGTTCACTGATCAGGACTGTTATCCCCACTGGAATCAGCACTATGAGAGAAATGGTGGCTGGAGAGGTGTCAGGGGTTGCTTTTCCTTCACTGTACAGGAAAGGTTGATGGTGCTTTTGCTATTTTTTTTCTAATTGTGAAAGCTAAGGGGAAAAATAGAACTCAGCCACTTGGTGATGCGTTTTCCACAAAATCCTCACATGCTTCCACAGGCACAGTTTTCATTCAACTTGAGTATATTTTGAAAGAAATAATATGGGTTTTTTAAATGAATTAATGAACAGTTTAGGGATAGTCTCTAAGCAACCTGCAGCCTTATGTGTCATACAGATGAGTGCAGAGAGTATTTTTTATTTTTTTTCTGAAGGGTAAAAAGATTATTCTACTGAAAAGGCAAAAGTAGCTTTTTCCCTTAATTATAGTTGGAAATGAACTAGTGAAAAAAAGACTAATTCTGAAGCTACAGTTGGAAGCATGGTGCCATTTTGGCCATGAAAGGGGATACAGGAGGCCTTTAAATTCAATTTGGTCAGGAGGGGAGAGCAGGGTGAGAATTTTGTATCCTTCAAAATGTAGCAATAGCTATTAGTAGAATATATTACTGGTATGCAAATAGGTTTGAGCTCTTGAAAATCAAAAGCAACCTTGCTTTAAGAAGTGTTAGCATGTTTGGTTAATTTTTCAATGGCCAAAATATCCTTCTCTTTTATATCTGGTCTATATCACGAATACACTTCAAGAGCATTTTGAACATATATAATTAATACAATTTCAATTCTCTCAGGCTCTACCTTTATCTTTAAAAACCCCCACTGGCCTGCAAATACTGAACTGCATGAATGCATGAGAAAAATAAGAATAGTTTGTTATAGTTTCATTTGTAGTGGAACGTTTGTGAATGAAAATAAAAATAACAGACTAATGGATGCCATAGAGGATTTTTGCTTACAATCTCAATTTGTCTTCTATTTTTTATATCTATATCTGTTATTCTATATTCTGTATAATCTCTACAATATATTTTTTATACTTATTTAGGTAGCAGAACAAAATACTTGTCCTATATACCTTGCTATTCATTGAAAATGGTATTCAGTTTTTAAAGTTTCTTCAATCATTAACTAAAGCACACTGAAAAAGTATTCAACCAGTGAAAACTGTTAAAGTGGGAATTATATGTTAAAAAGCTATTTGCTTCATTGATTTTAAGTCTAAATACAGGATTTTAAATGAAAAGAAATGACTTCTTATAAAATAAAAATGTGTAAAAAGAATTTTAGCACAACTACCTCCTGACTAGTGTTCAAGGACATCAAAAATGCCTCACAGAAGTTCTTCCAAGCGACTCTTGCTCTATTCTTCATGATGTCAAGACTAATTAAGTTGACTGTATATGCAAAACACAACCTCCCCTATTCTTTGAGTAACCTCTCCCAGCATGCCCAGGCCAAGTCATCACTATGGCAACGAATCATTCCCAAATCCATCAGCACCACAGCAACATGCATGATCCATCTTCTGGCGTTATTTATAATTTATCCTTCTGGAAACACTGGTCCTTGGTGTGGCGCACAGCAGTTAGGAGAGGCAGGGGTGTAGGAAGCTGCATGTGAGGGTGTACCTGGGATGTTTCCAGGGTATTATTTCCCATACATCCATTTTTATGAAGCAAGAGCAAAATTTGGGAGGGTAAAAGTGGCACTGGGAATAAAATGCATGGACTAAGACACAGAATGAATTAGGGGAAAACCAGTGCAACCCAGTCCTCACATCAACATATCTCTGGCTTCTCACTGGGCTGAAAACTGCTCAACAGCCTTCCTGTGATTCTTATCCCCTAGAAATGATAAATTACAGCCTTTGACAAATGCATACAACCCCTATGAGACTGACTTCTAATTATAGAATCTACAAGCTGCAAAAGCAGAAATAGCTTAAAGGAGCTTCACATCACATCTTGCCTTAAACGTCCTAGAAAAAAAAGCAATTTGGATTACTCAACATACCTGAGAATGTTTCACTTACGCCCTTTATTACTAAAAGTCTAAAAAACTCCCTCTGTTAAAGGGATTAGTAATACCTGCACTATCTTCCAATATTTTCCCTAATCAGCCAGCAGCAATCTTTTTTTTTCTGTCTTGTGGAGCCAATATTGAGCTAGTTCCTCCTCCTTCAGGATTGCTGTAGTGTTCTCTCACACATCCTAAAAAAGCCTGTGTAGTTTCACTTATCCCAGAAGGTGATAATCCGTCTGATTACAGGTGAGTAAATGTGATTCTACATCAGGTACCTCGTGGACGGCAAGATAAGTTGGGAGTTGCAATGACTTTTCTGTTGCTCAACCTCTAAGTGTGAGAAAATTCTGGAAATGGAGGTGAGGGGAGGGAATTAATACAACTATATGCAACTTTCTCCTCATATATCATAAAAACATAAAATGGTCTGCATTGAGAGAGGCTTTAAACTCATCTTGTTCTATTCCCTGCCATGGGAAGGGACACCTCCCACTGTCCCAGGCTGCTCCCAGCCCCAGTGTCCAACCTGGCCTTGGGCACTGCCAGGGATCCAGGGGCAACCACAGCTGCTCTGGGCACCCTGTGCCAGGGCCTGCCCACCCTGCCAGGGAACAATTGCTGCCCAAGATCCCATCCAGCCCTGCCCTCTGGCACTGGCAGCCATTCCCTGTGTCCTGGCCCTCCAGCCCTTGACATTTGTCTCTCTCCATCTTTCCTGCAGCTCCTGCAGGCCCTGCAAGGCCACCCTGAGCTCAGCCCAAAGCTTCTCCTCTCCAGGTGAACAATGCCAGCTGTGCCAGCCTTTCCTCCCAGCAGAGCTGCTCCATCCCTCTGCTCATCCTGGAGCCTCCTCTGGGCTCTGTGCAACAGCTCCAGGTCCTTGCTGTGCTGGCCCCAGGGCTCTAACACATCTGTGAAGATCCTTTCCTGTGATGGTGTAAATTGTATCATTTTGGTGTCTTTCTTTTGAGGATTTGCCACACTCTTAGATTTTGGAGACTTTTTTTTCTTTATTTCTTTGCCTGCTTATAGACAGAATTTGCATAAGTGTGAATTATTTCTGGGAAGCTAATGTGATCGATCAATATGCCAAAGAAGGGGCAAGTTATCATTCCTGGAGCTCAAGCCTTCCTGTTATAAACACCTTGCACTAAAAGATGATTATATCCAGTTTATGTAGTGAGCCCCAATGCCACAGAAGAGACAGTACAAAAATAGTGAACAGAAAAATTCAGTGTTACTGCTACACCAATGGGAGCCACAATTTGAGGTAAAATATGTGCTGGATAGTCAGTAACATAATTTAGAGGAATATCTGAGATAAATGCACTTTGTTCAACAGAAACTAGAGCGGCATTCTTTAAAATTCAGCTGACAAACTGTAAGAAAATGGAGAAAAAATGCAGAAGTCTGAATTTTAGACTATATACAGATAATTTAATCTTCTGGATAAAGTGTATGCAACAGCTGGAAGCTTTTTTTTTTTTGATTCTTGTGAACATAATAAATGTTGTAGATGGAGCAATGTTTGGTGAATGGGAATTGTGTACACAACAAACTCGTGCAAAACAGACAAAAATGTCTGTGTGCTTTTCTGTCCCTCATCTGTAACGGAGAAGGGGTTAGAAATGCTCCTTTGAGTAAAGGCCAGTTTTTATTTTATTAGACATTGCAAGGGACAGAATGTCTCACTTGTGAAACCCCAGGACTGTGTAAGGGCAGGACAGGACAGATTTGTGATGCAGTTTAAGCCTTCAGCCAGCTCTGTTTTGAACCCAGGTAGAGAGCTCTGGATTGTGTCCATGCTATATTCTGCCTTATCCTGTGGAAATGGCAAACTGTACAGCAAGAATTCTTTAATGTGCACATTACAGAACTGATTTTGCTGCTGCAATCTCCATTTATAAGGGATGACATAAACCTGTTTAGTAGGTCATAACCTCAAACTGTACAAACTGTGTTAATCTGACTGGACTCCATGAGTTTGGCCAGTGACTTCCCCCGGGACAGTGTGGGAGTGGTTCAGACTGATAAATAATCAGGTTTTTCAGGAGAAATAAAAAAGGCTATTTACCTGCACACCCAGAAAAATGTAGTGCAGGATGAGGAGGTGTAATGAAAATGTTAATATATGTATTTCCCAGTATACTTGATAAAATGTAAAATGAAAACCTATTATTAAAAGGGGGAAAGTAAAGTGTTCACTGATGTGTCTGTGGGGCTTTACTGATTTTATGATGAGGTGTTTCTACTGGCACACTCACTCTGCGGAGCTCCTGAGACCCCATTCAAATTATCTTCTTATATCTCTTTTGAAATTTCATGTTCTTTTTTATCCTGGGCTCATAGAGGGGAGAATAAAACCATGTGTGTGAGAGCAGGGAGGCTTTGACAGCTCTTAGGATTCTTCAAGTGGCTTTATCAGTCCCAACCTCTTCTAACTGAACTCCTTACTATAAAGTAAGCCTGTATCAAATAGGTGACCTGCCGTGCATATGAAATTCATAAACAAAATATCCAGAGCCCCCCTTTTCCAAGATAAACTGGAGAGTACAATCTAATAATTTCCTGGAATGCAATTAAGTGGCAAGGTATTTGCTCCCAAAAATGCTTCCCCTAAGGAGCTGAGATAACTCATTTGGTAGAATTGCGTGAAAAGTGATGAATTTGAACAAACCAGACAAAGCAGGAATAGAGAGCTAGGGAGAAGATTATACTAATTGCACTTATACAGGGCTCCAAAGGGTCAAAGTCATTGAATTCAGTTGCAATAGGAGCAAATCCTACACATCTAACAGACAAGTAGATGTTACTTCATCCATGAATTAAGCATTAATAAATGAACAAGTATTAATCACTGGTCAGAATGAAAAGAACATGTCCTTTTATACAGATGAGGAACTTATCAAATGAAAAAAGAAGGAATAGTCGGAGACTTTATGTTAAGCCAACATTTAAATTCTGTACTAAGAATCAGCAGCTACTTGGATGTATAATGAGGCAACAATAGAAATCCAATGCATCAGTCACTGAGGCAGAAATGGGGTTGGGATATGAAAATGGCTGGGTTTTGAACAGGGTACAGGAAGAGATTTATATCATAGTCCAGCACAGTTGATAAAATATTAACAAAGTTATTAATAAATATTTTTAAACGGGTTTTTCCACTCCCATGTATTTTTCTGCTGAATCTTTGTTTGCACAGAACTTTACTCATGAAATCATTATATCACCTTTTCTAGCTGACCAGGCATATACCTCAAAGATTCGTTTTAGATCAGAATCTTCCACAATGCCTTCAATATTTTCACTCAGACTTCCTATTTTTGCTTTGCTTTCCCAGTTAGCATTTATTGTTTTTAGATGCTTCTCTTTTCATTCTGTCCTTCCGTTTCTCTTTTACTTGTGGCTGATGTTTATGAGTGGGGTAGCTTGAGTCCCATCACAAGTGGGAGCTCAGCCTGAGTGGTTCCAAGGCAGCATTTGAAAACCTGGATCCAAGGCAGCATTTCCAGCCCAGCACACTTCGGATTTCAGCAAGAATCTCATCTGAGATAGAACTTCTACAGATTAGCTCCAGGAAGGTGCAGCCTGATGCTGCCTGAGTGCAGCCTGGTCCTGCCGGAGCTCATTGGTATGGCCAGATGCTGGCTTTGCTATTTAATTATTTCCTTGAGGTTTTCCAAGTTCCCTCCATTCCAGTCTACTGTCACTTCTAATAAATGAAGGCCTTGCTGGGAAGTTAATTGATTGGATTAATGGTGACACAGGGTGTTTTTTAAACACATGATATAAAATGAGACCCTTCTGGATTCTTAAGTGTTACAAGTTAAGGTATTTTTTTAAAGTGTCAAAATTTAGTGTTCTTTTCCTTGTATTAGGGCTTTAGATTATACTCTTTGCCTGGTATTTTAGTTTATTTGGAGTTAGTCTTGTTTGCACTAATGAAAAGCAATAATAATTTTGTTTCAGTTTGGATGGCCCAATATTTTTGACAAAATCAAATATTTCCCTGTTCAGATACTTTTAAAGTAACACACTAACAAATATTTATATCTTACAGAGCAAATAATTGCATTTGCTCTGCATTAAAACATTTGCTGAGTTTGATGGATTTCAGGCATCTGCCACAGGACAATCCAATTCATGCCCTAGACAGTGTAAGGACAGCGAAGGATAAGAAAATGACAATTTTCTAAATTTTACTTACATAAAATCACTATTATCCACTGAGGATAATATCCAGTCCCATACGTTTTAATACAAAGGGGCTTTGTGTCATGTCCTGTGTGGCGCTTGGACAATATGGGGCTGAAATCCTTGTCAATGACACCAAACTGGGGGGGATAGACAGACTGACCGGTAAGGGGACCTTAGAAGGGCTGGAGGAATGATCTGTGTGGCCTCCTGCTGTTCCTTCAATCTGAATTGCTTTATGGCCCTGTGATTCTGTGTCCTGTAATAATCCTTTGTATAAGATCTGAGTCTGACAGGAGTTTTACAACATCTGAGATGAGCTGACATTCTCTCCTCATTAAGAGATGGTTGGAGTCAGCTGGTCCATTTTGGAAGTCTAATCTGAAATGCCACATACTTAGCCCATACATTTGTTCATTTTTTTCAATTACTTCCACTGGTTTTGGTAGCAGCTGTGAGGCCTCTAGTTTGGCTTGTACGCTGTGAGAACAGCTAGGAACCCTCTGGAAAAGCCATGGGAAGGACTTCTGTGGCACAGGCAACAGAATCAGATGATACTCAGATGCTTTAATACAGACTGTAAACCCACCTTCCTGATTCCTGAATGTCCCACCTCTTTCATAATTCATTTTTCACCTCCTACAACAAGTGGAGCAGAAGGATCTATGAACAGCATCCCTCAGTGCACTTCAATCAAGCAAGTCAACAAAACATGTCATGAGTCCTGGGGGGAATACTGGGACAAACATGCAGAGTGCCACAATCCTGAATGTAGATAATTCCCAGCCATTGGCTGCACAGAGTTTAATGACAGCATTTGTTTTGTGTTATAATAGTACTAGGATACAGATTTTCAGCATTTGTATTCTTAGATTTCAGGAAAATGAGCTGAACTGTGGGCACACATGAATTCCCAGGGCTGTTATCAGTGAGATAATGTATTTGGTGCACTAGGGGCGTGTTGGCCATGGAGGAAGCAGCACATCCCAAACCACCAGCACAAGGTGTCATCCACACACAGACAATGAGTTTCACACACAGTAAAGTGGAAGTCATCCATGGATTGTTTTCTAGGATCTAGTATGGAGAAATTTTTTTAACAAATTAAGCTGGGGGTTGTTGTTTTAACTTCCTATCTTAATTTTCATGCCCTCCAACCTGCTACTATTGTATTTTCTCTGCCCTTGCTTCTCTCTCTCTTCTCACAACCTTACATACAGTGTCTAATTCTCTTTACAGTTGTATATTGTACATAGAGACTTTCCCTGCTCCAAGTTGATTTCCCATTTCCTTGCTTTTGACCTGCTCTGTTTCTCCACTTTAGTCCTTTCCCTCAACTTACAGGAGTTTTTTCCTAATTATTGCTTCCCATTCCATTCTTTTTGCAATGCTGCTTTTTGATTTGTACCTCTCTGCCTTTTAATTCATCAGCCCTAATCTGCTGTACAGGTCTCCTTGCAAAAATATTCCAGTCTTCCCTTGTTCCAAGTCCTTGCCTCTCTCTAACAATTTGTGCCAATTTTACTGCTCCAAACCTAGCATCTTGGCTCCTGTGCTGGTTTGAAAGCAAAACTAGTGAGACACTCCAAGTCAGAAGTATAATTTAATAGAGTGAAAAAAGAAACAAACAACAAAACAAGTAAAAACAAAATAAAAAGATAAATGCAATAGTACAAAGGACCACTGACAGAGTCAGAATACAAACCCAACACCCTGTTAGTTAGGGTGGTAGTAGCAGTCCAGATGAAGTAGTCTTGTTGAAGCAGTGATCCTGTAGAAAAGGCCTGGTAGGTAGCTCTTGTCCTCTGGAAATCCAGTGGCTAAGGCTACCTGTGGTGTTCCAAACCTCAGCTTATATTCAGGATGAAATGCTTGGTTCCTCCCTCTGGGCAGAGTATCTCACAATGGGATGTAATCTTATCAGCCATGCGGTGATAGCCCATTAACAGATGTCCCCCTGGAGGGAGGATGGGTCATAGGAGAGATAAGAACTCTGCTGCACCTGGTGTCAACAGCTGGCCCATTAACAGACGATAGCCCCAGGAGCTTATCAGGGATGAGTCATGGAGGGGATGGGGAACACTGTCCCACCGCTTCCAACAGCTTATGGAGATGGTAACAGAATACATACTTTTGGATACATCTTACACTGTAACCTAGGACAGCTCCATACATTTGAATACTTATGAGACTTGATATTAACCCCTCTATATTTTATTTTTCTTTTTCTTGCTGGGAGAAGTTGAAAAGCATGTTGTTTATCCTTAGTTAAAATAGCCCACTTGACCTACAGTTATCCAGTCATAATCTTTGAATTCTTAAAAAAATTTGGGTTTGAGGAACAAGTAATTATCTGTTTGGCATGGGCAAGCTGCAATTTTCAATGACTAGAACTGCCACACTTGGGTGACTTGCAAGAGTCACTTTCAAAAGTGCACCCTTGACATGCACAGCAACCTCTGCCAAATCTCAGAATTATAAATGACGCAAACAATGGAAGATAAGGTCACCATAAGTTTTAGAACAAGGGGAAAAGTCATTTTCCTGACTCTTATTTTCAAAAACAGATGAACTAATTCTGATAGACATTTTTCAAATGAAATGGGATATTTCAGCCCAAACTGAGTACAACTATAACCAACACAAACTGTTAGAGGGAATGTTGGGCAATTTACCCATACTGTGGATAAACCCCTCCCTTATTCCTTAAGGAGTTAGCAATTATCCCTGCAGGATTAAAGGATTATAGACATGAACAATAACATCTCTTTAGGAAAACATTCAATCTTTTTCTCTATTTCACTTTACATTTGATCCAGATGACATTATGCTACAGCATGACACTTTTAAACTATTTGTTTTAACCAACAGATTAAGGAAAAAAAAATTACCTGCCTCAAACCCACTCTTTAAAAATATATCAGTCTTTACAAAATGAAATAACTGCTAAAGAAATAACTTTGAATTTAATCCAACATTATATACCGAGTATATCACTTTCATGCTGTCATAATATTAATGTAATAGATGTTCAAAGAATTCTGCTGAGGAAAAACCATCATAAATGTGAATCTAACTTTTTTCTATTTAAGAATCACAAAGCAATTTGTAATTTAAAGAGGTCTATAAACTCAAGGAAAGTTTAGGAAGCAGGAATCCTTACTGACAAATCCCATGCTATTTTTGTAATTCAGGTTATGTGTTCCAAAAGGATAACTTTCCCAATATGACTTAGGAAAGTAATTGTCATTCATCTCAGGACAAGATAGGTCTTTTTGATTTAATATAAAAGGTCTTAAGAAATTCAGTCTTCTTGTGTTTTGCAGGAAGAAAAAGTAATTGTGTAGATTAATTTTCAGCTAACAAGTGGTACTGAGGAGAAGTAACCCAGCCTTTAAGGTTGATTAGTATAACAAAGGAAAAATACAGATGATACTTCAGATTTCTTTTGTAGCCAAATTAGTGTGTCAGGCTTGGGATGATAATCAGGAGTGATTAATAGGATCACTGTTATTTTGGAACACAGTTTGAGGTAGATGTGATTGAAAGCATGATGGTAGTGTCAGAATTTTTCCATGTGGAACTCCAGGATGATGCTGTTGTTCTCCAATGTTCCCCTGCTGTGTTGACTTCTAAGCAAAAGTCATTTCCTCATGTGAGCAGGGAGAGCTTCAAAATTTTTACCATGGGTGGCTCTGGAAAATACAGTTTTTAAGCCATGAATCCAACCTTACATCAAATATGTATTTAAAGGAGCTTGTTTTTATTTGAAGACATATCTTTTCTCTTTCCCTTGGCTCAGTAGTTTTACAACAAGTTCAAAGGTATGCAAAATTATCAGAGAAAAAGAAACAAATCTGTTTGAAGCCTGTAAGCTTTTCAAGTTTTGTCTCTTCACTTCATGACTGTTACTAAATAATTTAGGATTATTATCCTACTTTACATAGGTAGCCAGGGAGATTTTGTCCCAAGTCTAAATTAATATAAAGTTTTCAATCAATCATTGAAATTGATTTGTATGGGTCATTTTATATCGATTACTAGAAACACAAAATTATATCCATGCTTATTATATTGCTACCTGTTGAACTGAATGTATTTCAAAAAATGATGTTCAAAAGAAAGATGAAATTATATTTAGAAAGAAAAACATTCAAATCTACCACAGGAAGGTTAGGACCTGGTAAGAACTGATCCTTAAGTAATTTTCTTCTTTGTTCAATTCAAAATCAAAGTATTCTATAAAACATTACACTAAGTAAATGTGATTGGATAATTAAAACAATTTTACAGTTCTTCACTTTTATTTAAAGGACGGTTCTCCCTTTAGAGTAATCTCTCTGAGTGACTGTGTGCATTTTATAGCTGACATTTTCCCCTATTGTTACATTTTTCACTTAAGATTAATTTTTCTTTAATGATTCCCTGCATCATCCCTCAGCCAAGGAGAGCGGGACTGGCCCATCATCTTCGCCTCTTCCAGCACAACCAACCTAGTGGTAATGAGAGTAGCTGCTGCAGGAGGCAGGAGGTGACACAGTAGCTCCTGTGCCACAGCTAGGGAGGGGGAACAGCAACACCCAGCCTCGGCTCCTGAGAGAAAGCTGGAAAACCCTCCCAAAATCTCCAGGGCCTCCCCTGCTGTGCTCTCCGGCCACTTCCCCAGCCCTTGAGGGGCTACAGCAGAGTGAGGGATAAAGGAAAGTGCTTCCTTCAGCATCCTGCAGGGATCCTTTTGAGAGGGTGGGCTGGGTTGTGAGGGGGGATGAGAGGGGTTCAAGGATAGAAGATGGACTGGAAAACCAGGAGAGAAAGAAAAAGAGAAACTCCCAGTGCTACCCATAGATCTGCTGTGATTTATGGCCTCTCCCGGTCCCTCCCAGCTGCTTTTACTGTGCTGGGACCCAACAATGTTGTACATTCTTCCCTCTCTTTGTCTCCCACTAGATCCTGGTGATACTCCCCTGCTTCCCTAGGCAATGCTACAATTTGAAAGTGGTTTAAAGGACTGAGAAGTCCCGAATATGCTCTGGCACATTTACTGGCCTTTTTTATCTGGCCCTGATTCATATCATACAGGAACTTTAAGTTCTGCTTCATCTGCAGTGAAAGTCATGGATGCAGAGGCAGAGGACAGTGTGTGTACATGCACACAAACCCCATCTCTCTATTAATATGTCTGTAGGAACAATTTTATAAATGCTGCCAGATCTTCAAGAGACCAGGAAAATATTTTTGTGACAGTGCACTTGGAATTCAGTAATGTTCCTACCCTGAAAGTTGCTGTTGCCAGGCAAAGTTCATTTGTCTTAAAAAAAACAGGATTAGTTTGGATCTAATATTATCTTTATATGAAAACATACAGGCTATGGTAAGGAAAAATCTTTAGCTGAGCAATACCAGCTGAACAATGTACAGTGCTTGTGGAAAACAAGCACCAAAGCAGGTAAATAATAGGAAAAATGGCATGAAATTGTGTGGGAGGAGGTTATCATTGTCCTCAAAATTAATTTTGCACTCTCCACTGTATATCTATTTTATCTATATTAGTGCATTGGCAAAATTGTTGATGGTGAAGTTTTCCACTTAATTTTAAATTCTGTGAAAAAGACTAGTTTTGCTAAGTACTGATTTTTGAGAAGCTGAACACATAGGAAGGAAATTAAATACCATCTCAATAACAGCCTTATTTTAAATTCAGGAGTATTGAATAACTGTGACCATTTCTTTCAGTTACCCATCTCTTACAAACCAACACTTGCTGACTTGCAAGGGTTTTATGGGCCATCTGATTAGAAGTTTGGTTATTAAAATTTTATCTTAGCAATGTAAGGGATATTAAGTCCTATCCTTCCCTGCATGCTCTGAATCAGTCTCTGATTTTTGCACAAAAGCTTGATCTGAAGCTGATCAAAATAAAAATTGATAGCAAAATGTGTTGTCTGCATTTAACATGACATCATATGATTAAATAAATCCTTGGAACAATTCCATATTGCGGCTTTCAGGGAACAAGAACTCAACAGGAACAAATACAGGAGTGAAACTCAGGTGACCAGCAGAAGGGATGGCTTTTTAACAGCTCACTGCAGCTTAGCAGGTTACACAAGACAGCAGAAAATGAAAGTAGTAACTGTTCAATTACTTTAGTTAAATGACTTTGTTGCCCAATGGACATTTGTTTCGTGTGGTATCTAACAAAGTTTTAACTATTCAGATTCCAGTATCCTGGTGAGAACTCCCCAAATAAGGTACCATACTATCTTCAGGGTACTAGTCCTTTTGAAATTACTGATCCTGCTAAAAGAAAATGAGTCAAAATGATTCCTCTTCTTATGCTAAAAATAAATTTTTTATTTAGCAATGAAAGAAGGAGACATATGATTTTTTTTCCCCTTTGGATTATGCTCTATTTCCTTCAAGATTATTTGCAACGAAGAATTGCGGTTCTTGATAGATAATGATTCCAAGATGTGGCTGGGGATATTGAAGATTGAATACAGAGGGTGGTTGAGATTATAATCTCAAACCAGAAACACAGCTCTTTCTTATAGTACAGTAGTTTTCTTTCTGTTACAAACTTCTTCTGCTCTTGCATGCAAAGTTATAACAAACAACTGTCAGATCTTAAAATCTTTCTATTTTTGTGAGATTTAGAAATAGATTCTGAGGGATATTGAACACCCCCATTTTCAGACACACACTAGTGCAAATTTGTGGAACACCATACTTGGCTGGGACATGTTTTTATTATTCTGTTTGTATAATACTTCATGTTTTAAATAGATTCTATAAATCAAGCTGAAGTGATTGGTAAACTAACTGAAAAAGTCTCTGCATTATTATTGACTAGAGCCACTGATTACTGAGGTGATTGATCCATCCTGAAAGCCAAAATGATCACAGAATTTGTTGCTCAAATCATACGCAGATTTTGCTCTTGTTATAATTTTTGTGTGAGTGATGAAGGAGTTAGAAAATAAAAATTCATTGTCAGGCAAAAGAAAGCTTGCCAAATAAGACACACTGTAACTAGGAAAAGTAAAGCCTTATAAAATATTTTGTGTCAGCTTGATGCATTTCTTAAAACTTCTTACACATCTTTGACAATTCAAACAGCGGGCTGTAATACCAGGGGAAAAAAAAAAAAAAACAATAAAAAAAAAGCCCAAGGATTACATGTTTTTGCTAAACTCTGATTTTTAATCCTGAACGCAGTGGGAGTAAAATGTTCCCACCGTAAATTTTCCTCTAAAATGCTTGAAATTATATAAATACACTTACAAATTTTGTAGTCACAAAATAACTTAGTATTTCTTGTTCCGTATTGCGAATATTTTTCTGCCATCCAAAAACATGTCAAAGTATTACAAAGCCATCATTCAAGTCAGTTAATACCCTCATGTCACAGACGCAGAGAGATTGTTCTTTATGTAACACGACTTCAAGCGTTCATTGCTCTTCCTAGACAGAACTTTCTGATGGATTTTGAAAATATCCCCAGTGAAAGTGATGAAGTTGAAATACTATTCAATCAGAAATATGGGAATTGGTCCAGCACTGAGATGATGTCAGAAGAGAAGAGAAGGACAATTCATCAGGAACTGCAGCGACAGGGCAAGGGGGAATGGATTCACATTGAAAGAGGGGAAGTTTAGATTGGGTATAGGGAAGAAATTCTTGGTGGTGAGTGTGGTGAGGTGCTGGAATGGGATTCCCAGAGAAGCTGTGGCTGCCCCTGGATCCCTAGAAGAGTCCAAGGCCAGGTTGGACAGGGTTTGGATCAGCCCGGGACAGTGGGAGGTGTCCCTGCTCATGGCAGGGGTGGCACTGGATGATCTTTACGGCCCATTCCAAACCATTAAATAATTCTATGATTTTATGTGAGACTCATTTTTCTGCCATTGCTACAGCTGACTGTTCTGTCAGAGTTTTCAGCAATAACTGATACCATGTCCCCCACAGGCAGAAGCCACTTCTAGCAGATGTGAAGAATATCTTAGCATACATTTGAATTTATATCCATTTAGAAAGCTTTTAATTGCCCAGTGTAAAATTCCTGCACAATCAAGTGATTTTTTACTGCATCCAGGGCTATTTTGTCACCCTTATAAAAAGTCTACACATGTCCAAAAGCTCTAAAAAATTACATTCTCTCTTCCTGTTGTATTCACATCTGAGATAAATATACTTTCAATGGGGAACTCTTTCCCAGTTAAGATCAGGTAATGGTCCAAATGGTGTTAGGCAGTGGAGCCTGTGGTGGGCTCTGGTGATTATTGTGGGCATGTCTGGAACCTCATTTTTAAAGGAAATACTCATTGGAACAAACAGCTTAACAACATCTAGTGGTTCTTAGACTAAGTTAAGAAAATAAAACTGAGGACCTACTGATCAAAGAAAAGCAACAAAACAACCCTTATCTATTTTTTTTAATAATAAAAACACAGAATTTTCCTGTCATGGCAGATGCTTTACAGATGGACAAAGCTCCAATTTTTCTGTTCCTCTACACCAAATGCCACTGATGTGTTTGTTAAGATATGAATAATTATGCTAATGCAAAGAGTAGGCAGGTGCAGGAGCAAAATATTTTAATATCATTTATGCAGAAAACTATATAAAACTTCGAAATCATTACTTTTATAGCATTTCAAACATTTGTTGTTTGAGATTTCTGAGTAACACCTGCTACAGGCAAAAATAAATTTTTTCTTGATATGCTCAGAGGAACATTTTCAGTGGGAACAAGGGTATAAACCCCTTCTCCAGCACTAATAAACCAATAATATAAAAAATATGAGACATTTTCTTCTTTCTGAGGATAGGAAATGGGAACTGCAGTTCATTTGGAAGGAAAGGGCAGATGCAGCCAAGCAGGAGGCACTTAGGCTGGAAGGATGGCATCAGCTGGCTACCATGAATCTTTTCCTTGGCACAAGAGGCTATTGAATTACAACCTCAAGAGAGAGGAGACTGCCCAAGTAGGTTTTTTTCCCCTCTGCTGGCCTTGGAATCTGAGCTTTGCCTATCTTTTCTCAGTCAGTAAATCACATTGCATGGATTGAGTGGATCTAATTTCCGTATCATTCAACATCTGCATCACATGTTATATGTGATGATTACCAAACTTTCCTTCTCAGTTAATTGTTGCTCCCAGCAACATTCATCCAAGCCAAAGGTTCTAACAAATCTAGGAACATCTTGCCATTATCATTTGGGGAAATTTTGCTGATAATTTTTCAAGATTACTTTCTCAGTGCCAAGAGCTATACAAGGGAAAAAATTCTAGCTGTGATTTACAATATATTATAAAGCGTTTCCTAAAAACCGAAACGAAAGAACACTTCTTATTGCAGCACAGTACAAGAATGTAATTTACAGGAGCCAATGATCAGGACCATTTACTTGCTTGTGCTAATTAGCTTAGACCAATTTTTGATTTTAAGTGTAGCCTGCAGCAGTAGTAAGGGAATATCCTCTATGTCACTTGTGGCTGTTTGAGTTTTTCCCAACAAACAATAATGTTATATTGATAACACTTCCCTTTTCTTATTGACTGCAGTGTTCCTTGTTCCTATTTATCAGTGTAAATGCAGGAGAAATTTTTAATTCAGAATTCAATTAATTAATTAATTAATTAATTGAAAATGCAATAAGAGAGAAAATCTGTTTTCTTTGGCAATGAAAGAAATCTGAGAACCTGAATAGTCTGATGCCTGAGGAAGGCTCAGCACAACATAAGACTGAGCTGCTTTGAGGCAGCAGAAGATACATCTTACTGAGCTATTCAGTTTGACATTATTGGTCACATCCTGGTTTATGTATATTGATCAATTCCATTTGGCATTATTGGTAATGCCCCGGTTTGTGTTCTAACCTGAGAGATGACAGAACCCCAATGAGATGATTTTATCCTCCTCTGATAGCAACGTAATTTTATGCTGAATTTTAGGGTATTTTTGCAGTAGTTTCTTGCAGCTTTGGGCTTTGTGAAGCTGGTGGGAGAAACTTGAAGCAAAATTCTGGGATGGAATTGGTGTTTCTGTTTTGGTCACAAGCACCACTCACTGAAGGTCTCGGGGGAGGCAGAGAATACTCCTGGAAAGCAGCCCATCCCTTTCCTTGCCATCACAAATTCTCTGGAGAAAACAGAGTGCTGGGCTTCAGTCTACAGGGGGAACAGTGGGATTAACCCCTGACTTTCATTCCAAGATGGTGAAAACAAATTGTGATTAAAAATTACAATTAAGTCTATCTGGGAACTTTTTCCTTCACTGAAAGCAGATTGCTGCTTTTCAGCACAAAATTACCAGATAGTTATTTGGCACTGGACTTGTTTGTTGGTCAGGATGATATTTGTTATATTTACATGATATATTTTTTACATTCTAGCATTATTTGTTTTACAATATACAGCCTGATAATGTGTTTCATCAGTCCCTAGGAAATTAATAGCCAGGGGTTTCATATTTTAGCAAACGTTATCTATATTGGCTGCTAAATTATATGAACTTTTTACAAATCTTTGTAATACAAAACAAATAAAAGATGCTTAAAATTAGCTTGTAATAATTCATTCATAGCTTTGTGAATAACATTACTTGAGATTTGGGATTATTTTGTTTTCCTTTCATTTACACACTGATAAACTTTTTCACAGCCTTAGTTAACTTCCATCCTTCAGTTTTAATACTCTTTTGTTTCTCCTTTCCAATAATTTTCTTAGTGCTTATCATTTATTCACATCAACTCTGCTCTATTAAAATTAATATCTGATAACAACAATACCATGGTCTTCATGGTACCCTCTTTCTTATGAATTTAAACTGCATTTTGCAGAAAAATACCGTTGCAGTTGCAGACTGTGATGTAAGTAAGGATAATATACTGGAATGTGTTTACAAGTCACCCAAGGAAGCAGGGGGAATGATGGAACTTTGAAAATCTTAAAATTTCAATGGAAAGTGTGCCCTGCATTATTTACAAGGACCTGAAGAGGAAGAACAAGGGGAGCAGTTTCAAACTGCAGTGGCAGGGCAGAGTTAGATGGGATCTTGGGCAGGAATTGTTCCCTGGCAGGGTGGGCAGGCCCTGGCACAGGTGCCCAGAGCAGCTGTGGCTGCCCCTGGATCCCTGGCAGTGCCCAAGGCCAGGTTGGACACTGGGGCTGGGAGCAGCCTGGGGTAGCAGAAGGTGTTCTTGCCCATGGCAGGAGATGGCACTGGATGAGCTTTAGGATCCCTCCCAACCCAACCAGTCTGTGACTCTTTGATTAAGGGTAAATAATCATGATCAGCTGCTTCAGTCCCACCCATCCATCCCACATCTCTAACATGTGTTAGTAGTTCAGCTCCATGAAAATGTGGGTTGTTTGTTGGTTTTGCTTTCATTCCTGCTTAGCCTATGAACCCCAAGGAAGAATCGCTTCTGCTTTTCTTTGGTTGTTGTTGATCAAGTGGTGGGAAGGGAAATTTTTCAAAGAATGCAATCACTGAAATGTTCTTTTGCAACACCATGGACTAAAGCCCTCCCTGCTCCCTGTGCCAGTTGGCTTGTAAATAACTTTCCCAGGGAGATAGATGTGTACCCAACATTGCCTTGCTGCCAGCAGTGGTAAGCTGTGTGATCACCAGTCATACCACCCTGCTGCTCATCCATTGCCATTCAAACAGCACAGAACAAAACAAGGAGGAAGCTGAAGTTGTTCTGCAGCAGTTCTGCAGTTCGGTTGATTTATTCCCCAGTGTTCTGTGATGTAGTCCTGTATTTTTATAAGGTCTGCATGTTTTATGTAGCATTTCTGCTTTCATTCTAATTACATGGCAAGTTGATTCACTCATTTCATTTGCCTCACTGTATGCATCTTTTACAGATTTAGTTTACTTTTCTTATCCTTGAGATTTGAAAAAGTAAAATTGATCATGGAATACATTCCAGAAAATAATTTTAGTCACCTAATAAATTACCTGCATGAATTTCTGTATGGGTATTATTTCTGGGTGATGTCACCTCCAAAATAGCTTTTCCTTCCAATTCATTTAGGGTCATATGTTGGTAGGGAACAAACTTTCCTTTGGTGAAGCTCTCCAAAATCTGTGACAGAATGATGACTTTTTTTCTGGTTATGGTGATATTTTTTAATGTGTGAGAGATATTTTAATAAAGGTTGTGCAGAAATGAAAGAGACTGAGACATTTTTCTCTCAGCCAAACGTAGGAAGGAAGAGGGTGAAATCTAAGCCATTTTTAATGTTCATGATAGTTTTGCCTCAGATCCTTTAGGGAGAGGAAAGAAGAAAGCTGTGTATGACTGGGTGTGCTACTGTGTAATTCTCAAACCTAATTTACACATATCAAACTATAGAATATGCCAGGTTAATTAAAGTTATTAAAGGACATAGAAGGCTTCACTTAGCTGTGCTCTACAGGAGAATGTAAGAGACATATTCAAGGAAAAACTTAAGTCACATCCACTCTTGAACAGATTTTGTGTGATTGTAATTTGCTGAAGTAACCCTGAGCAGTATGGATTATTCTGTTCAGTGTATGGGCTCAGTGCTACAATACTAAAATATTCCATAACAAGAGAAAAACCCTCAAACAAACAACAAAATCATAATTCCTGCCATCTCATGTTTCCTCTATTTTGTTGACACTTGCTCTTTTAGTGCCCTCCTACTTCTGATTCATAACATTTCTGTTTGATGATCTTATTTATAGAATACCCACGCTGGGAACTTGAAAACAGGTTTTAGTGATAAATTCTTTTAAAGAGTAAGTGCTCAACTAAATATGCAACCAGATGTTAGTGCTATGTCTTCTTAGGCAGCAGCTTTTGTTTTACTTCAGCCAGTGGGGATACCATACTTCCCATATCACTTTTACTCAATTCTATCAACTATTCAGATTTTACAGCCATAACTTTGACTCATTCCTGGGCTAAATTTCTTATACACTTACGCACACAGAA
Source organism: Nicator chloris (assembly GCA_013400495.1). Classification (NCBI taxonomy): domain Eukaryota; kingdom Metazoa; phylum Chordata; class Aves; order Passeriformes; family Pycnonotidae; genus Nicator; species Nicator chloris. The sequence continues at coordinate 104,941 of WAAE01016534.1, forward strand.
ATTTCTAATGAGGTCTTACTGCAATTAGAACTTAAATTGACATTAGTGTCATGGAATCCCAGGATAGGTGAGGGTTGGGGGGGCCCACACGGGCTGCTCTGGTGCCACCTCCCTGGCCCAGCAGGGCCACCCCAGGGCACGGGGCACAGCAGTGTCCAGAGGGCTCTGCAATGTCCCCAGGGAGGAGACTGCACATCCTCTGTGCACAATGTGCTCAGGGCTGGCACTGCCCAGGGCAGAAGTTGTGCCTCTGTGCAGGGGCAGCTCCTGGGCTCAGGCCCTGCCCGTGGCTCTGGGGCCATTGCTGGGCCTGGAGCAGAGCCTGGGGCTGCTCTGAGCCCCTGCACACAGGGACACACAGACAGGGACACACAGGGACACACAGGGACAGACTGGGACACACAGGGACACACAGGGACACACAGGCAGGGACACACAGGGACACACAGGGACACACAGGGACACACAGGGACACCCAGGGACACCCCAGGGCTCAGGCCCCTCTCAGCTGGGGCTCCTCTCCAGGCTGAGCAGCCCCAGCTCCCTCAGCCTTTCCTGGGCACCGAGATGCTCCAGGCCCTTGCTCAGCTCCGCAGCCTCAGCTGGCCCCACTCCAGAAGCTCCCTGTCCCTGCTGTGCTGTAAAAATTCTACTAATATAACAATTGCTGCAACTGTTAATATAGTTTTTACTTTATGTTCAGCACATAAACTGAAATAGTTGTGGGAAATAAGTCCAGCTACAAATGTCTCATCTGTACCAGCATCAGAACTCCTTTCTTCTGTTCTAATCTGCAGCTGCAGGAAAGTGGTGAACTGAGGGCCTTTTTCCACACAGTTGTAGCAAGGAACAAGGAGATATATCTCTGTTAACAGGTGCTCTTGCTAATTTTTCCTAATATCACTTAAATATTAGTTAAAAAAAAAGGAAAAAAATCCACTAAAAATCCACAAACTAAGAGGGGCAGGTCTGAATGTCTGGGTGATCCACCTTTCCCTTGGATCCTCTCCCTGATGGCCCAAGCTCTGTTTCAAAGCAAACCCATCTGTTTGCAGACACCTGGTAACCATTCCAGTCCCTGTGTCAGAGGACAGCACTGTCAGGAAGGAAAGTGCACCTGTGCACACCATGGACACATTGGAATCTGGACAGATTTTTCCCTCTAGGTGAGGGGAGCACAGCTCATCTTTCCCCCAAACATTTAAATGAGAATGTGTTGGGGGTTGATGTTTTTTCTTTTTTTTTTTCTTTTCCTTTTTATTTGTTACCAGTGGAATTTTTTCCCATTCTGGTGCTAATGATGCACTGATGGCTGAGTGCTTGAGGGGGCGGAGAGGGGGAACTCTCTCACTCGATCTAAGACTTCGGAGTGCAGCAGTGTCACGGCAGTTTTTGGGAAAGAGGAACTCACTTCTGCTACAGAGTCCAGCCTGGTCCTGCTTCTTCTTCGGGTATGTGGTAAGCCCCTGCTGTTGTGAGCAGCCACTGAATTGGGACTCTGTTACCTCCTGCCTTGCTAGAGGAGGGCGTGTCACCTGTTGCCTGTGCTGGGAGCAGGGTTGCTGTTGTCCTGGCCCCCCTGCTATTCCTTCGGCACTGCTCGGAATTTCTCCTACGCCCCTGCCTTCTGAGACTTCCTGGCCTTCAGCTCTGGAGTTTTCTGATTCCATCTCTTCCCATCCAGGACAAGGCCGCCATTACCACATGCTCCCTGAGCTGCCCCACAGCGCCCCCTGCAGCCGCGGGGCGATCATCGCACCTGCCCTGCCCGCCAAGAGCCACCAGCGCCCCTGCTGGCCGTGCCCGGAACTACACCCAAGGGGAAAGTGCCTGTGGCCAGGGAAGCTGTTACCAGGTTCCTGCTTCTGTTTGTTATTAATGCTGCAGTTGTTGTTTGTTTGCCCTGTTATACATACTAGTAAAGAACTGCTATTCCTACTCCCAACATCTTTGCCTGAGAGCCCCCTTAATTTTCAAAATTGTGATAATTTAGAGGGAAGGGGTTTGAATTGTCCATCCCAAGGGGGCCCTGGCCCTCCCCAGCAGACACTTGTCTTTCAAACCGAGACAGCATGGAAGTGCAAACTTTCTTCAAGCTGGGAAAGGAAATGCAATCTGCAGCATTTAGCAGAAATCTCATTAAAGAGAATTCACTAAAATAAAAAATTTAACTTCTAAATTCATTTCAGCTCAAGAATGACAGTGAAGAGCTTTTTCTGGTAATCCCCTTACTGCAGCATAGAGGCTTGCTGATAACTTGAGGAATTTTTGTCCAGATGTTGCACAATATCCTGAATAAAGTGAGCTCTGTAACATTTTCACTTCCCAGGCTTGTTTTAGGAACAGCTCAAATATGTTTTATAAAATGCAAGAGCATCTGAAAATTTGTAGCATCATGCTTTACAGGTTTTAAAAATATCCCTGATATTTTATTGTGAAATTAAAATACGAAGACCTATTAAAGATGAAAAGCTGTTTGAATGTGAGTTCAGACGTATCTTCTAGTAGAGCAAATTTTGCCTTACTGAAGCTCAAAATTCAACAAAATCATATACTGAGACTTTCAGATAAAACATTCTCTGCTTAGAGACTTCATTCTTGTTGATGCTGAGCACCTTTTAGAGGTTGTGAACTTCAGTCAGGAAAGTCCAAGGCTGCCAGAGCTCCAGGAGCATTGGGACAAAGCTCTCAGGCATAGGATGGCATTGTTGGGGTGTCTGTGCAGGGACAGGAGTTGGACTGGATGATTCTTGTGGGTCCCTTCTATAATTCCATGATTCTATGAGTAGTTAGTTAGTTAGTTGGGTTGTTTGTTTTCATGGCTACCAGATCAAGCATTTGGACATCCTTATTTTCCTTCTGCTAAAAAAGCCAAGGAGAAGCTGAGGGAACAGTCCAAAAGGGCTTACAGAAATCTTACTTTTAACTATTATTTTTGGTATAGTAACACTCAAAAGTTCCTTTCAAGGTCCCATCTCCTACTATAGTAAGAGATATATTTCTCATACAGTAAGAAAAGATCATAAATTGCCTCTCCTGCTTCCTTTTAGCCCACTCTGTGCTCCTCCAATGTTCTTATTTTCCCTTGAGAAAAACACAGCAAGAACAAGACATTTTGCAAAAAATGGTCAGTAAGAAATTTTTCTGGTTAGATCTATTCTTATTCTCCAAGAAATGACAAATTCTCTATTTTTTACACTTTCTCATTCCATAGCCCCTGCACATCACATACATGTTGATATTTGTTGCCTTATACACCAGTGTAAATGAAGAATTCTGGTTATATAATCGCAGTTCTGATTTTCCTGTTCTATGAAAGCACCACAGGCAGAGCAGCATTCTGTAGTTGTTTCTTGAAGTTAAGAGCAATTCATGGTGCCTGGAGATCTAGAAATCTAGAATTTTCTGTGGCATCTTCTGCTCTTGTCTAAGTTAACTTTAGCTGTTCTTCACTGAAAATGGATATATTTGTGCTAGAATTGTAATTAATTAGTTGCAAACGTTATGGAATTTTGTTTTAACTTTCTATTTCTTGACCTAAAGCAAAGAGAAAGAACTGTGGAAAAGTCACACCATTTAAGGTAGTCGAGATGGCCAAATCACTATGTCATAGTCAAGAGGGCCATGACACTCAGAGTGCTTCTTCAAAAACCTCAGGGGGCTCCAAGTATCAGCTCCTCATTATCTAAAGGTCTTTCATACTTATCAGAAGGCTTCACATACCAGCATCTTGTTATTCAAAAGTCTCTTTGCTGCCACCCGTGGGCAGCTCCACACAGCTCTCAGGGTCTGTCCATTGATGCCAGCAGCTGGTCTGTAGACTCAGTGCCTCAGCTCTTCTTCTACTGTCTTTCTTCTGTTCTGGCCAGTTTCTTCCTATCCTCATCCCAGCTGCCTTATCCCTGTCTGTCCCTCGTACAAAGTCTTACCTTATCTGCCCCGTGCACAACCTCCTGTCCCTGGTTCTTCACAGCACAGCAGCAGGCTCCAACTGCAACTGAACTCCAACCGAACTGAAACTGCAACAGGACTGAAACCCCAACTGAGCTCCCTCCCAGCTAACTCACTCTATCACACCCATAGCTGGGAGGACAAGGCTGTTCCCACTCTTCGACAATTAACACAGCTTCAATGCATCAGGGGCAAGATTACTTTCTGCACTATCTCTGTCTATCTTCCCACAAAGAACCATTTTGCCTGGAGTGATCAATCATGCATGACTTCAGTAGATTTTTGAAACTTTCAGAATGGAAGGACGTTCAAATTTTTACAAGGGCTTGTATTTCAATCTTTAAAATAATACATTCCCATAAGGGAGGCATCTGCTCAACTCCATCATTTCCAGAATGCAGAAGGCTCAGAGTTCTTATGATGATAATGTGTGGTAAATGCGCCCATGTGTATGAAACAGGATATGATCCTGAATTTTGTGGGAATGTTCCTAAAGTTGAAGGTTAATGCAAAGTGAGGACAAGCAGCTAATTGTGTTTCTGAGCTTTTTAAACTGTTAAAGCTTTGAATAAAACATAACGCAGAGACCCAAACCACACAGTTGAGTAATACTTTCAGTTCTGTTGGGGCAAAGAGATGATGTCACTAAAATTAAATATGAATAAATACAGCATATCAGAAGTTGTTACATTTAAATATCTTGTGTAAGAGCTTTACAATTCAGTGAAAAATTTAATGAGAACTTCCATTTTAAAAGCTGAAAATGTCACCCCCAAATCCTCCAGCATTAGAGGAAATGCTGGGGAAAAATCTGTGAATACAGAATTCAGATCACAGCAGGACCTGTCACTGATCCTGGTTCAGGGGCTTGGCTGGGTGCTGGGTATGCAACAGCTTTGGTATATTGATTGAATCCCAGAGTGGTTTAGGCTGGAAGGGACCTTAAAGCCCATCCAGTGCCACCCCTGCCATGGGCAGGGACACCTCCCACTGTCCCAGACTGCTCCAACCCCCAATGTCCAACCTGGCCTTGGGTACTGCCAGGGATCCAGGGGCAGCCACAGCTGCTCTGGGCACCCTGTGCCAGGGCCTGCCCACCCTGCCAGGGAACAATTGCTGCCCAAGATCCCATCCAGCCCTGCCCTCTGGCACTGGCAGCCATTCCCTGTGTCCTGGCCCTCCAGCCCTTGGCATTTGTCTCTCTCCATCTTTCCTGCAGCTCCTGCAGGCCCTGCAAGGCCACACTGAGGTCACCCAAAAGCTTCTCCTGTGCAGGTGAACAATGCCAGCCTTTCCTCCCAGCAGAGGTAGTTTGGAATATGGAACACCATTCTCAGTGTCGTCTTGCAGTGATAACTCTAATCAACCTACCAAAGTATTACCACAGAAATGCATTATTAATGAACATGAAACTTCCAGTTATGAAGTCAGGAATGGCAGCTTTGATATAACGAGCTGAGATAATGCACAACTTGACTGCTAAAAAAATAAACATAGCATCAAGTCATGGTGTCCCCATCTTCATTTCTCAGCAGATTCATCCTTGCCATGAAGAGAGTGTAGTATGCGTATGCAAGAGGTGAGAATCAGGATTATATTCCACTTCTGAGAAGAAAATGCAGGAACTCTGCTGGCTTTTGCTGAGATCACATAAAATACCTATGTCTTATTGAATTCGTCCTTAATATCAAGAAATACAAAATGATAAAAACATATACCTTATGCCTCACATTTGTACCTACTTTATTAATAATCATATTCTCACTTTCAGTGCATAACCAAAATACTCTGTGTTGTTTGTTCATGAACATTGAACTTAAAAATTAAGGAACTACATAGAAAAGTTTAAAAAACTACTTATACTACACCAAAAGGGAAGTTAAAAGTCTTGAATGTGGATATTATAAAACCAGCTCGATGGCAGGTATGGTGCTTTACTTTATCAGTAAACTGTAGATCAAACTTTAATTCAGTAAATTCAGTGGATTAACTCACTATATTAGCAGTAAACTCCAGGAAGTTCTATGTATAAAGCCTGTTGCAAGAAAAATGATAATATTCTACTTTAATTTTTTATCCTTCTGACCACGGTTTACTCCTGTCTAAGTTTACAGGCTACTTGCATGAAAAGGAAGATCAAAGCAAATTAATGTAAATATATATGTGTGCTTAATGTAATTTAATTTTTCATTTAATTTTTATATGTTTTGAGCCCAGATAACCTTCATTAAGACTACCTGAAACAGGTGAATAAGAACAAATTACATTTATTCATATTGCGTGTGAGGAATGTTGTAGAAAGGTTCATGGTCTATGGCGTCCTTGTCCTGCCAGGATGGAGATTCCTTGTCTTCTCTGGGAAACTTGTTCCTGTGTTCAGTAAGAACCACTCTCTTTATTCATGTTCTGCCTTTAGGTTTTGTTTTCATTTTAATCCAGATATTATTGTGTTTAGAGCTTCAGTGTCATGGCTTGCTGGCTTCCATATTGATATTTCTCTGAGATTATGCAGTATAATTGTGGTTGTGTCAATTAGACAGTGGTATCATCCTGTTTGAACACACAGCAGTTACAGAGCATTAAAATAAATTAGCATTTCACAACACTTATACAGTGACCAAGACATTAATAATTTGAAATGCTCATGTGGTTTGCTTAAATTTTTTAGTATAAAGAAAATAACTTTCAAATAATCTATTTTTTAAAAAACTCAAAAAGTAGTTGGTAAACACTGAATAAAGCCAGTATTTAAGGACACTCTATTCTCAAGTGAGTTAACAAAATTCTTATATTTTAATGTATAGTTATGTATGTTTAGGGGCAAAAAATGACAGTTTACATGGAACCAAAAATTTGGTTGAAGTTATTTTTCTTCCAACAGTACCTCCAACAGCTGCCTGATAGTTTCCAGGGCTGAAATTTTTGAATAGGAATGAAGAGAAGTACCAAAGACTCAGGAAAATCCTGGACAAATATCACTAAAAGGAATTTCAGCAGGATGAGACAACAGTCAGGGGACTAGGCATGCAGCTGAGGTAGTAATTCACATATTCTATCATAATTTCTCTATTTTTGTTTTATTGTTAAGGAATTGGGGATCGTGTGGTCATTCAGTCCTTCCACCCTCTTCTCTTAACCAATGCCAAAGGAATCCTTGGGCTAAGTTGAAGTACCTTAAAGATCCATACGGCTTTTGAGCATCCTTTAATGAATATTTAATACAGATAAAAGGAAACTGGGATCATCTAACCAAAAGATTGTAAATTGATTCTTGTATAATGACTTATTTGTGCTAAGGAAGCTTAAAAATAAGGAAAAATATAAAAATAGGAAGAAAATTTAATGCAAAGAGGCTGTTGAATTACTGTCATTTTTGCAACCACTCCTCTTGACCATTGGACAGTGTAGGTTGCACAAAAATTCAGCCTCTCAGAAATCACTGATTTGGAGACTACTATCACTAACAGTTAAAGAATCTTTTTGCTTTAAAAACATTCCCTTAAAATTTGAAAAATAGTCACAAAGTCATGTGATTTGTATTTTTTGATGACTTTTTTTAGTTAGGTAACACTGAAATAATTTCTCTGAAAGACACATAGACTTTTAACTTGATCTACTAACAGCTACAGTAATGAAGTTAAAAGCAATGTGGGCACTGGGTTTTTTTTGGTAAAAACTGCTGATAAATACATATTTATATAAATTCATATTTCTATAAATAACTAAATAAAATGTTAAGCTTTGTAGTGGAGAAGGTTCAGCATGTTTAGACAGAGTAAGATGAACAGTGATCAGCTAGTAGGAAGGAAATATCTCTAGCTTATTTCTGAAAATAAGTGTCTGGTTTTTAGATTTTTTTCTTCTTTTTATTCTTTCTCTTTATTCATTTTTAGTGGAGATTTCTGATGTTGTGGTCCTTTGGCTCAGTCCCTGAACTCAGCTTTGAGGTCTTTGCTCTGTGGTTAATTCTGCTGCTTCTTTAGATTAAAAGATATTATTCAGTGTGATTTTAAAAAGAAAAAAAAAAAAAAGAAGAAGTAGGAATGCCACCATTCAAATTATATTTTCGTGAGGGCATGCAAGGGTGATAAACTATAACATCATGTTCAAATTCTGTATAATTCTGTAATTTTGATGTGTTGATGTGACTGTGTGACTATGTTTGTATTTCTGTTCATTATGATGGAAGAAATAAATGTGTTTTTCCATGAAATTGTGTCTAAAATTAGAGAAGAAAACACAGGAGATGGAGCAAAGGGAAACCTAATAGCTTAACTGAAACAAACTAATTAAATTCCTGAATATATGGAAATTACGTATTAGTAGTTCCTCAAATTAATTGTTTAAAAATAACTTGTCTGAAAAGAAACTGATAAGAAATACTTGAGATTTTTTCTTTTTTTTTTTTTTTTTTTTTTTTAAGACTCACCTTAGAAGTGATATCATGTGAATTGCTTTGAGTTTTAAATAATCAACAGATGGTTGACTAATTCCATGAAAGAGGAAAATGATCCGAGGAATTTGAGGTGCAGTGGCTTTGGTTAGAAAAAGCGTTTTGGTGTAATTTTAAACAAATCCTTCAGTATTCTCCCCAGTTTCATGAACTGGGATGATTTTACCCCCTAATGCATTTACTTGTTTGAACTCTGTTGTGAGAACAAAGTGAAAAAAATCATATTCTGTCTCCACAAATATTACAGCAGCCGTTTTTATCCTAAATTTTAACAGATCCTGTAGTTAAAATATTTTTATGAGTGAAAATCATTGAATGTCATTTCAGAGATCTCAGGTGTGTTGAACCAATAAATCAATTCATAAAAATAAACTTCTCTGATATTAATGTAGTGCTGATTAATGTGTGCCTGTGCTCCTTTTACTTTTTTTTTATTATTATGAAAATGTCACTTTATGAAAGAATGAAGGATGGTTTCAGGTTTGGGGAGACTTGCCATGACCCTCCTTTGACAAAAGGCAGACTTGTGAGCAGCCAAGACGATTTCAGTGTTTCAGATCAGCATTCCCTGGCTTCTTCAGTGCCTGACCTCGGTGACTTGCCTGGGAATGCTCAAGTAGCCATATGGTGCCATTTTATATCACCAGCTCAGAGCAGGTTGGTGCAGTGTCCAGCTGTTTAATTTATATTTGATTAATTTAGAAGAAACTCCAAGAAGTTCCAGAGTTGCAGATGCTTTGATTAGCAGTGCCTTAGAATTTGAGCCTTTTTCGGTGGAAAACCAATTCAATTCTTGTACCATAGAAAGTTGTGGTCAAGAGTTTCTGTCTGACTGGTCCATCATCTCAACAATTTCCCTCTGATTTATAATGACATTTTTAAATAGCCCTTCTTCAAGCTGTGATTAGGTCTGATGAGCTGCTATTGATCAGGGACTGACATTTACTCAGAGCTGTGTATTCACAGTTCCAGTATTCTCTAAACACAAGTAACAGTGTTTGTGATCGTGCAGCCAAGTCTTTAAAGATACCCAAGGAAGCAGCCACTTCAAGGATCACTCTAAATGGACATTGGCTGGTTAGTAGATAAGATGAGATGTTCCTCAGGAGGGATTCCAAAATTCTGCACTTCAAATAAAAATTCAAACTCATTGATATAGATACTGCTGTTAAAATTCACATGATGATAGGATATTCTGAGTTGGCAGGGACTCACAAGGATTACTGAAGTCCTGCATAGAGTAGTACAAGTCCTAAACCTGCTGAGACAAAGGAATGATTCTTAAAAACATAGAGCGGAATTTCTCCCTCTGGAGTCACCACTTCCTTTAGTGCTGGGGCTTTCTGTTTAGATTCTTCTTCTATTTCTTTTTTTTTGTTACGTGAATTGTTGACAGTTCTTGGGCCCTAAATTATGTTATAGTTATTTTTCTCTCAGTGTAATTTAATCCCACCCTTAGTTGTTTGGGTGGGCTTGCCAGGTTTCCCTGGGCAGCAATGTGAGCTTGCTGTGAGATAGCAGCCATTTCGTCCTCCATGAAGTCAGGCCACTCCTCATTCCCACGACTAAAGCCAGAAATATTTGTGCCCTTTCCTTATTTTCTGGGACTTATGTGAATTGTTTGTACACCTTTTCCTTTTTCTCCCCTCCATATGAATTTGATAAAGTTCTTCCTGGTCCATCTGAATATTCTTTTGAACCAATACTGCTTCTGTTCCCATCTTTGCTGTGCTTACTCTACTGGTGCTCCTGAAAATGAGACTAAACCAGCACCAGCATGGCTCTTCCTAAATGTCAGACTGCCAATATTTGTTGTAGTGTAGCTTTGAGAGGATCAAAGGATTTTTGGCACTTAAGCTTCATTCTGCCATACTGTTGTGGTTTTACATTTGCCAATTTGTGATGGTTTCAGTGTTTGCTCTTCTGTGAGATAATGATTAGGAGAAAATAAAAAGTGAAGCATGCCTAAATTTAAAAGTTACAAAAAATAGTTTATTTGCACACACTAAAGAATAAAGAAAAAAGAAAAAATATTGAAACTTTAAAACACTTTCCCCCACAATCTATTCACATTCCCACAAACAAAACTCTTTTCATCACTCTGGGAGAAGAGCCTCTCTTGAGTCCCATGCAGACACTCGCCACAAGAAAAAACTTGTCCTCTCATGGTTCTCATGTCACAAATCTGCATCTGTCTAGAAACTGCACAGATTGTGAAATCCCACCCATCACCAGCCTTTCTCTGGCAACATATGGGCCTCTCAGATGGTTTGGGGTACCATTTCAAAATGCTTATCTAACATACAACAAAAATTCTCTCAGTTCACAACTTTGACCAGAATCAGCATTTCCCCAAACAACCACCAGAAAATAGTCCATTCTCCATGGTTCTGCAAGAGATGGCCAGCTAAAAATATCCACTCCTCAATCCCCCCCTTCCAAAAGCTTTTCAATTCTTTCATTCATGCTGTCTCTCTATTTTTAATAACAGTGGAGGGAGGAAGGAAGGGGTTCATATCTTGTCCAGATTTTCTCTCGCTCTCCCCTCCTGATCTGCAGCTCACAGTGTCAAATTTCAAAGCCACACTGGTGTTGGGAGGGTGAGGGGAAGATCTCGTCCTTTCTCAGGCCCGCAGTACTGGCAACCAGAGCCCAGGCCCCTGGCCCCGCCGCAGCTCGCCTGCTGCGGCCAGCGCGTGCTGCCCCACCACTTGTAGAGCGCCGCAGTCCCGCCGCCCAATGCCGGCGCCAACCACCTGCCCGCCACACCTCCCACACCTGTCGGGGACGGGCCCGGACATGGGTCCCCACGTTCCCGCTCCGGGCCCCCAGCGCCTCGGCCACAGGGACTGCCTCTGCAGCCACCTGCCGGGGCTGCCAGAGCCGGATGCCGCTGTCCCCCGCGCTGCTGGGCGGGTGGATCCGCCCCTCCAAGATAGCGTCCGAGACTGAAGGAAGGAGGACATATACAAATAAGAAAGACCCTTAGCATCATGGGACCGATTTGAGAAAAGAAGACCCCGTCTAGCGACAAACCGACACATATTGGGGGACTTAGACGGTGCCCTAGCTTGGGGAAGCGGTGGACGCATCTCCTAGTCCTGGTTTGGGCTTTTTGCCCTGTCAACCTGACCTACAGGGAACTGGACTAGCGTGGACCCTAGCTGAGAAAGCCAAAAAAATTAAGCCTTCCTGGTACTCGTCTGAGGACAAGGGCCTGACCTCTGCCACCTCGCACCCTAGCGACAGATCTACAGGCCTCCTCCAGGTTGCCAGTAGAAGCTACAGCAACATGAGTGCACCCCGTCGGGGTCCCTACCCAGCTGATCTCTTTAATAAAGAGCTGAATATTAATAAAGGTGTAGGCCCTGTTTATTTCAAAGGATTTGTTTGGGGCTCGTAGTTCTTTTATGTTTTGTCACAGATCTTGGTTAGGGGTTAGTCCTTTCAAGACTGTCCAGTGTCCAAGAGATGAACCAAGTAATTATGTTTTGTTGCAAATAATTCTCAGTATTTTTAGATCAAGACTGTAAATTTTTGTGTGTGTGTTTCTGCCACTTGGAGGTTTATAATTTGGATTTGTAATTCTCCCATTCTGCCTCAAGTTTACTTAGAAGTAAGGGTTTAGCGTCTGCTTTGTCAGTGACAAGGAACTATTTTGACAATTTTATCGTTCTTTCCCTGGTATTTACCCCTCAGTGCAGTGTACTAGTCAAACCTTTCAGCTGTTCAGTGTGCTACAGCTTAAAATGAAGTATAATCTTTTGTTGTAATTCCTTTCTTGTGCTTGGTTGTGGTTTAGTTTCTTTGGTAGTATTTTGTGGTTCAGTGTGGTTCTGCTCCATCCAGCACTATGGAATCAGAGGTTTGCACTTTTCCTAAAGGCATCACGGTATATGGAGTTCCAGGGTTCTTCCACAGCAAAGAAAAGTTTTTAGTTTGTTATTTTTCTATAGAATATCCACATCTAACTGAAATATGTGCTTCTCATTCCCAAGTTAAAGCCACTAAATGTACCTGTGTTTTATTTTATTTGCAATTGCTTAATGAGCTTTGTGCTGAAAGAACTGAGCTGTACAAGCTGCATCCGTTTTCTTCTCTCAGGTACTCCGTGCAGAGGAGCAAAAGAAAATGAAATGCATATTGGGGGGTAGGGAATGTGTGGAATTACTGGACCATTTTAATCCTAATTGCTTCCTAGCAACACTGGCACATCTATAATGATGCATCTCACACAATTGGATACAACAACAATAAAACAACTAATTCCAATCATACAAGCCTGGCAGCAGTTTTGAGGTTATTTTCTGCAAGTTGATCAATAAGAAGTTCACATCCTATAATCCACGTTGAATTTATTCCTGTAATACATCTTAATTTCTAGAGAAGCAGTGGTTAATTGCTAATCCGTATTCATTGAAGAGAACAAATGAGGACAGCAAGTGTAGATATCCATGCACCATCACATCAAATGTGGAACTTCTGAGCTAAGTTTTTTACTCAGATCTCCGGTGTTTATGCAACATCTGTGCCCATGACTTCACAAGGTCTTTGGAGATTATCAAGGAATTTGTCCAGCTGCAGCTGGTGCTTTTGTTGACAATGCCTGGTATTTGCATAGATGTTAATTAGATATTTCAAGTTGTATAAATCTTCTGGAGTGCAGTTATTGTTGGTCACTAGAATGCATTTGCATTTTATATGATTGATTGTACTTTGGTAATTATTCTTCAGAGCCCCCTTTCAAATCTACATTTCTTTCATCTACAATGTATTAAGCTTGCAGTGGGAGCTGCTGGCTTTTCTTGGCACAGCAGACATTTTATTTTAAGGTTCATCTTTGAGCACAGTGAGCAAAGTTTATCATTCAGTTTTTAAGGCTTAATCGAAAGCCCATTGAAGGTAACATTAAAAAAAAATCCTGTCTTTGACTCAGCTTTGGATGGTGTTCCTGGTCTTGTCCCTTATGCATGCAGCTCTCTGATCCCAGATGGGCAGGATTTTATCAAGTACTTCCAAGGAGTTTATGTATTTCAGCAAATAGATTATTTGCCACATATGGGGATGGCATGAATCACTTTCTGAAATATTTTTTGCTCACTCTCGCTGTTGCTTGATTTGTAACAGAACAAGAAAAGTTTTCTTTTTGGTAATGATCAGAGCTTTTAATAGATGAGGAACAAGAAATCAATCACAGTAAACCATAAGCAAATAATGAATATCCTTGTAGAAATACTTTTCCTCTGAAGAAAACACAGGTATTGATATGAAGGACTGCATTCTCCAGAACTGCTTAAGAAAATAAAATTAATTTATGTGAATTTATTAAGAACTCCAATAGTGATTGTGTTTGTGATCCACTTCTTATAAAATTCAGCTTCCATTTTATCAGTACATCTTTCCAGTAATAGAAATGGAATTAAATGGAATCTGTTCATGCAATTAAATACATGAAATACACATTAAATGAATTCAATAGAATAAACTTACAATAAAAATATGACATAAACTGGTATTTCTATTTTAAATATTCAACACTTGATTCCCAATATCCTAGTAGAAAAAGAGACTTCTTATTTGGACAAAAAAATGAAGAAGAGCTTATTTGTTATGGACAGATAAATAAGAAATACAGATCAGTAATAAATAATATGGACTGTTTTGGCTACGGGATTAGCAGAGGCTTTGAGGACGACATTTTTAAAAAATAACGTATTCCTCTCTGAGTTTAAAAGAGCTTATGTTTTTGTTGGAAGCGTTTCTCAAATTGTCCCTCTGCTGCTACCCAAAGTTTAGGGAAAAGTTATTTCTTTCTATGACCAGAAAGTATAAAATATCCTTAATGATCACAGTAGAGTTGTATAGGTCTGATGAAGAATTAATATTCACCCCATCTACTATTATAACAAGGAGAAATTGTCATGCCCGAACTTGAATTTAGACCCTGATTTTGCTGCAGCATATTTCTATTAATATGCTGGCTCAATGCCTAATTTGCAGTTTTGTTTCTGAGTCTCACTTGAGCAGGATATAAAGCAAATCTGGAAACAAAAATTAACCAGACTTTACTTGCACTAATCTAATAGGAAGTGTAACTGTATAACTTTTCTTCCACATCTGTGAGGAGACGCCTGTGTTGGGAACTGCCAACAGGAGGGTTGGTGGTAGGGATCTCTGGGGGCAGAGTGCAAATAGCCAGGTAGTAGGGAAGGAAGTATCCCACAGAAGGCAATCCTCTTTGAAAGGCTGCAAAAGATCTTGGAGAAGTAAGAGGAGGCCCACAGGCACACTGTAAGGAAGACTTTGCATGGTTTAGAAGGGTTTAGAAAGAAATATTTAAAATATTGATTTGATATGTTGGACACCCAAATTGGATAAGAGGAAATTTAGGTCAGATAGACAGAAAGTCTTCCCTGTGAGAGGGGGGAGGCCCTGGTACAGGGTGCTCAGAGAAGCTGTGGGTACTCCTGGATCCCTGGCAGTGCCCAAGGCCAGGCTGGACATTGGGGCTTGGAGCAGCCTGGGACAGTGGGAGGTGTCCCTGCCTGTGGCAGGAGATGGCATAAAATGAACTTTAAGTTCCTTTCCAACTCAAACCATGCTGTGACTCAGTGATTCTGATATAAGAATCCCTTGATTCCATAACGATGGATTTGACAAATTGGAAGCTGAATTTTCATTGCCTGTGCCTCTGAGCACTTTCTGAGTGCAGGACGAGTACAAAATTTGTAACACAAAGTTACTGTGTATTTTCATTTGAAATGCTGATTCTGAGTAAAATTTCTATGACTCACATGGATTCTGATGAGGGTTCCTTTTCCTTGTTTTTGTCATACAACGCTTTTAATGTTTCATTAAGTGTCTTGAGTTTCCTGAACTGATGGATATCTGAACATGTGCTGTGGTTCAGTCAATAAGCAGCACCACGGAGCAAACCACAGAAAGCAAACAACATGATTTAAAAGGTTCCTGCGCCTTCAGATCTGTAAAAAGGTTAATATATTTGTCATAATACAGTGTTCTGACAGGACTTGTGTTGGCATAACATGAATTTAGCAAATGAGCTTACATTCCATATTTCTTCGAAACAGTGAGGTTATTGCTCACATTGTGCACTTTGCCTCAAAACTGTGTACATAAATATTCTAGGAACATAAAATGTACCTTGCCTAGGGATGGAATGTTGGATAGAACAATATTTTCCGTTTCAAAGGCTGTAAGTGTTTAGTGTCACTATGATCAAGTGGATTCATTGCATGACAAAAGTTCTAACTTTTGTTTTTTATAATTTCCTGCTTCTAGGGCAAGCCAACCCTGCCAATATTTATAAGAATGGAGCTGGTGTTGAAAAATTGGTTTTAAGTGAATGGTACTTTTAATGTTAACAGAATTTCAAATTTCTTTTTCTTTATTGTGACAAGTATTCAGGATTTCCCAGGAAGAAGACAATATAAATCAAAGAGCCTGGTTTATGAACCTCAATTTAAAAAAATGTTGGTTAGAGTTTTGCCTTGCTGCAAAGCAAATTATTGCGAACTTCAAAAATTAGTGTTTAGACTTTTGAAAATCCCTGTTAATTTTAATTGACTGTGCTTGGTTTTGACTGAAAAGACAAAACCACATGTTTTATGATTCACAAACAAAGCAATATGTTGTTCTATTTTGAGAAGTAATTTGGGGGGTGGTAGGAGACTCAGGACGTGTAGGATTAACTGTAAGGGCAGTTTCTTTTTCACTTGTTTGAAAAGGAACCCGAATTTACACTTCTGCTATGGTACATGAAATGAGACTCATCCACCAACTTTTTAATTCCTATATTCCTTGTTTTTTAATTACGATCAATACTCTTAGAAGATACCGAGTCTATAAACAAAGCAAAAGGAAATGACAAACGAAATCACATAACACTAAAAATGTCAATATAAGGCAACGTGCTCAACTTTCTCAGCACAGATGCAGCATATTGCCTTATCTGATTTTTAGTGCTGTCATTAACTTTACTCCAGGAAACAATACAATATAAATTAATTTTTACAGAAATTATGAGAATAAAAATGTATTACTAAACTTGGTCATATTTCCATAAAACTACCATCTAGTGTAACAACAACTGACAACATTATATAGTTATTGTAGTCTATTGAAAGATGTGCTATGTATCTTCTGAGTGAGAAAATCATGGAATCATAGAATATCCCGAGTTGGAAGGGTCCCCCAAGGATCAATGACCCAGTGCTCCTGGCCCTGCCCAGACCCCCCAACAATCCCCCTGGGCATCCCTGGCAGCGCTGTCCAAAGGCTCCTGGAGCTCTGGCAGCCTGGGGGCCGTGCCCATTCCCTGGGGAGCCTGGGCAGTGCCAGCACCTCTGGGGGCAGCAGAACCTTTCCCTGCTCTGCAGCCTGAGCCTGCCCTGGCCCAGCTCCAGCCCTTCACACATAATTCTTTTAGATTATTAGATACTTTTATTGCCACCATTAGGACCACTGCTGAACATTGTTACACCGACTTGGTACGTCTCTCAAGTAATAATTTTTATACTACACAGTGTTTTTTTCAAAATAAGAAAAAAAATTTACTTTCAGATTTCAAACCAGATACATCGTCTTTCTCCTTTTTTTTTACTTGATATTGAGATATAATGAGTGGTTTCAGTCTAGCAGAGCGACATGATTTGATGGTAGGCTCTGCTATTGTGAAATCCTGGTGGCTTTATTTTCTGAACCTAACCTGTGTTCTGTGCTCCAGGGAACAGTAGAAACCACCAAGGTTGCGCTTTTATAATATCCTTAGTGACATGATAATATTAATAATGCAATGATAAAGGCCCATGTGTTTTGCTTTGCCCTTTCTTGCATTCATCAGTGCCAAAATTACATTCTTTCCCTCACCAGCACCTTCCTGCTTGTTTCTAAAGTGTTCTTTCAAAGTAAAGATAAAAATTGATTACTGGCCCTATGAGACTTGGTTTTCTCCTGCCAAAATGGAATATATTCTCAACTCTTGTCTTTCTCAGAAGACATTTTCATAATGGCATTAAACCCAGCATACTCAACACAGTGTGTTGTGGGTGAGGACAGCTTAGAGAAGAATTTTCAAGCACAGGACAGCAGCAAGGCGTGTGAGAGAGAAAAGCTTTCCCAAACACTGGTCCGTGGTTTGTGAGAAAGTCCAGTGAGCAATCATAAACAACCTTACACCTGGTGGTTTTTCACTTGTTGTTTTTCTAGAGGTGTTTTCTCTAATTAGCCAGTGATGATTGAGGGGTGTTGATTGACGGACCAACCACGTCCAGCTATACCGCAAAAATCTTTAAAATATGTGCTTCTAATAAACCTTGTTCTTTGCCTTCTGATATACATGGAGTTCGTGTCGTTATTTTAGCTGCCCCTAATACAACAACGACATCTGGCGACCCCCATGTGTGGTGGAGCCAAGCCTGCGAACCGTGGAGAATGAAGCCCGTGTACGCCAGGAGAGGTATGGCCACAGGCAATGACCGTACAGAGGGCCGGTCGGGCCGGCTACGGAGGATACTGGTGGGGCACCGCCGGCTCCGCCCGGACCTCTGAGGGGAATGGGAAATGCTCCTAAAACCTATCCCTCCCCGCCATGATTTCGTAATGCCGAAGTGTTGCAGTGTGTAATTTGCTTTATTCTGTGTAATTTGGTTTATTCTGTTTTTCCCCTGAATAGTTTGTCCCCAGTTCTCAATCCCCAGTTCCCCTCCCCTGTTTCTAGTGTGTTCCCTGTCCACCCTGTTCCCCCCTCCCCTGAGCCCCTGTCTGTCACTTGGCTGCCTCTCCCCTTCTCCTAGAAGGTTCTAGGGAGAGCGTCGAGTGGTTGGCTGAGGGCTGGGAGTCCCCTCCCTTATCTCTTCCCACTGGAGCCTTAAGATGCCTATTATCGCTGGATCCCCCACCCCCTGTTCCCCATTAGTGGGTGGCTGGGTTCCTCCCTAGGTTTGCTCCCCCAGTTAAGTACTGTTGTCTCCTTTTGTTCTCGGTCTTTTGTTAGCTGTATCCCCTGAGTTGAGGAGCTCCTCGGAGCATCCAATAAACTTGGATTTCTACCCTAACACTAGACTGCCTCTGTCTCCTACCATTGTCAGCGACCTGTCTGCTGCCTGGGGGCCCTGGAAAAAGGGCAAAGGACCCAAAAGCGCCGCCTGGCACTCCTGAGCCGGTGACAGCTGGGAGCGCTGGGGCTGCTTCATATCTGCTGCTGTACCACCAGAGCTAGCCGGGGTGGACAGCTGGACGGAGTCCAGCGACAGGCACCGCGACACCGAAGTACCCGTCCCCCATGGAACGGCTTGTGAAGTTAACCGAAAGATAGCCAGAGCTGGCCACGCGTCCTCCTCCTGCTATCGGACCCCTCTGTGCAGAACCTACGCGAGCTACGCAAGCTCTGCACCTAGTAACCGCAGGAATAGGGCAAGATACGCAGACAGCGCGAGAAACCAACGCGGAGCGGCTCAGCATGAGCGGCATGAGCGGAGCTGGGGGCGGCCCAGCGCGGGGCCAAGGGAGCGGCGCAGCCGTACGTAAACAACGGAGCGGCAAAGCCAGAAGCGGCCGCCGTTCGGGGCGCCCAGAGGGCAGCCCGCAGTGCAGCCCGAAATGGCTTTCCCGCCGCTTGGAGCTGGCGGACCGGCCCCGCAGCCCGCGGCGGGCCAAGCAGACCCCCACACGGCGCGTATGCGGCGGCACAGCCTCCCGATCACAGCGGAGAGAGAAAGGCCGTTCCTCAGGCACCGGGAGCGAGCAAAGCCGCTCTGGCAACTCTGCAGTCAGTTTTTAAAGTTCTGGCCATGGCTTTGGCTTCAGCCAGCCCGCAGAGGGAAGCCAGGGGCAGGACGAGCTCCCGGGAGAGCAGAGATCGCCCAGATGTGGAACTGCTGGCGCCGTGCCTCTTCCTAACTCGGCGGGACCACCGTCGGCGTCTGCCACTGCTGGCTCCTCACTCCCGCCCCTCCTCCTTCCGCTCCAGCAGTGCCGGAAGGTCTTAAAGGAGCGCTGGCACCAGGTCAGACGGAGGGACAGACAATCCCGATGAATAGGGGACACTCTAACCTTGTGGGGACGCTTCCAAGAGACCAGGAACCCCCTGAATCACTGAGGATCGGCCCGGGGTGTGGTGGATCCGCCCGTGTGCAGAAAGTGGGACTTACAAAAATAGCGCAAGCGCCAAGCCTGCACGGCAGGGAGCGAGCGGGGCGGGCGGGCTACCCGCCCTCCCCCCCCT